>JANZXR010000002.1:22605712-22642930 GCA_027575705.1 Erythroxylum echinodendron | reverse complement strand
AAAATTACATATTCAAATTCTCAAATTAAAATAAAAATTACACAAAACAATTCAAACATCATAAAAGGCATATTATCGAACATTTTATACGTAATATGCATAATCTTATGCTATGACCAAATACTCACGTTTAAAACTTAAAAACATGCTATTTTAGTAAAACAATACACTTATATGAGAGTTTACCTAAAACACGACCGAGAAATATAAGAAAAAGAGTCGGAAAACTCTGAACCTTAAGCAAAGAGGAGAAGTAAAAGCGCGAGGGAAGGGGAAGGGTCGGTCGTGATTTATAGCCACTGGATTACCGACGGAACACATAATTATGTCGGTAATATAGGTTTCCAGAATATGCGGCCGCCGACAATTACCGACGGACAAGACCACTCCGTCGGTACAAGCGCGGGATTCGTCGACATTTATTGACGGAAAATATCTGTCCATCGGTAAAAGCGCGGCATTTATATTCGGGATGAAACTCAAATAGCGACGGCTACCGCATTCCGTCGACAAAATAGGTTTTGTTGCCGACATTTTTTGACGGTATGATCGTTTGCCGTTGGTATCAGTAGACAAGCAGACCAACAGAATTTCTATACCGTCGGTAAAATTTATTCGTAAAATATTTACCGACGGACGGAAGAAGTTCCGTCGATAAAAGCATGATATTTTATTATAGTAAACAACAAATACCGACAGGTATGTTGTTCCGTCGGTAAACAATGTTTGCTACTGATAATTGCCGATGGTTAGAACAACGTCCGTCGGTATACGCACCCAATATTACCGACAGTAGATTATTATCGTCGGTAATATTTATCCATTAAAAATTCACCGACGGAATATTGGCGTTTCGTCGGTGTATCGTCCTTACTTCATTAACACGACGACGTCTGTTAGCAATTTACCGACAGAAAAGATTGTCCGTCGGTATATTAATCGAACATTTACCTACCGAAGGCTCAGTCGTCGGTAACTTGAAGCTAAATACCGACGGATAGTTATACCGTCGGTAAATGACGAAGTAATTAAATTGCGGAAAAGATTCCCGCATTTTTTCCTGTCGCCGAGACCTTTGGCGTTGCTATTTTCTGTCGGAGATTTTGTGCTAAATTTTTTCCTACAATATTGCTGACGGAGTTTTAGTCCGTCGGTAAAACATTCTATTCTCCAACGGATTAGGGACGTTCCGTCGGAAATTAGCGACGGATTAGTGTCCGTCGGAAATATTCCGACACTAATTCGCGATTTTCTTGTAGTGTAGAAATAAAAATCAAAACGACTTTATTAGGTTGCAATAGGATTTATGTACGTTATAATTGCGATGATAAAAATAATTGATTTAAAGGAAATTTGCTAAAGAGAACATTAAATAAAACTTGTTCAGGATGTACTCAGGTCCTTTGATTATAAATCCATTGGTATCATATACTTATCCGCAATTTTCTATGCTCGCAAAATTCTTTTTCTTTTTTTGAATCACAATAATTTCGAGCATTCATCATGTGCCACAATTTTAAAAATATTGAACCTTTCAAATTTTCAAGTTTTAAACATTCAAATAATATAAATAATCTTTAGGGTTCAAAACGACAAAAAGGTTTCAAAGAAAATAAGATAAGGGATAATAATTGGGTTACAATGAAAGAAAAAAGTTAACGGTCAAAATTGGTTATTTCTAAGAGAAAAATGTGATTATCAAAGAAATAGGTTTAAATTTTTTTTTGAATTTAAGTACCTTTATCATTTCAATACTTCTAATGTAACAATTGTAGTCTCAATATGAATAATAAAAGTAAATTTTAGAATTATTCAACTAAGCATGATAATACAAATGAAAGAATAAAAAGAGCTTAAAATTTTTTGAAATTTTGCTTTTAAACTCAAAAGTTCACAAAAAAAAATGTTTATTATTGGTGTAAATAGTATGCAATTATGATTCAATTTAACTATCTCAATGAGTTGTAAAAGTAATTTTATTTTGAATATTATCCTTTTGTATACTAATCTAAATCAATATTTAATAATGAAGTAAAATATTGATTAACATATTTTAATTAATTCAATATATCAATTTATAAAATTTAATGACCAATATTATATTATGCTTAAGAAAATAATCAAAAATCATTAACCACTTCTTTATGGTTAAAGTTATACATTGTCTTCAATGTACACAATATAAAAATATATTTATAAGTGAAAAACAGTTTGCACTTTCGTGAATATGGCAATTTTTTTATTCGAGTTCATCACCGATGCAAAACATAAATAAAAAAGAGATAAAAACATAAAAAGAAATAAAAATAACACACAAGATTAAGAACTCACCCTGCCCACGCGCTAAGTCAGTAATCTTCGTATTGACCAGAGCAGAGCACCTTGGCCTAAATTACTGCATTGATTGGATAAGCTTCTTACCAGATCACAAATCCAGATTAACACAAACATGATAAACACACTGGTATAATTCAGGAACTGTAGTAAATATCAGTATTCTGTAACTATATGTACGTCACATCGCACTGTCAAGATCCAATTACATGGTTGCTATGAATATTTTAATAAAAAGGAGTACCACTGAAAGAGAAGATAAGCAATTTTTACGAGATTTTATTTGATATTTTTATCATTGGTTCTTAACATCTCGTGGGAATTCTTCTGCTCACTTTACGGTTGGAGTTATCCTTCCGGAGATTATCTTTCTCGTTTCCTACATACACCACCCTGACCAGACCAGAAAGTAACTCCATTTAAAAGGTGAAACAAGTAGAAAGAGGAGATTTACTACAGTTCCTCTATTTTTAACTTTCAATTTTACAAGTAAAACATTCTAAACTATATTCTTAAAGGCATTAATTTATATAGTAAGATCTTATTAGCCAAAGTAGATGATTTTATAAACTGTTTTAACTTTTCATTACCATAAGAATATCTCGACACAAATGCAACCTATCATCCATGGCCAATTACTAGACTATTAGTGAGACGGTGACACAAATTTGGCAATTAAGCCCAGCCAACACAAAGCTAATTGTCTGAACAATAACAGTAGTCCATTCAAACGCAGAAAATTAAAGCTGATGGTGTTTTGAATGGTCTTAATTGTGAAAAGCTTTAAGTGGATCATTGGGATCAATGTCAGCTAATAATGGGAGATCAACTGGCAGTTTCTCCAGACTCAAACCTTGCTCCTTCAGTTTCATAACCACTTCCTCAAACACCACCCTGTTCCCGCTCTCTGTCAGGTGCAAACCATCTCTGCATTTAACACTCAAAAAGAGTTAAATGCTAACATAGATTTGCACATGAGATCAATACTGGATATGCAAAACTTGGATGCCACAAAGTACCTTAGACAAGAGTTTTGCCAATCAGGAAGCTGCAGAATTTTGGTCCAGAGGTCAATTACTGGGCATCCACAAGCTTGTGCAACAGAGATACATTCCTTGGCATAAGCACAAGCAGCTTCATTTGTTCTCTCGGGAAGCCCCATTGCCTTGTCCATGTATGGATCCCTACAAATATTCAATCGTTTTTGTTTATTTCCTTTGATACAATTTCAGTATTTGGTCTCAGGGCATCAAATGATGCCTAAAAAGTTGGTGAACCTCTCCTCGTTAACAAGTACCATCACCAGAGTGTCTTAATTGCAAAGGGAAAGGAAATGGCGTACCGGAGGCGACCTTCTTCATCAATTGGAGGAGGAGTGATAAGCAGGATGACAGCATTTGGCCAACGTTGCTGAGAACAAACGTCACAGGAAATTAAGACTTCTATCTAAAAACTGACTTTTACTTTGAACTCCTTTTCATGAACTACATAAGCATTCTGTAAACATGTTACATCTCCATTATTAATTAAATTAACCTAAGAATGTTAAGAGAACTCGTCATCTAAGCATAAATAGCACTCCGCTAATCCGCTAACACTACAATGGGCTCCTGGTCCTCTTACCTGGTTAATTTGAGAGTTAGAAACAAATACAACACGTCCGAACGGGTACAATCATACAGACTTGCATCCTTAATGGACAGGTTGAAGCCTAATGGTTAGAATGTCACGTCAACAGGAGATAATTAAAAGACCGCGTTCAGATTTACTACTCGTAAATTTTTAACTATGACCTCGAGCATATTAATGAGTCGCAAACCTGCAATCACCATCTCAACTTGAAACAGCCTCCACAAAATTCTCTTTTATCACATGTAAAAATGAATCTACCAAAATCAATTTTTTATCCTGTTTGATAGCGGTGGACGCAGCGACAAACATAAACCTACCAGCCTAAACATCAAGTAGGAGCTGGACCACCATTGCCAGTTATCACAAGTTAATTGCACAGTGGAAAGAAAGTGAAAAGAAGCATACATATTTAGGCTATGCTTAATTTAGCGGTTAGTAATAAAATGTATTATTATTCCATTATTTAGGGAATGATTTATAATAAAATAGAATGAAATAAGGTGAAAGGGGGTACTTTCACATTACATCCTATTCTATTCTAAACAATAAAAACAAGTTACTTTCGATTTAAGAGGTTTAAAATGAAATGTAAAATGATAAATATGTACTACCTAATATGTCCTCTATAATTTTTTATAATACCAATTTTAACCCTCAACTCTAATAACAAGCAGCACGACAATACATCTCATTATTATTTTGTTCTATTAAAGATAAAATAGTCATTTATTATTATTATATATATTATATTCTATTTAATTCCATTCATTTTATAAATAATATTTCACTATATTATATTATGAACTCTTTTATTCATCTCAAACAATAATTTTCTTATATTACATTTATTTATATTTCGTTCTATTATAAACCATTCTATTCCATTCTATTACAATCTATTTAATTCCATTACAAATTTTACGTCTAACCAAATATATTCATAAGTCTTGAACCTTTTTATCACGGTGAAATGAGCCATATAAAGGAATTGTCAGTTTTGTCAATCGTTTTAATCATTCTTTCTCATGTCTAGAACCAATTTTCTACATCTTTTGAGCAAACAAATTGGCTTCTGACCAGGTTCCAAATATACACAGGGACTACCTACGACAATACAAAATGTTCCACTAGTGAGAATGCAGACTGCTATTGATTTGATCGAGGATTCTAATTCCAAAAAATGAAAAAGGCAAGTGATAAGAGAGAATAGTAGAAAAACATTCGCAAGTTCACTAAAAATGAGTAAATGAGACCATGACATAAAAGAGCCAGTGTCCTCCAAATTTGCATGGATAAGGTAAAAATATTGGCCAAATTTCACGAAAAGCTTCAATCAATTAGAAGCCCTAATCAACGAAGGTATCACTGGTCCCAGAATTGCATGATAGACCCACTGTCAAAGAAATCAGTGGACATCGCCTGATTGCAAAAATTAAATTAATTTAATAAAAATTTAAAAAATTCAATCAGGATTAAAATTTTATAATATTAATTAAAAGTTGAATAAAATTAAATGTTTTAAAAAAGACAGTCTTTATTTATAAAAGTATTAAATTTTAATTAAAAATTTGTTAAATAAAAATTTGTTAATTTATTTTAATTTATAAAAATTAATAATTTTATAAAAATCAATAATTTGAATTGAAATTTTTTTATAATTTAATGATTTCATATAAAAGCGACAAGTAAGAAAAAACGCTCTTGCTGACTGCCTGCAAGCACGCTCATACTAAATGGCCAACAATAACAGCGACAACTGGGCCTCACCCACCACCATCACCACGCGCTATCTTCGGGCCTTCGGCTCACTGATGTCCCCACACGTCCATCGTTGACAATCTTAATAATTTATCACTATCAATGATGAGCCCCAGTGCAGTGTACATTGTCCACTACCGCTTATTGTAATTAATATTCTGTAATATCGCCATAGAATAATTCTAATTTACACTTAAAAAGATCACAGAATCAAAAATAATTAATTTAAAATAATATATAAAAGTTTTGATAATTTATTCGTACGTAGAGTATCACAAATTTCCTTTTTTAAAAATTTTAATGTCTAGGTTAATGCTTGATTTACAATTTATGATCTCTTCTTTCTTTAATTTGAAATCAGTCCAAAATTATATAGAAACTACCGTGTCCTTAATTTCACTCCTTACATTACACTTGTCGTTCTAATTAATATTATATTAATAAGGGTTTCACTTTAATTCTATCTGTAACACTGAAATTCTAATTTAAATTGAAGAAAATAATATGTTTAAAAATAAATAATTAGTTAATAATCATTTTTATAAGAATTTTCAACTCTTCTTTCCTTTTCAATATAAAGTTTGATACACATTCTCATATAAAATATGATAGTTGTATATTAAATTATATATGAGTGCAATATTTTATTATAAATCGGGTTGGATGTTACCATACCCGAGTTCAATATAAAAATGTTACCCTAACCACTGTGCATATACTTGCATCACCTATGATTATTATATGCTCTCATGACTTGTCTCGTACCTTGAGAAACGAGACAATAGCGTGAAGGTTTTGCTTGTATTCAAGAAGTGGCACGTGTTGGAAGGCAGCGTGTCTATCGGGAAGGCTAGCATCGTTGGCACCAAAGAACACCGTCACTGCTAACACAGTTGCGCCGCCTTCTGCCGGAAACACTTTGTCCGCCACCTTTAACGCCCATCTAGTATTGTACCCACTATACCCTCTAAGCACCACATCAACCTGGAAAAAAAGGAACGTAAGACAGACGAATTATTAAAACAAGAATGATGCAGTTAATTCCTATACAAGACTAGGGACAGATCTACGAAAGAGAAAGGCTTTACAATAGTTTATACCGAGCGAGAGAAGTAGCCGGCTAGAGAAGCACCCCAACCCCCGTTACAAAAGGACTCTTCGGTTATGGAGTCTCCAAAAAGATACATCTTTGGTCTCATGATGACGAAATCGTTTGTTGGGTATGGCTACAATATGGAGTTGCTTTCTCCTGTAATTCTTATCAGCGAAATAGAATCAAAAACTGAGAGCTTGAACCCTGCTTTCTCTTCTCTCTCCAAAAGGACTGGGAGGTTATTGGTCACTTTAAATAGAAGACGGCACTATCTTTCATTGCTCACCCTACCTAATAGATGGTAATGAGCTATATTACATACAAGAATACGACCAAGATCTAGGGAAAGAGAGTAAATGCAAACTAGAAGGATTTGGAGGAAAAAATCAAGGGGGAAAGAGAAAAATGCTTGGTCCTTGGATTTACCATTACCAAAAATGGGTTTGACTTGGTCTAATTTGAAGTCAATGATCAAATTTCAAGTTAAATTTAATTTTAAAAATAAAATTTTACATTTCAAATGTGTATTTAATTGGGATTAATTTATTTCGAATATCAAAGTTTTTAAATTGTTAAAACAATTATAATTATACATACGGTATTTTAATTATTTTTTAATTTGATATTATAGAATATTGAATTTTCTATATTAGTTAAGAGTATCGATGACTATAATAAAATATAACTAAAGTATAATTTATAATGCTTAAATTAAAATTTTCTTTTTTTATAACATTATCATGAAATAAAGGTACCAAAAAATACTAGGCGTTTGAAATCAAGATTGAATAAAAAATATACACTTCTTTTAAAATAAATGGACCACTTTAATGAAGAGAAGTGGGGTTGAAGTCTACTCCTTTAAAAAGAGAGTATTTAAAATTTAAATTATTAACATAATTTTAATTGTTTGAGGTCATTATAACAGAGAAAGATTGGAAGTATAAGATTCTTAAAAGGTAAGTCTTGAGATTTTGTACCCGTAGAAAAGAAGAGCTTGTGTATCTCGACAGGGGATTGTTTTCTTAGACTAAATAAGGGAATAAAACAAACAATTTAAAAAAAAGATCATCGAAGGAGAGCAAGATTCTACAGTCATTATGGCTACTCTTTTACCACCAGATTCTACAACCATTATGGCTACTCTTTATTACCAGATAATCTATTGTTTGTAGAATTATAGTGTAGATCTCAACTTCCAACTTCAACCTCTTCCATCTACTAGAAAGATATAAGCTCCTCATATAGCAGCTCTTACATCAACATTAATCTTCGTCCTCACTGGATTGATCTTCTATGAGATCAAATTCTTGTGATGGTGTTTCTTCTTTGTATGAGCCAAAGCATTATCAATCTGCCAGTTGAGAGTTCCATCTCTTTATTAGCATATAGACAGAAGGTTTGTTATAACATAATCCAAAATTTTCTTTATTGTCAATTAGAAATGAGACTGTTCAGGAATGAAACCACATTTCCTTCGGGAGAGTTCCCGTTGCGGTGCTATTCCCGGCCTGGCCCTGTCCTTCCTATCTCGCTTGTACCTTCAATTAAAAGAATCGAAGAATAGATATGGCTGGCGGGTTCAGATCTTATTTTACTTCAATTAGTTAGGTTCCGTTTTATGAATGAATAATCCTCAAAGGAATAAACTAACTTCTGTAGTTGATTATAGATCAAATTTAACGCCACCGATAGAAATTTTTTGAATTTTAATTGTTGTTGTTGCTGCTTTTATACTTGACCCAACCACTCATGAGTTAATAAATGATACTCCTAGGCAACAATCAATCCGCAAGTACATCGAGTCATAAAATTCTACCGTATCAAAGGAAAAGAATAAATATTCGTACGTATTTAATAAGAGCTAGGCAATGGTAAAATGAGCGCCCCACATTTCTTCTTGTAATATCTTAAAGTACTTAATTGGAGACTTATAAGATTAACACTTCAAAAAACTTTATATATGGTTTATGGTTTATTAGAAAGTTTCATATATTTATAAATTAATAAAATATTGTCTTAACATTATTCTGATTCAAAAAATTTTAACTAATAATATTTTGGAAAAACTTTACAAAATTACTATTATGAAATAAAATAATTTAATTCTTATTTCAACAAGTTCTAAAATATTGATTACTAATAATAGTTATGAAATTGATTGAATTATGATCACATTAATAATTAAATTTGACATTGTAGAATATAAACTTTTAGCCATAAAATTCCACCTCTAATACCAATAATTCAAAAACATCATAACAGTTTATATATTTTTTAAAATTATCTCTTAAAAGTAAACAAGTAAATGTTGATTTATTCCCTGTGACCAATCAATTGACTATATATTTTATGATATGATCAATTAAATGTCTTGTTTATCTTTTATATATTTGCTTAATTAACTAAAATATAAGATAAAGTCCAGAGGACAAATCTGTTAGAATGATTGAGCATTTCTTAATAACGAGTGAGAATTGAGTAACAGTATTTTTTCTTATATTAGCCAAGTTTTAATTTTGTAAACTTGTTTTAGTCTAATTCTTTACAAAAATTCAAAAACAAATTGTAAAGAACTGAGTTACAATATTTTACATGGTAAACCTCCTTAACTTGACAGGAGGAATAATTGTGATTCAGTTAGATTTTAAAATGATTATGCTACCTTAAGAGCCAACTTAATGCTACATGTAGATCTTGATCTACCTTCCACTCCTAAATAATGAAGAACTATACTCACAGTTTTCAGCTCTCCAACAGTTAACCCCGGCAATTGTTACTCTCTAAAAACATCACACAAGGTTCCTTAATTCTCACAAAATATTGAAATAAAATAAACTCAAACTTTTCTTAGATAAGTAAAAAGGTATAATAAAACATGTGAGAGAATTCAAGATGGAATGGAGGATTTGCTTGCATGTAAGAATGATAGATGGAAGTCATACAATACATATGTGTGCAAAATGCACCATATGAATGGCTTAATTTTATCTCATACTACACACAAAAATGAACTCTTGATCTCTTATTTATACACTTATTAGAATTGTGACTAATTTTAAAAAGGAGAAGATAAAACTAGAAATGATAAGATCATGCTAAAGCAAATTTATCCAATGTATCTTAATAAATTTTTACCATCTTCTAATCTAAATTTTATTAAAGTTATTTATCACATCTAATCCTATCCAAATGTTTCTATCTTTTATCAAAAGAAGATCATATGAACCAGTTTGATATATTGGCAATTATTAACATCCAATGCAAATGATAAACATAAATTTTCAAATATTTAGACTTACATTAAAATTCTATTAAATGAAGTAAGTACTCTTTATTTGTAAGAAAAGAGATTCAATTATATTTTGACATTTTATTAACTAGCTTTATCCAAACCTATTGAACCAGTTTAAAAATAAAGTCCATCAAAATGTAAGTTATTAAAACCAATTTATATCTTATCCTAAATAATAGTACTTTGCATTCACATATGTAGTATGAGACTGTTCCATCAATTTCCTAACAACATGACAAGGTTATATACCATCCCAAGACTCCCTCATATAGCGTCTAATTACAATAAAATAAACTCCACGCTTCACTAAGGCGCCTAACCATAATGAAGAACTGCTCTTTTTATTCGTATTCTACAAATAATGTAACTTAAGAACGTGGTTAACTTATACTTGCATTATTACTTTGTCATCATAAAAAATTCACTAGTCCCAAAAATTCCCTCTTTTTTGATGATGACAAACTAAATGTAAAACTCAATTAAAAAACCTATATCTTAAGTTACTAAACTATAAGTCATAGAATAATGCAGAGAGAACAAATCAAATCAATCTAAGTAGATACCAAAAAAAAAATGTAACTATCACTAGAAATGAAAAATAACTAAAGTGTCAATCCCTTTCCCCCTTTTGGCATCACCAAAAAGAATATTCAATTGTAAAAAAGTATTCATAATAAAACATGCAACAAATAAATAGCAAAACCATATCCAACATATGCAATATGTGTGGGAACTAAGACAAAAATATCTCTAAATAGCTCAAATATCAAACTATTGATATTAGTCATCCAACTATAGCATAGAGCATAAAAGAATTCGTAAATAATATAAGTTTTCCACATAAGAGAATTGAAATATAGTTTAGAAGGGCTACAAAATTAGTCAAGAGTTAAGAGCTTCAAAAGAAGTAGTGGAAAAAAAAAAGAACAACAACTAGAAAGCTGAGAGCAGATTATGTCATTAAGCATCAAATCAATAAAGCATCCGTTTTTGAACTATCTTCCTTTCCATCATTCTTATGTTCTTCCTCGCGAATTATAACATGCTTAATCCTTTTCAAATATGTATTGATCTTGTCCAACTATATTATTCAAGAGCTTTTTAAGTTGAGCAAATTTAGAAGATTTGAGATCACTGTTTCCCTCATCTTTGCTTGGCTTTGTAAGGCTTGAAATTAATGCTAGAATGGAATAAGTTTTTTTAGTTTCCATAATCCTAAATTTAGAATAATGAGTTTGCAAGTCGTCTATCTTTTTTATCCTTTTTTAACACAAGCTTACCTTTCTTGATTAGAATACCAAGTTTTGTTAACTTTTTTGTATCCATCTTGTCTACATTCCTCAAATTGAACTCATGCAAGATTTTTGTAATAAAGGCATTATATCATAAACCATGATTTCTAGCTCGGGAACTTATTATATAAGCCATATGTTGAATAATAATGGATGGTAGGTTAATTTCAGCTTTGCAGTTAATGAGGCCTATAAGAACCATTTCTTTCATCCTTGTAATACTCCAACCTTCCTATCTAGGTATTAAAGTGGTCCTAATCAATTTAAAGAGCAGTTTTTGTTCATATTAACATTTTACTAATGGAAATAACCCCAATAGAGTTTTGTAAATGATAAGGATATTTATCAAAACCCCTGCAAGGTATCTCCAAAATAATTCTTAATCTAAATGGGTCAAGTTATATATAAACACTATTAACAATAGTTTCAAGAAATTGTTGTACACATTCATTCCAACGTAGAATTGAGCAATCTCATCTTTATAAATTTTTTTCTTGCAGATAGTGTTAACCAAAGCTTCCCACCTTTGAAATATAAATTTCTTGAAAATGGAACTAGCACCATATTCTTCTAGTTTATCCAAAGGAAATTGCAATGATGTTACCTGGTTTCGACTATGAAATTCATCTAATTTTTCTTGATCAGGTTCCACAAAGGTATTTTGCTTTCCTATCCTTTTATTTGTCGAGCTAATTTTTTGTGAGAAATTAACTTAGTTATCTAAAACAAAGTCAAGAACTCTCTTGAAAACTACTATAGGTGGGGAGGGAATGAATATCATAAAGAGCTTTCTGAAAGAAGATACTTTAGGTTTTTTGGATGGAGGCTTAGGTAAAGCCTCCATGACTCTTTTTTCTCTTTTTGTGTCCTACAATAATCAAGTCGTCATCATCACCATTTATCACTTAATTACCATCCACCTCAACTAGTTTAATAACTCTTAATATGGGTTTCTTAGAACTTTTATCTTCAAACTCATCCAAGAATCCCTTTTCCCTCGTGCTCTTACATATTTGAGACTACTAGAATTTTCATAGGCCATTTTTCACCAATTTTCTTCAAAACTTTCTTCTATTTCTTCCCTTACATTTCCTTCTTCAAATTTTCCATTCTCCTTTTATGGACTTCCCTCCATACACACCAGTTGATTCTGCTTCAACATGCTAGAGAATGCATCAACTTAAATTTTCTTTCTCCACCTTAACATTACTAGTTTCCTTTTATAGAAATAAAAATCATCAAATAAGAGAAAGAGAGTTTAGGTGAGAGTGGGATTGAGGTACATTTAAGGTTTGAGTAAGAAGGGTAGTAAGTGACTTTTGAGTTAACCTAAAAATGAAAGAGAGGAAGGTATGATATTTAGGGCGAAAAAAGATTCAAAGCTAAAAATTATAGGGAGGCATAATATTTTAGGGTAAAAGATAAATCAAGACTTATAAATAAATAAAAATACTAATAATAATAAAATAATGAAATAAGGGTAAATGCAAGAAATAAAAGAACCATGTTAACAACTCTTAATTGGACAACTTTTATGGTATAGTCTAACAAAGTAAGGGTAATATAAATAGTTCTCAATGAGTCTTCTTATGTTTTCTAACTTGTTTTGTGTTTTTTAGGACAAAAATTTTTGAATATGGCTAAAACATATTTATATGAGCAAGTGAAATTACAAACAATTATGCAAGATATTCTTATAGTCAATCATTAGGAAAATAAGGAATGACCTAGGATAGATTAATCATGCCTAGTTCTAGTCTTAGTTTTTCAAATCTTTCTCTACTTAGTGGTTTGGTAAAAATGTCCACTACTTGATCTTTTGTTTTGCAAAAGTTCATTTTAATAAACCCTTTTTCTAAATTATCAATGAGAAAATGATGTCGAATTTGAATATGTTTTGTCCTTCAATGTTGTATCAAGTTCTTAAAGATAATAATGGCACTTATATCATTATATAGAATAGGAACCCTTCCAACCCCACAACAAAATCCATTAATTGTTGTTTTATCCCTAAGAGATAGGCACAACAAGAAGCAGAAGACACGTATTTTGCTTAACTGTGGATAAAGTAACTGAGTTCTATTTTTCAGACCCCAAGAGATAAGACGGTGTCCTAAGAAATGGGCCATACTTGAAGTGTTTTCTAATCAATAAGATGTCTTACAAAATCTGCTTCTAAGTATGCTACTAAGTTGAAATTTCCTCCTCTAAGATACCAAGAGTAAGGTTTCTATTCCTTTAAGATATCTAAAAATTTTCTTGATTGCATTCATGTGCGAATCTTTTGGATTTGCTTAGAACCTTGTACACAAACCTAAACTGAAAACAATATTAGGTCTACTAACATTTAAGTATAAAAGAGATACAATAATACCTTGATAAACCTTATCCTTAACACTTTTTTCCTTTTCATCCTCATCTAACCTAGCCAAAGTGGGAATAGGTGTATAATAGGATTTGACATTTTCAAGATCATACTTCTTGATCAATGCTTTAAAGTATTTCTATTGTTGGATTAGGTTTCCTTCTTTATTTGTTTGATCTAAAGCCCTAATTAAGAAGAAGATGAGTTATCCCATAGGACTCAATTCAAATTCATTCTTTATTAAACTTGCAAATTCTTCATAAAAAGAATTATAGTTGCTCTATATATGATTTCATTTACATACATTTAAACAACTAGTAAATGTTCCTCCTTATGTTTTAAAATCAATGTTTTACCTAATAATGCTCTTTAAAAATCATTTTGTAAAAGAAATTTTGACAATCTCTCTTACCAAGCTCTAGGAACTTGTTTCAATCCGTAAAGAGCCTTGTCAAGTTTATATACATGGTTTAGGAAATCAAGATTTTCAAAATTAGGAGGTTGTTCTACCTCTTCTTTTAAATATCCATTTAAAAATGTCATTTTAACATCCATTTGATATAACTTGAATCCATTATAAGCAACAAATAAAATCAAGATCTTAATGGCTTCCATGCGAGCTACTAGTGCAAATATCTCATCGTAGTTGATCCCTTCCTGTTGGTTGTAGCCTTTGAATACAGTCTTTCTACTAGCTAGGTGTAAAGTTGCATCTAGTGGATTTCCGTAGACTCCACGTGTTAGCAAAATTTCTATTGAGATGTTGTTATTATTATTTAAAATCTAAGTTTTAATATTGAGTTGAAATTGAATCCAAATTAATAATACATGTGTATTCCATAAAATTAATAATTATCATATAATTAATATATTCCAATAATTAGTATTATATAAAGTTATTGAAAATTTTTAAAATATTTCTTTAACAATGCAAGTTAGATTTTCCCTTAAACTTTAAAGTTGAAAAATATAATTTCAATTGTTTCGATTGTTTAATATAATTTAAAAGGAATTTTTAAACGGTTTGATCGATTCTGGATATTTATTGAATTAAAACTAGCCAATTTAATGATTTGCAAACCGGTTTTGTAGATATTGATTTTAGGCCTTTATTAGATCCCTTGGGATCTTTGAATCATCAGACTGGGTTTCTAAAAATTGGTAATAGTTGCTAGTTATTATAAAAGTATTTTAAGTTTAATGTCATGAATTGACAAAATGACAACTATTTTCTTCCGATACGCAATAGTGTTTTACATGTCAATCTTATCGAGAGAGATCCGGACATCATAAATAGACAAAACATATCAAAGTTGATAAATGTTTTTTTGAATGCGTTTCAAAAAAAAATGTTTGTATGTAATTAATATGAGGTGTTGAAATAAAATTACAGAAAAGGGTGTCATAACTATTAAATTGAAAGATCCTTTACAATTAATATATCTATCGACCTTATTAATCAAGTTTAAAGAGCACTCTTAAGATTTCTTCATTGAAATAAAAACTTAATAAAAAGTATTTCAGTTGATTACTAGCTTCTAACCAGATACACTGAACATTTATCAATTAATATTATTGAACCATAAAAATCAATAATTGAAATAGATATTAATTATTTAGTTTTAATTTATATAGTATATTAACAATAAAAAATTATATATTTTGATCATCTAAAACTTTATTGTATTTTGTTAATCTAATCAAAATTAACCAAAAAATCCAATTCTAGTAGAAATTTAAAAATAACACAAGCTTAAAATGATGTCATATTTCAAAAAAGTATAATAACCAAGCATTTATTTTTAAGTTTAATAAATTATTAGTTTATGATATAAATGAGATTATATAATTATACAAATATTTTTCTAAATTTTTTTTGTAAGAATTTAAGTTAATAATTCAAGTGGAGACCATAAAAAATTGTTACTTTATCAAGTGTAATCTTATAAAAGTTCAATGGTATAAGCTGAATTTTAAATTACGTTACTCTTTTTCAAAAATTATCTTGAGCAAACAATAACGAATTGAATTTATAGCTCTTCTCGAGATGTCAATAGCATTAATAGGTTGGCAAGTCATTTTGCCACCGTTCATATGAATACTTTTTCCTTACTGTATTTCTATCTTGTTTCAATAACCTAATCCTCGAGAAAATAAGAAACATATTCATGTTATAATGTATGGTAAATCTTTCCCTGAGTATGTGTTAAGATATATGGTATATATATCATACTATTTAATTTTGGCATTTTTGATAATTAGATCTCCAAGATAATGAAAGACTTCAGATTCAAATCAAGATAAGGTGGAAGATACATTGGGCTTGACTTAGATAAAGACCTAATCTTGTAAAAGATGTTTATATGTATCACATTGCTAGAAGGTGTGATGAATTTAGAATTCCATGATGTGATGACTTCTCGTATGATGAGATTATCTTGTTGGATGTGCCTAAGTTGGTGAACTGTTAATCTTCTTTTAGTCAATTGCTATAAAATGTGAGTGTGTGACCAACTTCTAAGTAGAGTTAAATATGTAAGTCCCAAATAGCCGTGAGTTGGCATTAAAATTTGCATGAATCAGCCTATATTTTGTGAACAATTTCCAGATCTATTTCGGAGGAGCTGAACCAATTGGGAAGTTGTCTTCTTTTTATCTCAAGTGTATTGTTATTCTTTTCTTAGTTGATTAATCACTTGAGTTATTTTTATTAATTGTCTTTCATTAAGAGTAGTAGAGAAAAAATTTCTAACGAGGTTAACACGAGTCAATCGTGTTATTAGGTGTGAAAATCTTTAACAGGAAGTGAGGTTGAGAGATAGTGTCAAGGGGTAAGTGGTGTCGGCTCAGTAAAGCCTTGGGTAAATCTATTGTACTTTAGTGAAATAATTAATCTGGATGAGGGCCCCGTAGACATTGACAAGGAGTACCGAATTGCGTTACTAAATTTCTGGTGTCATATGTTATTTTTCTTTTGATTTGTTTTGTTTTATTTGTGCCAGAGATGACCAAGTAAAATTAGACAGTTTGCAAAACTATTAACCTCTACGATTTTTCAATTGGTATCGGTGACCAAAACTTGGTACATTAAGTTAGTGCAGATCCGGGTTTTGCAATTATGGCCATAAGAGAAGGAGCATCAATTATTAGGCCTCCACTGTTTGAGGGTTCCAATTATTCTACATGAAAATCACGAATGAGAGTCTTTATTCAGGCACAGGGAACAAGAGCATGAAACTCGGTGTTATATGGCTGGAAACATCCCATGATTACTAACGATAAGGGAGAGACATTTTTAAAAGATCCATCTAAATAGACAAGAGTTGAAAAAGAGGGTGCACTTGGAAACTCACAAGCAATGTACACAATTTTCAGTACTGTTGATGAAGGATGCTTCTCAATAATATTGGCTTATGAGTCGGCTAAAGAAGCATGGGATACTTTACAGACTATTCATAAAGGGTCCAAATCTGTAATAGCATCAAAACTACAAATGTTAGCTATGAGGTTTGAAGAATTGAAGATGGATGAAAATGAGACTATTGGAGACTTTCATGAAAGATTGGGCGATATAGCGAATCAGGCACATCAACTCGGGAAGAAATATTCCAATATAAAACTAGTCAAGAAGACGTTGAGATCACTACTTCTAAGATTTATTCCAAAAATTACAGCAATCGAGGAGACTCATAACATCAATGACTTGTCACTAGAAAAGGTAATTGGAATTCTTACCAATTTTGAAATAAATTTGTTGACAGGTAAACAAGAAAAGAGCAAAGGATTGGGACTACAAGCTAAAACTGGAAAAGACATAAATTATGTAGAAGATGAATCTGATGAGAATGAGGATATGGAATTATTGACAAGAAATTTCAGCAAGTGGTTAACGAGAATAAAAAAGGACAGACCCGAATTTGGATAACATGGTGGGAGTTCATCGAATAACAACTTAAAATAACAAGTCAAAACTCAAAAGGGTGAAAGGAAGGTAAAGAGAATCCAATGTCATAAGTGTCAAGGCTTCAGGCACGTTCAAGCTAAATGTGCTAATACTTTGAAGAAAAGAAAGGAAAAATCCTTTATTAGCACTTAGAGTGAGAATAAATTCGAGAGTAAATATGGTGGTGAAGAAGAAATCACTAATGGTGTTGCATTAGTTGCTTTATATTGCAAAAGTCCAGTTACTTGCTTAACAGCAACTGAGAAGGAAGTAATTGAAGACAAAAAAGGTGGACGATCGAAATTTTTTTAGAAAAATGCAAACAACTCAGCTCAAAACCTAATATCAAATTATGACGTGATGAAAAGTGGCCTAAATGATAGAAAGGAGAATATTTACTAGGCTTACAAAGCTATGTATGAAAAATAGGTAAAAAGGTATAGAAAGAATGAAAGATTGAAGGAAGAGAATCTCTCCATGAAGAACACCATCCAAGAGTTAGAAAAGAAATTGATGTTGGCATTAGATGAACTTGGTGAAGCTAAAATGAGATTAGTAAGTACCAAAAAGGGATTGAGAATATTGAATGGAGGCACAGAAAATTAGAAAAGTTAATAGAAATCAGTAAGGCTAAAAGTGATCTTCCAGAAATCGGCTATAAGGGTAAATGTTCCAAGTAGAATGATGAGAAAATTGGCATGAACAGATCTGTCCAAGGAGAAATCTCAAAGAAAAATTAGAGGTTCATACCTCCACGTCACTTTTGTGAAGTTATCAAACATATGTGGCCGAGATGCTACAAGATGTTACAAATGATGTTTGAAAGGGGTCAAAATTAAAAATCTAGACACTCTCCATTAAATTTCCAGTAGCAGGCCATGGCATCGAAGCACACTTGGATTAGAAAGGCCAATTACAAGCACAAAGACTTTGTGAAGGAAAAACAAGATATTGTCTAGATTTATAGTTAGTTATTGATTTTAAAGAAACTATTCAAATTGAGGATAAGTCAGTTACTTCAAATGAAGAAATAAATATGACAGTTGATGACAGAGATAATGTGACAAGGAATAAGCCCAGGTTTGAATTTCTTCGAGGGGCACAGGGGCTGTGTACTTTACATTTTTGAAGTATAGTTTGATATTATTTATTTAAAAAAATAAAAAAGGGGTTCGAAGGAGTTATCGCTTAGGCTTTCTAAATTTTTTATTTATGGGTTTTCTAAGGTTCAGTTGATTGATGTGTACGTGAGCCTATACTTGATGATGGGGTTTTTGAACTTAATGAGTCATATGCGGATGACTTTGATGTGAGTAATGATACTTTGGTGAGTATTTTGATTGGTGGTAAATTGGCATTTTGACATACTTATGATTCTTCCACTGCACCTATTACAAATTTTTATGCATTCTTTATTCACTGATGTTGATTGTGTTGAAGGCATTCTTCGTTTTGACACTGTTGTCCTAAGGGGAAGTTATTAGATTGTTTTTGGTGATTGTTCAATTCAGGGGAGAATTTTTAGGTATATGCATGACTATTCTTCTTGCTTTTTGGCATCTTTTTGTCTTAAGGGGGAGAAATTTGGATGATTGGATAATTGTTCATTATTGTTTCTTTGGATGTTTCTTGAACTTGAAGAATTTGATGAATGTTTCTTGAACTTGAAGAATTTGATGGATGTTCTTTGGAACTTGATGTTGGATTAAGGGGGAGTATTGTGATTATGTTATTCAAAGTGAGTTTCTTATTTATGAAAAAAATGCCAAAAGGGGGGAGATTGTTAAGATATATGACATATATATTTCATTATTTAATTTTGTCAATTTTGATAATTAGATCTCCAAGATAATGAAAGACTTCAAATTCAAATCAAGATAAGGTAGAAGATACATTGGGCTTGACTTAGATAAAGACCTAATATTATAAAAGATGTGTATGTGTATCACATTGCTAGAAGGTGTGATGAATTTAGAATTCCATAATGTGAATACTTATCCTATGATGAGATTACTTGTTGGATGTGCCTACATTGGTGAAATGTTATTCTTTTTTTGGTCAATTGCTATAAAACGTGAGTGTGTGACCAACTTCTAATTGGAGGTAGATATGTGAGTGAATTGGGATTATCTTCTTGGTGGATGTTGGCGTGAAATTTTCAAGTTTCTGTCATACCACGTAGATCATTGTGTTTTTCTCCTTTTTGCAACACATATGGCTGTGCAGTTGATGTGGTGAAGGTTGTGAGGGTGTTGTTTACAGTAGGTGTGTAGGTCATTGTGGTGTAGCTTTTGGTGGTCCTTGTGTGTAGGTTTATTTGCTGGACCTATAATGCGTGATATGTTCCTGCTATAGACGTGAGTTGGTAATGAAATTTGCATGAATTAGCCTATATTTTATAAACAATTTCCAGATCTATTTCGGAGGAGCTGAATCAATTGGGAAGTTGTCTTTTTTTTATCTTAAGTATATTGTTATTCTTTTCTTAGTTGATTATTCGCTTGAGTTATTTTATTAATTTTCTTTCATTAAGACTAGTAGAGAAAAATCCTCTTACGAGGTTAACACGAGCCGGTTGTATTATTGGGTGTGAAAATCTTTAGTGGAAAGTGAAGTTGAGAGATAGTGTCAAGGGCTGAGTGGTGTCGGCTCAGTAAAGCCTTGGGTAAATCTATTGTACTTCGATGAAAGAATTAATCTGGATGAGGGCCCAGACGTAAGCAAGGAATGTTGAACTGCATTACCAAATTTTTAATGTCATCTATTATTTTTCTTTTGATTAGTTTTGTTTTATTTATGCCAAAGACGACAATGTGAAATTGGACAGTTTATGAAACTATTAACCTCTACGATTTTTCATTATGTTTTTTCTATTTGATAGTCTCAAAAAATGATGTTAAGTCATATAATATCCTTTCAGAGTATCCAAGAGCAGGGAGCCTAGGTCAACTTAAAAATTAACCCAAACTTAAATGTTATCACTTTGTGTTTGGCGATCCCCATATTCATATTAGTTTCGCCTATGTACAAAAGATTTTGTTACGATGATGCATTCTGCATTGAAAAACATTTATTCAGATTAGTTATCTAGTCTTTAAGAATTCTCATAAAGGATAAACTAATTAGATTTGAACATGGGGTACTATTTAAGATTGAACATGATTTCTTATAGTCCCCCCATTAATTTATTAAAAGCTCTCAAAGCAGGTATGATATTAAATCATGTTAGAAAGATATAATTGTATAAATAAATATACAAATATAAGTTAATGAATCAAAATAATAAATGGACTAGAGTTAATATAAAAAGATACATAAAGAATACAGTTAAAAGTGAAGGAAAACAAATGTAAGTATTAAAGATACACATCCAAGATAACTATGCAGTAGTTCTAAGATATGACTCAAAAGATTAACGATATTTTCTTTACTCCTAAATTTAAAGAGTGATTTTAAAACAAATAAAAAAATGAAAATGTTAAACAAACAAATTGAACCAAGTGCAGAGAGGAACTAACTAGAAGGGGAAAAGAAAATAACAGCACAAATAGAGGTTAAAAAAGAAATTAAAAAATGATGTGAGTCCTCCTAAAGTGCTGTTCACTTTAATTAAAAGATATTCAGGATGTGTTTATTTTTATGCAGAGAAGTGTAACTTCTATGAATAAGTTTTTGATTCTTCATATTTTTTAGGTGCGTGGTGAGTGGTGTGACTATTTATATTTCACATTTTCTCCCCTCTTTGAGTTCCAATTGTGTATGGGGTTTGGGAGTCAATTTTCTTCTTCTCACTTGACCTAACCTTATAGGTGTTGTAGTTACAACATGTGGATACATTCACATCCCTTTTACACACCTTTTATGTTTAGTGTATGACTATCTCTTGTGTGGCTAAGTGACCACTTTATTTCTTTATTATTCTAGTCTTGAAGTGGTTATTTCCTTCATCTTTGTGAATGATTGCTACCATTTTCTCTTTTGGTGTGAGAAAAGAGATTTTGTATAAGTTGTTAAAGTTTACTTTACAGAACTATCGTTGCACTAGAGAAAAAAATCATGGTATTAAAAAACTATCTTATATGAAACAGAGTCCTTATAGTATATTTGGATTTTGATATACACATTGTTTGATTACCATTCTTGTTGATGAGTATTTATTATTATGAGCTCTTTAATTATTGGATAACTTATTTTGATGTACTCCTTGATTTTATAGTGGATTGTTTTTTGGACTAGGTCCTGTGGTTTTATTTCTCATATTTAGAAGTTTTCCGCATTAACAGTGTGGTGTTCTCCTATGTGATTTACTTTTATGCATTCATATTTGCTCTTTATAGTTTAATTCGAACATGGAAATGTTTTATTTTGCCTACCACATATTATCCTTTTTCCAAACAACTGGTATAATAGCTTTGATTCATTATTTATGGGTTTAGTTTGATTAAAAGATGGAGCCTAATTATAGTAGAATAATTAATCTGTATGGCACAAATTATCATAAATAGAAAGGAAAGATGAAGGATTTACTGTCTGTGAAAAAGATGCATCTATTAGTATTTGCAACTGAAAAGTATTAATTCTAAAAGTGATTAAGAATGAGCTTTTAAGCATGAGATGTTTTGCGGTTTTATTTGATGGTGGGTAAATGATAATATTTTGAATCACATCTCAAATGATTTACATGCCAAGACATTGTAAGACAAGCTTGAATACTTATATTCATCAAACACATGTAATAATAAACTATTTTTACTTAAACAAGCTATGGATTTGAGGTACAAAGAAAATAGTTCCATTCTTGATCACTTAAATGAATTTTAAGGGTGCTTGATCAATTGTATGGCACATATGTAAGTAAGACGAAAAACTTAAGAGGGTTAAACTTCTCATTCTAAGGTTTTGATTATTAAAAACATGGGGAGAAGTAAAGAAAGAAGTTCGGGAATAAGTAACAAAGTAAGAGTGTAAGTAAATTAAAGTCAAATTACATAAATCTTAAATGTCATTATTATGATAAAAAGGAACACATCAAAACTTTTGTTTAAAACTTGAAAGGAAGGACAAGGTCAATAAAGATAAGTAAGAAAAGAAAGATAAAGATAGTGATGATCATGTTGCAACTACTACTGTGAAGGATTTTGAGTCTGTACATAAAGATGATATGAATAATGTTGCGTATGATGAGTTAACTTAGGTTATTAGAGGTGCTTGCTTTCATGTGACATCAAGGAAGGATTTCTTTAAAATTTACACTACAGGTGATTATGTACGGAGTTTTGAAGAAGATTAATGTTAATATATCAAAGGTTACTAGCATCAAGATTATTATATTGGAGATCAATAATGGCTCAAAATTACTTTCGAAGAATATCAAACATGCACTTGGTATCCGTTTAAATATAATTTCTACTGTTCTTGCTGATAATGATTATTCAATACTTCTGGTGATAGTCATTGTAAGATCACTAAAGGTCCTTTGGTTGTGGCATGCAAAAAAAGTCTCTCGGTTTATACTAGACCAAAGATTTAGTTTCTATTAATACTATTAATGTAGTAAAGAGTGCTAACTCTTTATAGTTATGGTATCGAATACTTGGCCACATCAACGATAAGGGACTTGATTCTTTAGACAAAAAAGAATCTATTTTATAATTTGAATGGTGTAATATTATAAAAGGGTTCTCACTATTTAACTAGTAAATATAATACGGATTACTTTAAGAGTTATCCTCGTTATAGAGGATTAGAATTTTTTGAGTTGGTACATTCAGATTTTATGGTCTAATGAAGATAAAGACTTTTAGTGGTGGGCTTTATTTTGTGATATTTATTGATAACTATTCAAGAAAACTTTGGGTTTATGTCTATAGAAAGAGAATCTAGAAAGAATTCAAAATGTATTTGTACTAATATTATAGGTGAGTACTATGGACCTTTTGATGAGTATTACAAATAATAGAGTATTAGACACTAGAAGACACTACCTAAGACTCTTAGTTAAATGACTTGGTAGAGAGGATGAACATAACATTAGTAAGGAGACTTATATATTTGTTTTTAAAAGCAAAGTTTCCAAGATCTTTTTGGGTGTGAGGCTATATAAACTTTACCCGTATTATCAACTTATCTCTTGTTATTGCTTTAAATGGTGAAGTTCCTGATCGTGTATAGTACAATAAGGATGAGTTGGTTATAGGTTGTATGATCCATTCAAAAAGAAGTTATTAGAATCTGCAATGTTATTTAATGGAAGGTCAAGTCATTAAAGATATTGACAAGGAAAAAAAATCAAAGTCTCAAGATTCTAATAGCTTAATTAATCTTGATCTAGCTTTAGAGATATATACACCTAGTGTAACTGATTTTGGTAACTAGAATGATTTGTAGAATCATATTCATGATAATCAAGTTAAAGATGTTGATAGTGATGTTTTTTTTTGAAAAATTAAAAGTAATATTGATTAAAGAATAAGAAGAGTTAAGCTTAATACACGCTACAGAAGACTAAGAGCAGAGAGCTGACACGCTCAACTCTGGCGTGAAACGATGCCGTATAGCTAGAGATTCAAAAACAGAACAAAAATGACTCCGTGTAGCAGAGGGTTAAAACATCTTTTACCATCTTTTTGAGTAAACTTTCGTTGCTCTTTCGGTGGTTTCTCCAGAAGCTTCCGAATTAGGGTTACTCACCCTTCAGCCAATGTCATCGATCATGCATTCGTCAAGGTAAGAAGTTCCTTCGATGCTTGATCTCAGAGAGGATGCGGCTCAGGACAACACACCCGAATCTTCTCTCCATATTAGAGGTTCCATTATGTCATCTCCGTCTAACTCCTTGCGTATGTATCAACGTAAGTCTTTTCGCTAATCATGTACTGCCCATATTTCTTGTTTCTAATAAAGTTTTGATTTCTCCAGAAGAGAGTACATCCTTTAGGAATAAAACTTATCAGCTCCAGATGCAAGCTTGGATACAGGTATTGTCTTCAGTTCCTTTTAAGAATTCTTGTAACAGTTGTTTAATAGATTTGCCATGAAGAAGCTAGATTAGCGCATATACCTTCAATGTTGATGGTGATGTTACCAATAAGGTAGATGCTTCTATTCTTGAGATTATTAACGAACCTGTAGTTTCATTAATGAAGTTTATAAGAGAAAAAATTCTATCCACTTATTATTCATCTAATGAATATGTGCTCCTTACTTATAAGAAAGGACTTGAGATATATGAAGAGGTTATAGAGAGTGATCATAAGGATGAGTGGTTACAACTATGAAAGATGAAATGAAATCTTTATATGAAAATCATACTTTTGAGTGGTTAACTTGTATAAGGGCATAAAAGCTTCATAGAAGCTATAGTTTTATAGCATGAAGAATGAAGAGCATTATTCCAATCCACGATATAAAGCCATGTTAGTTGTCAGAAACTTTAGACAGAAAAAAAGAATTGACTTTAAAGAGATATTCTAACTTATTATTAAGATGTATTTAATTATGGTTTTTCTTGGTTTAGTAGCCAATCTTGATTTAGAGGTTGAATAGTTAGATGTGAAAATTGCTTTTCTCTATTGTGATTTAGGAGAGGAGATTTATATGTAGCAGCTAGAGGGTTTTATAAAGAAGGGTAAGAAGAACTATATTTCTAAGATGAAGAAAAGCTTATATAATTCAAAACAAGATCTAAGATAATGGGATAATAAGTTTGAGTCAATTATTATCCAAAAAGGATACAAGAAGACCACTTATAATCATTACTTATTTGTTCAAAAATTTTCTAAAAAAGACTTCATGATTTTGTTACTCTATATTAATGATATGTTAATTATTAGTCATAATGCTTCAACAATTAACAAGTTAGAAAAGAGATTAATAATTCTTTTGAAATGAAGGGCTTGGACTAGTAAGAAAAATTCTTGGCATGCGAATTATCCATAATTAAAAGCAAAAGATTATGGTTGTCTCAAGAAAGGTATAGTGAGAAAGTACCTCATCTGTTTCACATGAATAAAGCTAAAGTGGAAAGCATACCTATTGCTCCTCACTTTAACCATAGCAATAGACAGCCTCCATCTATTGATAAAGAGAAAGAGGACATGTAGAGTTTCCTTATACATCTCCAATAGAAAGTTTGATATATGCAATAGTTTGCACGAGACTTGATATTACTTATGCAATCGGTATATTTAACCATTTTCACTCTATTTCAGGTAAAGAGAATTGGAATGTTGTAAAGTGGATTATAAGATATCTTGTTTGAAACTATATTTTAAATTAGGAAGTTTTATTCTTTTTGGGTATACTAATTTAGATATGGTAGGTGTTGTTGGATAAAGAAAGTAAATTTTAGGCTATTTAATTACCTTTGTAGGGCCGTTATTGCTTGACAATCTAAGTTACAGAAGTGTGTTGTATTATCTACTATAAAGATTCAATTTATTACTATATTTGAAGCCTGCAAAAAGTTGTTTTGTATGAAGAAGTTTGATAATGGTGATTTAGTTTTAATCATAAGGGCATGGTATAGCTTTAGCATTGGTGAGTGTTAATTCCATAAAAACTAGAATCACTAGTACTTACCATCTTTCTATTTTCTGGTAGAATGAAACATGGTGATAGAAATGTAAAATTCAAGTAATAAATTAAAATAAAGCCACGTAATTGTCTAATTAGAAGAAATAATAAACTCATAAACACTTAAAGGAAATAATGGTATTTGGACTTTAAATTCCCCTAAGAGTTCTCATATAATAATGATTTCGCTAATCAATTTGATCAACCGTAAAAATTTCTCAATTATACTAATATCTTTCTCAAAACTATTAACACCTAATCCTTAGTTGATTAATTAAAATATCTTTTTAGTTAAAACTTCCAAGATTGCATTAATCAATTTGTGAATTTCACTATTAAGTTTGACTATAATCCAAAGGATTTATGTCAACCTATCTTTAGGTTTACATGCAACTCTTTTCATTTATAGTATATCTATTCATATAAAAAGATTTCTCAATCTTATTT
Source organism: Erythroxylum echinodendron (assembly GCA_027575705.1). Classification (NCBI taxonomy): domain Eukaryota; kingdom Viridiplantae; phylum Streptophyta; class Magnoliopsida; order Malpighiales; family Erythroxylaceae; genus Erythroxylum; species Erythroxylum echinodendron. The sequence goes on along the minus strand of JANZXR010000002.1, from coordinate 22,616,197 downwards.
GCATGAAGTCATACTTGAAATAATACGTTAGCAATATTAATTCAAGAATAATAACGAACACATAATTGAATTTCAAAATACTAAGAATGAATTAAGTTAAAATAAAATTACTATAAAGTATATCATAGGGTTCATCTAATCCAAGTACCAATAAAATTTAGTTCATAATCACATCATTAAGACTAAAGGAAAAATAGAAAACTAAAAGAAACTTTATGAGATTCTTTTTAATCTTTATGGAATTCATTTCAGATTGATAGATATCCACCATAAATACGTTTCTTTGCTTGTTCTTTGTTCTTTTTATCATCCTAGGCTGTCAATTTGTGTTTAAGTAAACTTAACTTAATCCTCCTATGAACTACCCTTTAACTTTTCTTTGTTTTGCTATTTTATAACAAAAATTAGGATTTCTGGAGTGGACATAGTCAAAATTACCCAAAAACATGGTCCTATAAAGTTACACAGTGGACACAACTATGTCCCTTAAGAATAACTTCAATCTTTTACTTTCTTGTCTTGATTTCATTTAATTTTTGCTCCTTTTCACCTATGAAGGTAGCTAGATCCTAAAAAATAATATGATCAAATTAAATACCAAAAATAATAAGAAAATATCAAATAAAAATGCAATAAATATGAAATTAGAAATATAATATATCTGACATTTAACAAAGTTTCTTGAATAACTTGATTTTACTCAAAAGAGGTAAGTTCTATTTCATAATAGTCAGAGTGCCAACCATCACAACAAGAATTATACTTTTTAGCATAGATATAAATATATTGATGTGAGATATGATTTAATATGTAATATTTTAGACTCTAGGTTACTTGAACTTAAAAAAAAAACATACAAAGGATAATGGTTGAGTAAAGTCTTTACCAAAATAATTACTTATAACCCCCCCCATACGGAACCTACAACCATCCACACACATAGCAACCAAATTCATATACACACATTCAAGGTATACAAATTTATTTACTGCTATACATATACACATTTCAAAACTCCCCAATACTTAATATTATCATTTAATAGTAGTATACATCTTTACATTTACATGGTAATCCAAAAGAAAACATACAATCTCTTTTCTTCATTATATGTGTAATCATTTGCAACTAAAAACATATTCCAAAAGTACTTTTTTTTCTTCTATTTATTGGCTTGGGTCCCCGCAGATGTTCCCTGTACTACACTCCTATGACTTAAACCTACATGGATTAACACCCGTGCTAAGCTTAAAAGCTCAATGGAGAAAACACTTAGTTTAGATGACCACTGACAACAGTCATCTACTAAGCACACACATTCAGAAATATCATAACTTACATATCATAAATTCATATTCATGAATGAAACATTGATATTCAATGCTCATGTAAAAAATGATGGCATACTTAAGCAAAGTACATAATGCAAATATGCTTCAACATATTATCCATATACCAAAAATGAACATTTATAAGCCAATTATTGATATTCAATACTCATTGATACAAATTATCAATATAATTGCACATCATTACAATTCATCGTTACAACCAATACCAATAACACTGCTCATCAATATCAATTATTCATGTTGTCATACTGTATTTCTTATTTATAACTTAATATTCCTTTTTGTGTTAAGCTTGCACATTTTCTATGGGTGTAGATAATGACTGCTGTGGATATCCGAAGATATCAAACTGTGGATACCCGAAGGTATTGAACTGTGGATATTCGAAGGTAACAAACTGTGGATACCCGAAGGTATCGAACTTTGGAATCCCAAAGGTATTAAACTATGGACACCAATGGTATCAAAATGTAGCAGATGTACTGATACCCTATAGGCTTGCCTATCTATCCACCACCAAGACAATAGAGTAGGCATTGTAACATTTCCTTTAATCATTTGCCAAGTTCATAATTCATATATTAACAAATCATATGATATACATTTGAAGTCATAAAATCTATATATGTGTTTATACATTCAATTCATAACTAATCACCATTATAAGGGTGTCAAAATCACACTTGTATAATCATACTATACGCATATGAGCAATACATATGTAAACAAATCATTTATGTACATGTAAATTTTCTTTAGAATGCATTATGGTCAATCTTAAATTCCAATGTTAAATAACCCAATTCACATATGATAAGTCCTATTTCATTTATTTTTAGGTGACTGAAAGGTTTCATTCACATTTAAAAAGATTCGGATAAGATCAGAAACAAAGACAATGCCACGGTTGTGACAGACACTCTCTCCATTCATACCACTATTTGTTCCTTAGTATGCATATATAAAAAGTTAGAAATGGGTTTTCATGTCTTCTATACATTTTTTTCTATATGTCTATAGTTTCTATAGCACTAGCAATCAGACCATTTGGACTTCTAAATCATGATATATAAGCAAAATATCACAAGTTACTCCAAAACAGGGGCAATATCAGGTCACCTATGTTGATCTCAATTTCAAAGGTCATAGAGCCAGAATTAAGTCACAATCCCTTCTAGAGATATTTATATATATGTATTATATTTCATATGAAACTTAAATCACACAATTTGGAGGTTTGTACGTTTAGTTAAGACCCAAACAATATGACTGACTCAAACAAACCCTAGACAGAATTCCACTACACAATACTCTCTTGTCATATTCAACCAATTTTATGCAAGATAACACCAAAATAACAACAAAGTAGCATCCCAGCAACCATTACACATACAAATGAATCTTTATATCCATTAAATCATACACAAATATAGAAATCAACTAAATGAAGTCCCAAACCTGAAAATTGACAAAGTAGGTCTTCTATTGCCTTTCTTTCCCTTCCTCTTTGGGTTTGCTTGAGTCACTAACTAAAAACATCAAAAATTTACCTCTAAATCCCACTTCCAACCTTATAATTTCATTCCCTCATAAGAAAATTAAGAAGAGATAAAGGTGAAGAGAAAATACCTAACTTTTGCCTTGATTTCCACCTACGATTGGCTTGATTTCTTACATGAAAAATGATGAGATAAAGAAGGTGAAATGGAGAGGAGACAAATCTGAACTTAGAACCCCAAAAATTTCGTGTATCTCCCCCTATCCATATCCGCATTCCAGAACTTTCAAGACTCACACATATGTTTAATTCCTATTGGACACATATGCTTTATTATTATTGGTCATACATGCTTTAATCTAATTGATCTATGTGTTAACTTTAGAAAAATTGCATATTGTTCCTCCTTATTCCTTTACTTTTAACATTGGCCTAAAATCTTATCAATTAATTTCATTCCCTATGTCTTAATTTTCTAATGTAACAATTTTCATGCAATTTGGTTAATTATTCTAAGAGTTATACCTAAAACACTACAGACTATTTGAAAACAGGCACAACAGTCGTAACTCAACTTCAAGCTAGAATTCAAAAACCTTATAAGCACAAAAAAACTTTTTTTCCTCCATGAAAGTTTTATATATATGTCTCTAGATTAATTTCCAATTGGAATTATCCAATTTAGAGGTCTATAGGAAAAGATATGGCCAAATTATAGAAAGATATTTAGTGGAACCTATCCATTCAACTCAAATCAACTAACTTCGGTCTTATCATGCAAGAGCAATACAAAAACGCATCCAATTTAACCCAAAAAAATTCCATAAGCAAATGGGATACTTCTTCTATCGATTCCCCTCACATCACATTCATAAATTCAAGCAACGTATCTTTTACATTAAGTACTATAATGTCTCTTATTAAGATGCACTTAATTAATTATGTTCACTTCTTAATAAGCCCCAGACATGCTATAATACTTCCAGGGTATATGTTGGGTCGTTACATTACTAGTTTGGTAAAAGCCTCCAGTTAAGTCATAGAGGAATTTTTTGCAGGTCCTCCTTAATTGGAGCCACTATAATTAAAAGGTGTTTAAGTTGTTTGCATTTTTGTGTTGAGAAGCATAACCTTTATAAAGAAATTTTTTATTCTTCGTATTTTTAGGGTATGTGATGAGTGGTATGACCATCCTATTTCACACTTTGTCTCCTCTTTGAGTTTCAATAGTGTGTGGGGTTTTAAAGGAAACTTTCTTCTTCTTACTTAACCTAAAATTGTAGTTGGTATGATTAGTAAATGTGGATACATTTACCTCTCTTTTACACACCTTTTGTTTGTGTGGCTAGTGTGCTGACTTTATCTCTTCTATTTTTGGCATTGATGTAGTTGTTCTCTTCATCTTTGTGAATGCTTACTGCTATTTTTTCTTTTGGTATGAGAAAGGAGCTTATGCATAAGCTATGAAAGTTAACAGTGCAAAATTGTTGTGGTACTAAACAAGAACAGTCATGATATTAGGATAGAACTATCATGGTATGAAAGAGTCTTTATGGGATATTTGAATTTTGATATACGAATTGTTTGATTACTACTCTTATTTGTTGTTGTGAGCTCTTAAATTATTGTAGAACTCATTTTGATGTATTTATTGATTTTATGGTGGATTATTTTTTCGACTAGGTCCTGTTGTTTTACTTCTCACATTAAGAAGGTTTCTAGGTTAAATATTTTGTATTCTCTTATATCATTTATTTTTGTGCATTCATATTTGCTTCTTATAGTTTCATTTAGGTAGGGAAATATTTTATTTTTTCCACCATGTATTATCCTTTTTCTAGTAAAAATATCAACAAATAGGAGAAAGAAGAGGCAATTAAAATTTGTGAGGATAAGTGATAAGGCAAAAGAGCAAAAGAACATGTGAGAAAGGAGGACCAAAAAGAAAAAATGTAGAAGGGGAATGTAAAAAGTATAGTATGTAGCGCCCCCTTACTGCAGGGTACACATCGGGATGCCCGGAGGTCATTTTGGTATATATCCTACAATAAGGGTGAGCTACGTTCTATTGCTACAGTCATTTCACAAGGCATCATATCATTTCTCACTTATAAAGCATCGTAAGAAAACCACAATATTTTAAAACCAACTTTTTCCTTGTTTTAGTTCACAAATCCGAAAGTCTACATTGTATCTTTCAACACTTACTACATGTACATCAACAAAACCTAGTACAAAGGTACTACATGAAAGAGGAAAAATATACAAAGTCTATCTAATCTGTCCACAAATCCCAGTTGACCATGACTTCTCTTACTAAAACACAATCTACACGAATGGTAGAGCCTCTCGGAAGTTAAAGTCGTCTCTCAGTCCTGAAAAGATAATGTTGCAATTTTGGTGAGTTTTACGAACTCAATGAGATAACCATCATCGATGGTCCACTCAATTCATGCAACACAACATTTCACATAACACATAATCACATTGGATCACATACACTTAATCAATCATGCCACATTGTACATTTAACACTTTATAATCATTCAGATCTTACATTAGTAATGCACATGAGACTCATTTTGTTTCTTATTGTTGTCACCGAATGCCTCTCACAGACTTATACAAATATTGGCCCATGGGGCTCAATCAGACAGAATCACAGAGCATAGCTCTACGTGCTAGATCAAAAAAATCACGGAGCAAAGCTCTACGTGGAAGTGCTTCATAAGGCACTCAAGTCACAATGCCTTTATCTAAGCATGCATTTTATGAAATGCAACAATTTCTACATACCTCATATATCACAATCTTATAAGAATGTTTAGACATAATTTCAGAGTCATCGGACTTAAGTCCAGCATTCAACATTATAGTTGAGAATTCACACTCTCATTCATATGCAAATGTACTTTCACATTGGAAACAAATTTAACAATCACATTAAGTACACTTAATTCATCTCATTCACATTCAAGTAGCACTTCAATATTTCACTCATACAACATATTCATCGGACCTTCTGTCCGGTAACCAACACAAACAATCACATCCATTCAATCATGTCAAAACAGAATTTAAACAAACAAGTAATTAAATGAGACTGTCTAGGTTACTCACAAATTGCTCCAGAAGCTATGTCTGGAAGTTCCAGCAACGTCTGGAGGTTGACGTGCTAATTGCTCCTCTATATCAAACACCATACATATATATCACAATGTGCAAAATTATGAGTGTTTAATAATGCACAAGCATAAAATGAATTATGTACAATGCATGTTCACGACAACCTCAGGTATCTTCCCATCAATTTCATTCAAAAAAACATTTTCATATCAAAACTCATCTAATTACAATTTATACTTAAGTTTATGCCTCACTAAGACCATTAAAATCTCAATTTATTTCTTATTGATTCACTTCAGATTTTCCCAAGTCACACTTTCGAGTCTCTTGTTCACATTCAATTTGAAAGTGAAATTGACGTAATTTGGTCATACTATCTTCTAGAAAAGTGTTCATCTATGTCTTATCTTTCCATTGACACCAAAATCACTCAGTTTGGTTCAGAAGTTTGGAAGATATACCTCCAATATTATTAGGTTGTTAACAATCAAAAACAGTGTACTATGTACAACTTCCATCCAGAAATTCAACATCTTAAAGAAAGAATCAAAATTATACTTCTTGAGACAATTTATAAGCCTATATCTCTAGTTTACTCCAAATTAAAAAGAGTCTCATTTGGAATCCTATAGATCCAGATGTAACCAAAATACCGAAGGGTGTTTAGGAAGAAAATCCTATTTCACTGTTCCAACAGATTCCACACTTTGATTTGATCAATAGTTCTCAATTCAATTTAGAATGCTACAAAAATTTATGGAGGGATAGAACACTGTGTTAGAAATCTATTGGTTTAAAAATCAGATCATTTAGAGATCTAGAGAAAAAGTTATGGTCATATAAGTAAAAGTAGACGAAGCAGAAAATAGACTAAGCATAAGATAGATGCAGAAGGTCTAAACAGAAGATAGTGGTCAAAGTAGACAAAAAAAGTCAAACATAGACGCAGAAGGTCTAAACAAAACATAGTAGTCAAAGTAGACAGTATAAGTCAAACATAGACACAGAACGTCTAAACAGAGCATAGTGGTCAAAGTAGATGGTAAAAGTCAAACATAGATGCAGAAGGTATAAACAGAAGATAGACGCAGAAGAATAAATGCAGTGGGAAAATTGCTATAACTTTCCCTCCAGATATTAGATTTGTATGTTCTTTATATGGTTTGAAATAAGACTTCAATATCTACAACTTTAATGAAGACTTTGAAAACAAATTATATCACCTAGAGGGTCAAAAATTTAGCAGACGATAAGATTAGAAGAAACCAACCAAAAAAGCAAACGAATTGAAAAAAGACAGACGCATTAGGAAAATTGCCATAACTTTCCCTACAGATATCAGATTAGGGTATTATTTAGATGGTTTGAAATAATACTTCATTCTCTACAACTTTTATGAAGACCTTGAAAACAAATTCTATCTTATGGAGGGTCAAAATGGATCATAGATAAGATTAGACGAAACCAACCGAAAAAGCAGATGAATTGAAAAAGGCAGATGCATTGGGAAAATTGCCATAACTTTCCCTACAGATATCAGATTAGGGTGTTCTTTAGATGGTATGAGAGAAGACTTCAAGATCTACAACTTTTATGGAGACCTTGAAAATAAATTCTATCTTATAGAGGGTCAAAAATGGAGCAGACAATACTATATAGAAGGAGATGTTTCGGTCAACAACAGAAGAAGTAGAAAGTCAACTTAAGAAGGTATGACGTCATCACAGACGATACTATCTAAACTTCTCAACTGAAAACCATTTTCTTGAACATCTCTAAGTCTTCATCAACTCTCGTATAAAAACCTATATATTCATACATGCTCAGTGAAGAAACAGAGCATATCACCTTTCCATATCTAACTTTCTACACTAATTGTATACATCATTTTATTTCTATTTCAACTCCAAGAACTATTTAACAATACCTGATCACTAATAATCCATCAAAACTCAAATAACATCATATCCCCAAGTTTTTACCCCTTTATCGCAGTGTTCAAAAATATAATGATATGTAAATGACATTTTCATGCAGATGACAGTAACTAATCAGATTTATTTCAAAATCTCCAATGCTAAAGAATTTATTCACTACCTTCTTGTTGAAAAACTCCAAGATCTTCAACTATCCACAAAGCCTTAATTTTGACGCAAAATCACGTACTCCTCTGTGAACACTAATCCACTTCTGGTTTTCCTTAAGACAGCAAAAAAAAAACTTTAGGAGTAAAGGAAATAGTAAGGAATATGAAGAATCAGAGTTAACTCTCCGAAGGAATTTCATGAAAAACTCTGTGTATAAAAAGAATTTCGGAGAAGATGATAATAGGGATAAGAACTTTGGAAAAGTACCAATCCCCCTTTTTAACTCTCGGATTACTCAAACTTGCTTCTGATATATAATAAAAGCAACTTTACACATATCACTTTCCTAAAGTCTAAGTTCTTACTTAGTTTCTTTTGAGCTAACTCCATTTAGCTCTCATCCTCACAATCCAACTATTTCCAAATCTTCATTTGATTTCTTCTCCTCTTTTTCCTATTTTCTATAATATTTCATAAATTACAAAAATAAATCTTAATTTCACCAAAATTCTTAAATCTCATAATTCTACTAACCAATAATATTTTCAATGCAGAAATATTCAAAATTCTCAAAAATTCACAATTCAATCCAATTATACCTAAATTATTCATGAATGCATGTACAATTATTTTCATGTGCAAGACCTTCACTATTCACGTGTATTTGTATGTCATATTATGCATGAGCATGAAAAATGCATTTCTAAGCTCTCATTTAACACTCATATTTACTACTCTAACCTTTCATAGGTAACGGGATGTTACAATAATAATACACTATAGTTACTTATTTGAAAAATAGAAAAAGAAGTGCTTCTTTTTATATTTTAAAGCTATAAATAAATTGTTCCCTTATATATATAATTATAATTAAATTTAACTCTAGAGATTATCTTATCCTCATTGTATGGAAACTTATCTAGAAATTGAATCTGATTAATTTGGCATTTTATTTTATTATATTTTACTTTATAATATTTGAAAATCATTTATAATCATAAGTGGCATGCTTCTTTTTGATAGTATATAAAAGAAGATTGGTCCTGCGGGCTACCTTTGACATTTTAGTCTCATCCAATCCAAAAATTTCTATTGTGTTTTGCTTTTCTCCAAAACAAAATTGGACGTTAAAACCAAGAAAAGTTTAATTAAAAGGAAGCTTCTTATCAACTACAACTAGCACAAAGCCACAAACTACTGGAAAGTGAGTTATAATATTTATTTAAGTTAATGAACAATCTCTCGAGTCTCGACTCTCGAGTTGCCTTTTAAACTTGCCTTGGGTCCAGCTATCCGTAACAAGGCATGCACAACAGTTGTCAACTATAAAAACATGAAGTCTCAGACTGCTCAGTTCTCAAAACGCCGCGTCTCTCTTTTGGAAAACTAAAACTCACCTCTACAGCTCCCCCAGACTACCCCAACATTTCGGTTTTCACTTTATTCTTCTTTTTGTTTCTTGGTTTATTGGTTGTTTTGAAAATAAATTCTCTTCTTGTCTTTCTTTGGGGGCTGTCGTTCTTTTGAAGAGGCTTTTACCACACGAAGGAGCAGCATGTTTTCTTTTTTGTCGTCTGAAATCTGGGTTTTTTGTGCTTCACTGTTTAATTACAGGTTCTTGTTAAATCTGCAATCTTTTCTTTTAGAGTTGCACAAAAATGGTGACTGGTGTGTCGGCGACGATCAGGAACGAGAATCGAGAAAGCAGAGATGAATCTGAGTGGACAAAGAGGAGAGAGAGAGAGAGAATTTCTTAGATTTTTTTCAAAAAAATCTTTCAAAAATTTATAATATTAGTCAGTATTTTAAATATCGACCAGACTAAGTATCATGCATATGCTTCTCTTATGGAATGTATAAGTCATGCATTGTCATGTGTTACATGTTCAAATATCGATCAATACTAACTGGTATTATGCATATGCTTCCCTTATGGAATGTGTATGACATGCATTGTCATGTGTCACGTGTTCTACCCTCTATATGTCAGTTGTCCTAATGAAAGAATTCAGAGAATTTGTATATATTATTCCTATGTATAATGAATACAAAGAGGTCTATTTATACACAAGAGTAACATCCTACTTAGGAAAGAAGCTTGACTTAAGCCTAAAGCTAAGCCTATAACTAAGCCTAAAATGAAGCCTTAATTATATTATTAACAGTTAGATTATATACGTTAATATCCTCCCCTCAAACACAAGGTATTCGAGAGTCTGCCATCGTGAGGCTGTAATACGCCGTTGTTATAGGGTATGTACTGAAATATCGTATAAGTATTCTAATTTATCCTGGTGAATTATAGCATCTACTATCATACAAGAAAGTCACCAAATATTTTTTTAAACGAATTTCCTCTTTTCATTTCATAAATACCGAATGTACATACATTGTAGCTTTCCAAAAAGAATCTGTACATGTA
>JANZXR010000002.1:22585133-22605612 GCA_027575705.1 Erythroxylum echinodendron | reverse complement strand
GTTCTAACTTAGTTTCTTTTGAACCAACTCCATCTAACTCTCATCTTTACAATCCAACTATTTCCAAATCTTCATTTCATTTCTTCTCCTCTTTTTCCTATTTTCCATAATATTTCATAAATTACAAAAATAAATCTTAATTTCACGAAAATTCTTAAATCTCATAATTCTACTAACCAATAATATTTTCAATGCAGAAATATTCAAAATTCTAAAAAATTCACAATTTAATCTAATTATACTTGGAATTATTCATGAATGCATGTACAATTATTTTCATGTGCAAGACCTTCACTATTCATATGTATGTTTATGTCATATTATGCATGAGCATGAAAAATGCATTTCTAAGCTCTCATTTAACGCTCCTATTTACTATTCTAACCTCCTATAGGTAACGGGATGTTACATAGTAAACATGACAATGGGTCCAACTAGGCTGAGTTAGATCTTATAATATGTAGCCTAAGCTTGGTTTATAGCTTAAGCAAGCTCACATTGATTAGTCATAGCCCAAACTTGAGTTCGCACAAGCCACTTTGGTGAAATAGTCAAACCATTTGAATTTTTTTGAGTTGGGTCTCAAGGTATATTCGATTTCCATTTGAAAGTTCGATCAAATTAAGACTGACCCATGGACCTTAGACCAGGCTGAATCGAGGCCTATTCCTTTCTTTAGAATATAGAGAAATTATTAAAAATGGAGAGGAATTAGAGGGTCATATACAAGGAAACCAAAACGTTAACTATAGATACATGGGTTTATGCTACACGATGTTGTTTTGACAATGATAGCATTCTTTTAAGGGTATTATGGATCTATTCTCTTCATGAAGTGAAAAATGAGGGTCCAAAACTTTTTTTTCTCTTTGTTTATAACTGAAACCTTTTTTCCCCACTTTCACATGTACTTTGTTCCATTGAGTTTTTGTTATAAATTTTGGAGGACTTCCATAAGTTGTTGGATAAAAATGACTTTAGAAAGATGGTTAACTATGAATTCTTTGTCATTAAAGTTGTAAAGATGAATTTACCAAAAGAAGAAAAGAATAGATGAGTAGACAATCCTTGGCCACTTCAACAACAATTCAAGATATATATTCATTTCCTTTTTGGACCTTTTTTGTTGTGTGGGTTTTGATCCTTCGCTTCTTAGAAATTCCATAAATGAGTTTTCCTTTAACTGTCAGATTTGGTTTGAACTATGTTCTTCATTTTTTGAATTCATATAGGGCAGAAACGCATATTGGATTTTACGAGAATCATTTAGTTTTAGTTCTTAGTTAGACATTCATTATTGTCGGTGTCGCACTTTTGATGCCAAGATAAAGTTGCAAATGAAGGTTGTGATTTGTTAGACATGAAACTTAAAGATTTTTAGATTGAATTTGGAAATGGATCTCATGTGGAGGGAATAACAAGATCAGAGATTAGACATCTAGAGATTGATGTTACTTATTAGAGTTCAGCTTAGATTGTTAGGAAGCATAAGCTAAAGGTTTTGTCCAAGTTTAAGTTAAAGGACACTGTAGAGGACATCAAGCGGGAGTATGAGATTCAATTGAATTATTCTCAGGCATGGTGTGCAGAATATATTGCTTAAAACTAGATTGAGAGCTCACATAGAGAGAAATATAATCAAATACCAATTTTTTGTTAAAAAGTTAATAAAGGAGATTAATCCTGACTCATCCGTCCACTGTGTTTTGTTTTAATTCATGGCTCAATATATGCCATTGAGCAAGGATTGCATCCTCTTAATATATGCCTTTAAAGCAAGAGGAAAAAGAATAGATGATAAAGGATATAGAGGTTGAAGAAGATATGGAAGTCTTCGTTCATAAAGTGGAAGAAGAAGAGGAAAAAAGGGTGATCTTAAAGGAAAAACTGTTGGATTCAACTAAAAATTTAGGGATTTTTATTATTCCATAGTTTATTGACAATTTATTACTAAAAAGGACATTACTGAACTTAATTAATTTTCTTATTTTTATCAATTATGTCCTTATTATATTGCAATATTTACTTTATTTATAGGCCAAAAAACTGAAATTGGGTTTAAATTGGTTAATACAAGCCACTCATAATAGACTCAGGTTGAACGTAAACATGAAGAGCAAGTCAAGCTAATAAAATTAACTAAGCGCTACTTGGGAGGCAACCCAAGAATTATGATAGTTTCATTTTTATTTTCATTTTATTTTGTTGGTGCTTTGTTATTTTTATTTTTTACATTTTTTAGGGAGTGACTTACTAGAATTTTATAACATATAGTGTCTCTACATTCTATCATCACCAACATCATCACCTCCAAAACACCATAAGTATTCTTGCTCTAACTTTGTATTTATTATTGCTTATTTATCTTTACTTGTATTGTTTTGTTTTCTGCATTGAGAACAATGTGTTGTTCAGGTGTGGGGATGTTTGCATATGTTGTGCATATCATGTGTCCGTGAAATTTGCATTTGTATATATCAATTGTGTGTGAATTTTATAATTGGATAGTTTTCTTTATTGAGTTAACATGGTCTAAATATTTTGTGGCATTGCATATGTATGCATTGTGTGAATGTGCCAATATCAAGAATTGAATGGAATTAATTTTGCTTTGAACATAGTCATTTAATTTATAAAGGTATATTGACTTGTGAATTTTATGTTTTAAGTATCTTTGGTTAAACATGCATGTTAATTAGGATATGACATTCATTTTGTTCACTTTAGGAAATTTGATGTTTACACTTATAATTATAAGTCAATTGAATGAGTTAGAAATGTGTTAATATGAGTATTTTGTTATATTCTAAGTGTTTCTATGGTTTATAACATGATTTCAAATTTTATTTTATGTTTGGTGAGGTGTTTAATGTGTTTGTTAATGGTGCAAATCAGATAATCTAAGAATAAGGAAGTTAGACATGCATGGAGCTGCAAAGGTAGGGTTGCGATTGTGACTCCCATGTCATGATTGTGATAGAGAAGAATTCCCCATAGTCACAATAGTCACAATCATGACATGGAGAAAATTTGCAGATTCACGATCATGACAGAGGCTTCCCAAGGGCGACTTTTTCCATCTATTTAAGGATTTGGGGGCATTTTGGAATCGATCAAAAGGGGAAAACCAAGACCCAATGATACTATTTAAGAACATTAGAAACAATGAAAAAGGCAAAAGCCGTCATATGAAGTCGATCAAAATAAGGGAGATCAAGAAGAATGTCCAGGAATTCTAATTTTCCAGATCAAGATTCAAATAGAGTTTTTCTTCTTTTCCTTTGTTATTTTCATTAAATTTGATGTGTAAACTGAATTCCAAGATTTTTATTATGTTTATGAGTTTCTATTTTCCATATTAGGGTTTATTCCGAATTTATTTTGTCACTTTTATTATTATTGATTCAATACAAATTTTGGTGTTGGGATACTTTTGCATGCTCATATTTTGACAACAAAGCGAGGTAGTGAGTCAAAAGTAATTAGATTAGATTACACAACAATAGTTCATAGTTTAATAAGTCATGAAATTATCAAATTAACAATTATTTGAAGAGACATCTTGTGTTGGAAATTAATTTTCCAATAGATAGCTTTAGATCTAATTGAAAACGTTAGCAAAGTTTTGTGAATCGAGAGGCTGCAGTTATGGAGTTTTCATATTCAATTAGGGATTAATTGATTAAGTCTTGAGAGTAAGTAATCAATACCTTAGTAACTCTAGGATTGACACATAATTGAATCAATCATAATTAAGGAAACAAACTAATGAAAAGATAAATTGTAAGCATTCGTCCTTGTTAAATCCCTAAATTACTTTGGTAGCTCATTTATTTATTTATTTATTTGCTTTATTTTACTAATTATTTAAATGTATATTATTATTTTTTTTCAAATCACCATTCTAATATCTTAGACAAATTTAGGTCCAAATTGTTTTATCTATTTCCTCATGGGATCGATACCTTTCACTACTATAAGATACGATCTGTACACTTGAGGATATTAAGAGTTTTATTAGATATAAAACTTGTTCAATAGTTCTTCCTCTTATGATTAAAGGTATTGGAATATGGGTTATTACCACCTCGTTCATATCTTGCTCCTATAAAGTTAAGCTACTATAAATTGTTATTTTCCACTATGGAGCAATCAGCTGAGACATAAATTTCTTGTCCACATAATTCAAATCTGAGCTAAATTGCCTTGAGTGGGCTAGAAGAACTGGCTTTCAAGTTGTTCAATTATTTGGTAAAGTTTTCTACTCCAGCCTGTAATGTTGTCGTTGAATCCATAGCAAGCACTCCCTTCTTATGCTGGAAGGTTGGTTGCTATTTACTCCTCTCTGATGTCCAAAGATAGTTATTATTTGTATCTCTTCTAAGAAATCACATGTAACTTCAACTATCTACCTCATTAACAAGCCACTAGTTGTTGCATCTATGGTGACTTATATAGGTGGATTCATACCATTGTAGAACGTTTACAGAAGGAAATCTTTAGGCAATTTATGATATGTGCAACTTCTTTGCAACTCTTTGAATTTCTCCTAAGATGAATATAATGATTCCCCTTTGCTTTGCTAGAAATTGGTAATCTCATTTATGAGCCTAGTAGTCTTCATCATAAGGAAATTTTTAGCTAAAAAGACTTACACTAGCTGCTCCCATGTTATGACATTCTCTGGGTTGAGAGATTTATACCATACCTTGGCTTGATTTTTAAGTGTAAAAGGAAAGAGTCTCATCTTAGCTGTATCTTTTGATATCCAATTATATTGGAATATGTCACAAATATCTAAAAATTTGTCCAAATGAGCATTAAGATTCTCATTGGCCAGTCTAGAAAACTAGGTGGTCTTAGTATTTCTTGTTGATTGAATTCCATAATGGTTTTTTTTTGTTCTCCTTGATTCCTTTCCTTGGCCATTGTTCTTTTTATTACTTTTTAGCATCTCGCTTTTCAAATCTCCCTCTTTTGCTTAGTGACGTTAGAAAATTGTGTATCCTTTAATTTTCTCGAACTCCTTGAAGATCTTGCGTTCATGCACTTAAATTACATAAGAAATTGTTAAAGTCTTAAATCAAAGTAACTTGAACTGCAGCAGAAGCTATAAATAATCCATAACAATAGTACCAAAGCTTGTTGAAGTTTTAAATGAAAAACTTTCTTAACTGCAATAACTTATAGTATTAAAAACTATCATCCCATAAGGATTATAACAGTCACCTAAAAATTCTTGTAAGCTTTGTTTAAGGTAAAAAAATATGAATAGTTAATAATGAAACTAAAAACAAAGACTTAATAACTAAACAATGAACTAGGCAATAGTAAATTAATTGATTAATGAATAATGTACACTAGGAACTACTTCTATCCTTATTTGTTTTCACTTTACCTTTTGATTTGATCATAATTGATCTTAGATATCCTATGATTATAATTACCCTATCTCAAGATCTAATCAAGAAATCACAATCAAAATAGATAGAAATTGAATTGCGATCTCTCACTCTATCTAAACTCTTTCTAGTTATATAACTGGATTTGAAGCAATCCTTTAAGATCTCTCTTCAATTGTCTATTAATTTGATGTTTATAGGTATATTGACGTATCAACTCTTGTTGTGCATCACAACATAGATAATCTAATCCATTTTTTGATTCAAATTGAATATAAAGCAACAAGCATCATAAGCATATTTTATTAAATCAATAATGTAAACTTTAACAAATAAATTGAAAGTAATTGCCAAAAAGGAATTTATGAATCCTTAGATCTAAATATATATCCAAATTTAATCATCATTAATATCCAACACAAATGAGGAAATAAGAAAATAGTATAGACTTAAATCTTGAAGTATTCTCTTCTTTGCCTTGAGCTAGAAAATCTGCAGCCTAGTTCTTAAGAAATTTGCTCCTTGAATCTCCTTTTGGTATGTTTTTCTAGTCATCTTTTTGTGTTATTCTCTTCCTTTTATTACTCTTGAGCCTTTAAGGTTTTATCTAGTTCCACTTATTTTGGTTCCAAAAATAATCCCTAATCATTAAAAATATAAAATCTTGTGACTTTGAAAAGTTAGAATTTGCTCTTTGCACAATCATGCCAGAGATTTCCCAATCTACTACTTCCTTATGAGCGATCGTGCATAGACATACATGATCGTGTCAAAAATATTTCTCCAATCTTTTCTTCATCCTTTCTTTGATTTTTCCTATCCCCATTTGTCACCAAATACATCAAACGACCCTTTAAACATACAATCAACATTAAATTCTATCCTTAAATAATAATCAAACAAATAAAACACATAAAAACATTAAAAATAACATAAATTTAAGTCCTAAACACATGATTATCCTTTGAGAAAACACTAAAACCATACTTTAACACCTTAAAAACACATTATGATTTACACCTATTTACAACATTTATAATCTTATTGCTTCTCAACTTATTCAGTATTATTGCTCTTGCAATATATGGTTTCTTGTTACTCTTGCAATATATTCAATATCATTGCTCTCATGATAGGTTTTATCTAACTTTTTACTTCTGTAAAATGTCTAATCGTGCTGCTTTTATAGCATATAAAGACTATTGTTCTTGTTGTAGTTCTTATATATTATATTACTCTTGTAAGATATCTATTTTTGTTGCTCTCACAATATGTTTAGTATCTTTGCTATAGTAATATGTTTGGTTTATCATATTTCTCTTCAAACATGTCTAATACGAGTATTCTTGCAACATGTCTATTCTTGCCTCTCTGATGGTGCATCTAGTAGTATTGCTCTTTTAAAACCTTTAACTTAATCTCTCTAATGAAATATTGAGTCTATTTAGTTGTACCTTACACATGTAAAATCTCATAACAACAACAAGAACAACAACAACAACATCCTAGTAGAAATCCCACTAAATTGCAAAATGTAAGGAGGTCTAAAATATACGTTGCCTTATCATCTTCTTACTATATTCATTATCATCATTCATGTTATACATTTAGTAAATTAAATTATTTTTTATTGCTTTCACAGTTTATTCACTCTAACCTATTGCTTTTTCAATGTGTCTATTTTATCCATGTTTTGGTGATTAATAATTTTCCAATTTCATCTTTATTTCTAGTTCAAGAACTAGCTCACTTAATTTTTCTATTTCTAACCTAGTAACAATCATTTTCTTTTATTTTTCTTTTATGAATATGGCAATCAATCACCATTTAAAGTCATCATTATTTTTGATTTCTCATTCAATCACTGTTCAATTTCATCTTTGTTTCTTTCAATATGGCAATTAATCATTGTCCAATTTTAGCTTATTCCTCTCTAAAATTGATCATTTATTAGCATGCAACATCACCTTCACTTTCATTTCCCATCCTTATATGAATATGTGACACTATTACTTATCTAATTTTCTTATATCCTTCATGAATCTATCAAAAAGAATGACATGGCTCTTATTCTGGATCTGACATTTGTTATTTTTCATATCATTTCACATTCTCTACTGGTTAAATTATCATTTAATTTTTCCTTCAGTTAATTATTGTTATGAAAATTTGTTAGTTTCCAAATTTTATATAAAATGGGTAAAAAAAAGGGGTAGAACAACTGTTGATACTTAAATTTGTCCAATATTTTTACATCTTCTTTTAATTATTACTTTATGTAATTACATCTCATTAGGTCTAATTTAAATAACTATGGTTAAAATGCATCCATTACATTGATTATGTTTAGTTAAATTTAACTCAAACATAATTAAATTTTTTATTTAATCTATCTTATGTGTCTTCGTGTTAGTATGAATTGCATTTTGTCATTTCTAATATCATTTAATTAAAGATAAATTAAATTTTGCTTAAAGATAAATAAAAGTAATTGAGTTTAATTAATTCTAATTGTGATTAATTATTATATTATTATTAATTACATGAACTAAAAAAAAAGAGGTGAAGAATGATGTAATTTTGGAGTGTATTAAAGAAAGTAGGAAAATTAAAAAGTTGTATTTTTTGCGATTTCAAAGAAGTCTTTCCGGTGCTTTTCTCTTGGTTTTTTCTTTAAATTGCCTCTCGGCTTTTGTTGACAAGTGGCAACCCTTTGTTCCGGGTGTCTATTTATAGGGGAGGTATTTATTTTTCTCTTCTTTGAAAGGTTCCTATTCAATTCACTTTTTCCTTAAGGTCTGGAAGAAACTGAGTTGTAGTAAGCCTTCAAGTCATGAAAAAATACAACAGAATTGTGTCATCAAGTTAAGGATACTCCTTCGATTGGAGTTGTCAAGAAGAATAGCTAAGCTGAGCTACAGAATGAAATTTGCAGCTAACCATATGAGAGTTTGAACTTATATCTAGTTCACGGAGACTTTGTAACTCGTCCCCATTGTGCTCGTCATATGAAGTTGAACCGTGAGACACCAGTCTCCTGATCGCCTGACAGCTCCTTAGACATCTCCCTATGAACATGTAATTAACAATCATTGGCAGGGACATCATTTGGAGAATTCCCTATTTGATCAACAGATTGTCCAATAGTCTTTTTGATTTCCAACTCCAGTGTCACCACAGGGGTTTTTCTCAACCCTTATTCCATTCCCTTTTCAAACAATCTCCGTATGAGTCTGAATGTGGCTATGTTCCATTTCCAGTGGGTTCTTCTCTTGAGTAGAGATTTCCTTATCTGTCCTCACTAGCTCAGTTTGATCTCCATTCTGGAATAACTTTCCAGGAGGTTTGGCACCTTCTTCTGATCAGCAGGTTTGCAGGATGAAAAATCCAAAATTGGGCTCCGTCAGAACGTCCACTGTTTCATCAACCTGCACACTTACTACGCAGGTCCTGTCGGCAAACCAACTCCTCCAGCCAAATGATGATCTCGGAAGCCACCAAACTGCTACCACCTTTTCCTTATCTCTTCAACGTCACATCAACTCTGAAACCCCCGTTCGTGGACATTCGATTCATGCTCATATTTTAAAAACTGGGTTTAGACCCAATACCAACATCCGTATCAAATTGATCATACTCCATTTAAAGTGTGGGTCTGTGAAGTATGCCCGCCAAGTGTTTGATGAATTGCGTCCACCAACTCTTTCGGCTTACAATTATGTGATTGGTGGGTATTTGAAACAAGGGTTCGTTAAGGAATCGGTTGCATTAGTACGCAAGTTGGTTCTTGAAGGTGAAAAGCCTGATGCATATACATTCTCAATGATTTTGAAGGCTTCCACCTGCGGTAGGAAGTCCATATTGCCGCGTTATCTGGAAGGTATGGTCCACGCTCAGATATTAAAGTCCGATATTGTGCGTGATGATGTTCTTTTCACTGTGTTGGTTGACTCGTACTTGAAGAGTGGTCAAGCTGGTTATGCGAGGAGGGTGTTTGATATGATGAAAGACAAGAATGTGATTTGTTCGACATCAATGATCTCGGGGTACATGAATCTGGGCTCTGTGAAAAATGCTGAAGATATTTTTGATCAGACGCTTGTAAAAGACGTAGTCGTTTTCAATGCAATGATTGAAGGTTATAGCAAATCTGTTGAAACGGCTGTAAAAGCTCTTAAAGTCTATATCGATATGCAGAGGTTTGGCTTCAAGCCTAATATATCAACTTTTGCAAGTGTCATTGGGGCTTGTTCAGTGCTGGCAGGATTTGAGATTGGACAACAGGTCCAGTGTCAGCTGATGAAGAGTGAGTTCCTTACCCATTTAAAGTTGGGAAGTGCTGTTGTAGACATGTACTCCAAATGTGGTAGAATTGAGGATGCGCGAAGAGCTTTTGATTGCATGCCAGAAAAGAACGTCTTTTCATGGACATCAATGATTGATGGATATGGCAAGAATGGAAAACCCATTGATGCTCTTGAGCTTTTCCATAACATGAAAGAGTGTGGTATTAAGCCCAATAATGTCACATTCCTTGGTGCTATCTCAGCATGTGGACATGCTGGTTTAGTCACTAAAGGTCGTGAGATCTTTGACAGCATGGAGAGAGATTACTCTGTCAAACCAAGGATGGAGCACTACGCTTGCATGGTTGATTTGTTGGGGCGTGCTGGAAGTTTGGAACAAGCGTGGGAATTCGTGATGGGGATGCCTGAGAAGCCCAATTCTGATGTTTGGGCAGCTCTGCTTAGTTCATGCAATGTGCATGGCAATGTAGAGATGGGCCGTGCAGTTGCCACTGAACTTTTTGCTCTGAATGCCGAAGGTCGACCTGGTGCATATGTTGCACTATCCAATACACTGGCCTCAGCCGGAAAATGGGATGGGGTAAGCGAACTCAGAGAGGTGATGAAGTTAAGAGGAATACAAAAGAATACTGGCTACAGCTGGGTCGGGAGTGAAAACAGTTTATAAGGCTATCGCTTGCCAAGGTATTTAAACCAACATACGCATGAGTTTTTACCAAAGGCTTTTTAGCTTTGACTGGAGGCTACATATTTGTAGCACCAAATTACAGTACAAGGAAGCTGTGAAACTGAGTTGTGGCGAAGGAAGCATGGCTGCGTGAACATAAATCACAATATTTTTACCAGGTATTTATCCAAAATTATTTCAGGGAAAAGGCCCAAGTGTTTAATTAGATTATGGTTTAAATTTTCTCTTTCTTTAATGTTCCCTGGTTGTTGGGTCTCTCGACCAAGGACTTCAGTTTGTTAAGTTTTCTATTTTCTTCGTCAAAGCAACAGATTGGAGATGTATATGGAAGCAATGAGGAACATGAGAATTGTGCTGGTACCAAACCAATGGATGTAGTAGAAGCTGACAGGTTTACTACGTTCTGGATGAAGAATCATTATGCAAATATGGCTATCCCTTTTTCTTATGTGTAACACATTTTTCATTTTTTTGAACCATCAAAAGGTGAATAAGGATGTAGAGATAGCAGTGCTCAGTATGTAAAAGGCTAATTGAAAGATATATGGAGGCATTCTGAACGTAGAATTACATTCTAATGAATCTTGTAGGTCTCGCTGAAAATAAACTGGTAGCTTATAATCTGCTAAGCCTCCTTTTGGTGTTTTGATGAACTTGCAGGAGGGTGGACACATATGAAGTCATGGATAGTTTGTATCCTGATAGCAGCACAGATAAACAATCTGAATAATACTTTTCTAAGTGAGACTCTTCTACGTCACTATCACAAACATCATTTTGATTCAAGCTCAAGGAAACGTATAATAAGCATTCAGAAAAAGCTCCATAGCTGTCCTTACAAAATTGTCAGGAGCAGGTGTTGGGACATACTTTTATCTCAAAATATGAAGTCATGCTCTTCCTGTCCCCTGCGAAGAAATATTAGGCTTCTTCTGCTGGCTACTGTAGCACAGGAGAAATTTTCTAGCTGTGCCTGTGGTTTCGCATGCTTTTTGATGGAAGTGAAAGAAGCAATGATGGCAACAAACCGAGGGGATTTGCAGATCATGTTCATTTGGAAGCAGAAGACATAAAATTTTGGTAACTTCAGTTTCTATTTTGTTAAAAAGTTTTTTCTTTAAAAAATTTCTTTATAAATTTTTACTTCTTTTATATGAAAAAAAGGATTATTCACAATAAAAAAAGTCTTTCTACAGATGAATCTGTTAATTGTAATGCGGCTTCTTTCTATATATTGGCTCTTGCTGGAGTTTATGACATATGACAACCCTTGAGATGGCTTATCAAATACAAATACTGGATAGGAAAAACTTAATTTTTTTCTCTTCAGGATAAATCACATCAAATCAAAATATTGATGTAAATAGGAAAACCCAAAAAATCCGCTTCATGAACGCAGATTTCCACCTATTCTTACTAATAAATTTTATTTTACGAAGAATATATACCTTATTTCTCATGGATAAATGCCAATTCTACTATCACTACGTGTTATATTATAATTCAGTCTCATTAATTTTCCTCATTGTAACAAAAATAACAACACCAATCAAGAAACCATGTGTTTTTGGTGAGGTAAGTGTTAGTTTATACTTTACATAATTATTTGAAGGCATTTTTTATTTTATAAATATTTATTTAATTACATAAAATAAATATACATTATAAATAAAATTATGATGATGTAAAAATTATGAAATTTATATTTTATTTACTTATTATCCATAAATTATTTTAGTCGTTATTATGTTGAGATTGAATATAAATAGAACAGAAAGATTGACATAAGTTATGTTTTTTCTTATAAAAAAAGTAATCAATCTCATAAATTAAAATATAGAAACATTTAAGCAAATGTATGGTACATCTTATAGATAAGTTCCGTGAATTGACCCAATGTGAAAATTTTATTTGAAACATTACTTGCATGTTTATAGAATTATGATAATTGCATAAATGATTATTTGATTTGAAATCTTATAGTTATCTCATATAGATGTTATATTTTTTATACTACTGATGACCTATCATAGTCAAAAGTAATGAGTCATAAAATATATACAGGTTACTGAGTAGTCAATTTTAGGATTTATTATCTTAAATTAATTAGGGAAAGCATTCATTTGTTCTTGATTAATATTAATTCGACAAATCGTTGACTAAAGCGAAATTACAAGTTGAAAATACCTGTTAGTGTCTTTTATAAAGGCAACATTTCAATTACTTGACTTCTTGTTATTCACCATCATGCTTTTAATTCATAACTTTCCCATGATGTATAATAGGCAAGAAACTATTACTATTATGCATTATAGGAAAGTTAAAAGTCCTTAAATGCTTAAAAGTTCATATACCATTAATCATATCCATCAATGAGTTTATAAATAGTCTTCCCTTCACTTCCTGTAAAATCTTTGCTTCTTTTTATCATTTTCATGTATTCCAAAAAACCTTTCATCGACTTACTTCATCCTTCCCACTATTTCCATTCTTGTTCTTTTTTCTAGCTTATAATTAGTACATTACCTTGAGTTTTTTGTTTCTTCGTAAGGGGATTGTGTCTTGTTTGAGTTATTTGAGTGGTATTTATCATTTCTATAGTACACTTTATAGGTAGGTGTACGTATCATTTCTATAGTATGGTTTAGATGAGTTGAGTGATGATCCCATAAAGTGGCTATTATTAATGACTGTCTTCTTACTGTCTAATCTAAAAAGGGTACGATTGACTTGAATAATAATAAATAAAATAATTCTAAATCACTAATTTAAAGTAACAAACAAGATTAGAAAAACCAATTAATAAACTCGATCCAGTTAAGATTTTTTCTAGGGCCCCTCTTATGCTTTGGCTTTAATTTAATGATCAATTCTAACTCCTTGGAAATTTCCCACCAAAAATTCTAGCACCTTAGATTAGGAGGAATACCTAATTTATAATTATATTTTCTCTTAAGCAATATGGTCTATATTCTTAGGCTTATTTGACTAAAATCTCTTTCTAATCAAAACAACCTAAGAATGCACCAACTCAACTCGTGAACTCCCATTATAGTTTTCACTCTAACCTTGAAAGATCATGTAGCTCTCTAAGAACGCATACAATCTTTATTATTCACGTTGAAGCATATTCAAATTTATTAACTCATGATCTCAATACAAGAATTCGATTATTTAATCTTCACATTTCACTCCTTCCAACACAAAAACATAAACAAATCTTAAGAAAACTAGAAATTTCATTAAATCAAAGCATCATTTCAAAATATCAAGTCCTATTATACATCTCATCTAAACCTATATCTCAATTAGTTTATGATAAAATAAGGAAAAACCACGTAAAAATAAGAAAGAAAAAAGATAAAGAAGACATCCTTATGGTTTTTATATGTTAAGTTCTTATTAAATCTTAATAGATTTCTTGCTTCTACTCCCAAGGTTTCTCTTCTCCTTTCCATCAAAGTTCTCCTCTCTTTTCTGCTACCTCTCTCATAAAAATTGAAAATCCTAATTTTTCTCTTAACACGGGACTAACACTTGATCATTTTGTCTCCTATGTTGCTTAAGTCATCAGTTTAGAACTTTTACGTAACAAATCAATGTCAATACGAGGTAAGACATAGGTCCTTATTTCATTTATATTGACGAACATAGGCTAAACAAGGTGCATGTCACGAACGCTTGGAGAAACATTGTGTTCCCTTCTTAAACACGGTCGAAACATGATGGTGTTTTAGTGTTGTGTTAGCCAGTAGGTAATTTTAGAGAAATAGTAGGCATTATGGTTGAACATGGGACGCAAAATGGTACCATGTTTTGAGTCATTTATTTAAAACCAGTTAAAATTACTCCATGTTGGCTTAAGTTTTCTCTAAATTCATTCCTTTTCCTTTAAGAGGTTAAAATAATACCTAAAAATATAAGTTATTTTAATTACCAATTCTTATAAAAACTTCAAAAATATAAATATAATGCTCTAAAAAATTATGCTAAAAAATATAATATGTTTAGCATATATTAATGCATCTAGGCACTAATCATATTGGTTTAGAGTATTAAGCAGTAGTGTCCATCAAGATGAGTGAGAAAAGAAGTTGTAGAATTATCATTCCTTATGACTAGTCGATTGTGAAGTTAGAGACAAAGAGTAGGGAGAGATCAAATGCAATAACCTAGAAGAAATGACATGTAAGTTTGTCGTTTCTAACTACATAAGCTTTAATGTCTATATATGGATGATAGAGCTTATTTTGTTAGGCTTAGAGAGATTAGTTTCTATCTTAATAAATTTAAATATAAGATAAGGCTCCCTCTGAACAACTTTTTCTTGATAATGTTTAAAGAGACAAGTCTAGTAACAAGTCATCTTTATCCCTATTTTTGGTTTATTCTCTCCTCCTTTCAGGTAGAGTGTCACTTAGGTACATAGAACTCATTATAGATTAATACAAATTTGAGCAACAAATTTTTTCCGCAAGAAAGCTCTCAAGTTGGTATAGTTTAAATGCTAGACTTAGTATGAGAATGAATAAACCCTTAAAGGGAACGTAAGAGTGGAAGCATTGGTTCTTATTTATGACACTACAGGATAGGAATAAGTGTTAATACAGATCTATAGACAAGCTAAATTGGTATTTAATGAGAGATGGAATCCAGATTCTCTCTTAGTATAATAGGTAAAATCCTTACTAGATTTTAACAATTCCTTTCCTTATTGTTGGAAGAAGAACTATTAATAGATTCTAATAATCTTCTAGTGACCTTTGATTGTCATAAGAATGAATATTTAAAAGCTTACATTTGCAACCACTATAAGGAGGATGCCTCGAAGAAAAGAAAGAGGGTGGCACTGATGTACATGTAGTGTAAATATGTTTCAATTAGTACTTCATATATTTCTATCTAAAATTACCTTAATTTGATATTGTGATTAATTTATTTCATGTTTTAGGTAATTTTGGATATATGTTGTTTTGGAATTGACTTTTAATAAGAATTAAAGAGTTTTAAATGAGTCTTCATCTTTGGATGAATATGGTCTCAGATATGGATATGTCATAACTTTTGTTCCTCTTTAGATAGAAGAAGTTAAAGAGCAAGTTGGAAATAACCTCACAAATGACTAAATGAAATATAGGTTTAAAGACATAAATTAGAAAAGGACATATTAGAGCCGTGTTATATGGAGAAGAAGTTATAGTAATGGATATGGCCTTTTACTCAAGCATTCCACTATCTATTTTCTTTCTAGATAGAAAATGTAGTGTGCATTATTAAACACTATTTGATATTGTGATTAATTTATTTCATGTTTTAGGTAATTTTGGATATATGTTGTTTTGGAATTGACTTTTAATAAGAATTAAAGAGTTTTAAATGTTAAAACAAGAAGAGACTTCATCTTTGGATGAATATGGTCTCAGATATGGATATGTCATAACTTTTGTTCCTCTTTAGATAGAAGAATTTAAAGAGCAAGTTAGAAATAACCTCACAAATGACTAAATGAAATATAGGTTTAAAGACATAAATTAGAAAAGGACATATTAGAGTCCTGTTAGATGGAGAAGAAGTTATAGTAATGGATATGGCCTTTTAGTCAAGCATTCCACTATCTATTTTTTTTCTAGATAGAAAATGTAGTGTGCATTATTAAACACTATTTGGTACATGATTGTGTTCATAATATAAACAACTGTTTTAAGAGTGAAAAAAATCCTAGTTTAATGAGAATTAGTTTTTAAAGTTTCAAAACTAGGTTTCATCGAATAAAGAAAAATAGAAACCCCAGGACAATGCTTTCTAGTCATCTCTAATGAGAAAAGGTATTCAAGATCATCCAATGTAATAAAAGAGATAAAAAGAATAAGAATCCATTGAAGGACTTATCTACTTCCATAATTTCTTTACATTTTTATCATTGTTTATTGCTTTAAGGATGATGAATACCCAAAATTTCTAATATAATGTATGGATGGATTAAATTAATTATTGATGACGTGATTAATTTCAAGTGTGTTGATTTCTTGATAAATTTTCAACTTGTATTTTAAATTAATTTAATTATTTAAGATACCATATAATGGAGTGAAATTCGACTTTCGGTATTAGTTCATGGAATTATTAATCTCTAATTAACATTTTTAAAAGAGTAACTCTATAGTTTAATAATGTGATTTTTTTTCTTTACTACCACAAAAGTAAAAGTAGGATAGATGTAAGTATATTTGTTATTTTTCAAAAGAGAATAACAAGAGAATTAGAAGATTAGACCTTAGTATGTAAACTAATTGGTGATACTTAGAATATATATATATACTTTCTCTTTCATTATTGATGTATCTTCCTTTTAGTCATATCTTAATCTACTTTAGGACTACCTTAATTATTGTCCTTTCTATAGTCTTTATATATTCATACTTATCATTAACAACCCGTATATAGGTCGTAGGAACTCTCTTAACTTCTAAACACCTCCAAATGATTATCTTAGATACCCTGTCATTCACCTTCTCTAAGTCAATAAAAATCATGTGTAGGTTATTTCTCTGTAATATTCCATTAATCTTTTAAGGAGATGTAAAACTTCTGTCATAGACCTTCCCAGTATGAAGCCAAATTAGTTCTTCGAGATAGAAGCATACTTAGTCACTCTCTTCTCAGTCACCTTCTCCCATAACTTTATGATGACCAAATAGTTTGATGCCTCTATAATGGTTACAATTTTGGATGCCCCCTTTGTTCTCAAGTCTCCACTCATCCGATAATATTGGTAGACTTGAGGATCACATTAAAAGTTTTACTAGCTAAGTAGGACCCCTTTTGCCTAGGATTTCCATACTGTTATGGGTACGAGGTACCCTTCCACTCTTCATCTCCCTCAAAGATTTTTTAATCTCTTTCCTTATAATCTACCATCAATGAGTAAAGTTATGATGCCCCTCAAATATGCTAAGATCACCTAAAGAAATATTGTCTTCTATGACTTCATTAAAAAGGCTATAGAAGTATCTCTGTCATCTTCTCTTAATGTCACTTTCATCCATAGACATCTTGTAGCATCCCGTCTCTCAAATTGTTGAGAGATATAAAATGTTAAACTAAAGAGTCACAGTAGTGGTTTCATATAGAATGAAATTGGTATAATTATGACATGATTTTTATAATTGTATCTAAATACATAATATTAGCATACACACATTAATTGTGGATTAGACAAATTGTACTAAATTAATATATTTCGGGGTATGAAATTAAGATGAATGTGACAAATGATGGAGCTTAATGAATGTGATATGAATGTGTATTTCCAATGTCCTGTACGTTGGTTTATCAATGAATAAGAATCAATGGATTATAATTAGTAAATTGGAATTAATTAGTATGATTGAGAGAATTATAAATTAATGTGTATTTTTGGACTAAAAAAATGTCAAGTGGCAAGATAAATTGATAAATGGTAGTAGAAATGATTGACAAATGGCAGTACAAATAAATGACATGTTACATTAGGATTTATTGGTAAGTGACATAGAAAATTGAGTGACAATTGGTATAAAAATTGGTTGACAAATGGATTGATTATTAAATGACTTTGGGTACCATAATTAGAAGATATTTACTTAGTTATTTATATGGTAAGTGTCATGACAAGTACCATGACACTTACCAAGCAATTAAAACCACGACACATATATAAAAAAACCATCTTTCATCTTAATCTTTCGTTTCTCTGCTACTTGCTCTCTTCTTCTCTTCTACTCTCATTCATGATATTATCTCAACCCAACCATCAACGTTGATCTTTGCTAACACCCTTCATCTAGCCACTCCAAATATTTACTTGTCTTCACTTTGATGATGAAAGCCCAAACTTTTCCTCCTTAAAATGTGATGATCGTGTAAGTGGAGGAGCTAGGATGATTTGAAGAAGCTTAGAGTTAAACAAGTAAGTGTAAAACATTGTTCTTCATAGCTTGCTTAATAGAAATGTTTATGACGATAATTTTAAGATAGATTGATGTTGTTAATGGTGTTAATGGAGTTGATTGTATGTTAAAACACTGATGAAGAAATGGAGATGTTTATGCTCAATTTTTGTATGATTGATGAACAATAATGTATATGTTGGACCCTGAACTTTTCTTAGAAGACTAGAACTAATAAATGAGAAATGTGGAGAAGTTCATATTTGTGATTTGGTGATTTTGGTAGTGAGAGACTATGAAATGGGCAGAATTAGGATGAAAGTGATGAAGAACACGTGTATATATATATATATATATGTATGTATGTATGTATGTATGTAGGTGTTCATGATTAATCATGGACTCTAATATCTTTATAGATGATATGAATTTGAAAATGAAGTAGAGAATATAATCTTGGTATGAGTTGAGATAAGGAAAGACGTGGAGACAAAATTGGTAGTGATCTGGAAAATGTTTCCTGAATATGCTTCAGTCTTTTAGCCACAACGTTTTCTCTAGTTGTCCAAACGAGATGGTTCTTGATTTGGATTAACCTAGAGATATTCGGCTACATTTAGTATGAAAACATCGAGATTCAATTCTATCTCTAAAATTCTCAAAAAATTTGTCATGAAGTGAAAACCGGGTCCAGTATATTAGGAGCTGAAGGTGAAATTCATGTTCCGACTTCAGGAGAAAATATGGATTTACATAGATAGATTTTGGCAAAATTATCTTCTTTAAAGTTGTAGATGTTTTTACCAGCTTTCTAACGATATAAATTTTCTAAATTTTGGATATCGGAGTCAAAAGATACGAGCATTACAAGTTATGAGGTTTCATCGTCTTAGTTTCACTTTTTACGTCTCAGTTTGACCGTCTCATTTTACTTCGTCTCAGAATGACGTCAGCATCGTCTTAGAATGGTCATTATCGTCTTAGTTACTGTTCATCGTCTTAGTTTGACTTTTCACTTCTTAGTTTGACTGTCTCATTTTGCTTCGTCTCAGAATGATGTCAGCATCGTCTTAGAATGACGTCATTATCATCTCAGTTACTGTTCATCATCTTAGTTTGACTTTTTACGTCTCAGTTTGACCATCTCATTTTGGCCAGAACATCTTCTAGTCCAAATTTGATCCTGTAAATGATAGAATTGACCTTTAAGATCTTCAGAAAAGTTATAGATCTTGAAATCCTCTTTTAAACCATATAAAGAACATCTCGATCTGATTCCTCTAGAGAAAGTTATGACGATCGAAAACCATCGTCTGTGTTCCCAAACTTCTTCTGGGTTACTGTTCATTGTATATCTTCTGTCCTATTTTTAACCCTTTAGAAGTTAAAATTGACCTTTGAGCTCTTCATAAGTTTGTGTATCTTGATTCCCTCTTTTGAATCATGTAGAGAACAATTAAATCCGAGTTTTGTACAGAAAGTTATACCTATTTTTTCAATTCTTCTCAAAATGACGTCAGCAAAACGTCTCATGACGTCAGCTTCGTCTCATTTTGGCTATAACTCCTTCTATAGACACCCGAATGACTTGATTCTTGAATCATTGGATTTGTAAGACGTTGCTCTATATCTCAGACTAAAATCATAGCCATCTGAAATGAAGCAAGAAAGATTTAGTGAAAAGAGTGGGACAGGTACAGTGAGTATGTTGTTTAATAATATAAATTGATGTCATTCTACTGAACATATTTCAGTATTTTTATAATTTATGGAGCTCTACAGATCTAAATGAGATGATTTTTGAATTTTGGTAAACTAAAGACATGGACCTACAAATGGTATGAGGAAATTGGGATCTAATTCAGTGGCTAAGATGTTCAACTTTTAGAGGGAAGATGTTCATAGTATACTGTTCTAGACAAGGACAGTCCAAAAATATTTGGAGTATACCTTTCGAATCACTGAACCGAATTGAATGAGTTTGGTGTCATTAGAGACTTGAGACAATAGAGAAGATTTTTCTAGAATAAAATATTATGTCAGAATATTCATGGGTGTTTTTGGCAAGACACTTAATTGTAAAAGACATAAGACATAAATGGAAGGGTAAATGGGACAATTCTCAATCATTAAGGGCATAATTGGAAGAAGAAG
>JANZXR010000002.1:22549263-22585033 GCA_027575705.1 Erythroxylum echinodendron | reverse complement strand
ATTGATGAAATTTAGTTGTCTTGAATGTATTAAAGAGTATGATGTTAATGCATTATGAGATTTTCGATTAAATGTTGGGTTAGAATATATGTGTTCCGAATAAGAGTTGGACTTCGAAAATGAGGCCCAATAGTATGATTTATTTAATGAATGTTTTTGAGTTAAAATGGAGGTGAAAATGATGAGGAATTATGTTATAGATGATGAATTGTGTATAATATATGTTTGATATATGATGTAGAGGTTTAAATCTAGAAAATTAGAAGGAGAAAGCGACTGGAATTGTCAAATAACATAACCCACAATCGTGTAAATGCTTCCACAATTGTGGGAATTGCAAGGATGCTCGGATGACAAATCCCACAATTGAATACTTCTCTTATATATGAGTGTTGAATCAACTAATGACAAGGTACTTTCCTATGGTACATTTAGACTTGAATGAGGCGTGAAATGAACCTAGTTTGAGGTTGAACAAGTTGATAAAGTGTTGGATAAGTTTAGATTGATAATTGAGGTTATATAATAAAGAATGAATGGTTGATAACAATGTATATAAATCTGGAAAATTATGAATGATATATGAATGAAAGTGTTCTTAGGAAGGCCAAGGTGATTCAAAGGAGATGAATAATGTGAATTAGGTAAGAATGAATAAGAAATTGGATATTATGTCATCATTATAATGCTAGAAAAAGGATTGGAGGCTATGTGATTGATGAATGTATGAATTATGAAATTTGAGTAATCAAGGATACTTGAGGTATAAGTCTAAGTGTAAACTAATTATATCCAAGTAACAATGATAGAATGATCAAGACTTATGATTTAAGGAAATATACCTGGATATAGTCATTTGAGCATACATTGTACATAACACATATACATATGTGCATGATTGATACTTATGTTGTAACATCCCGCTAGCCATGTTAAGGCAAAAACAATAAATGAGAAAAATTGTTGAGAAAGTAAAAAAAATACATTTCATGCTTATACATAATATTAGCATATATATATGTGAATATTGATTTTTGCACACTAAAATGATTGTACATGCAATCATGAATAATTCTGGGTATAATTGGATTGAATTGTGAATTTTTGAGAATTTTGAATGTTTTTGCATTGAAAATTTCATCGATTAGTATAATTGTGAGATTTATGAATTTTGGTGAACTTAGGATTTATTTTGTAATTTATAAAATATTATAGAAAATAGAAAAAAGAAAAGAAGAAATCAAATGAAGATTTGAAGATAGTTGGATTGTAAAGATGAGAGTTAGATGGAGTTGGTTCAAAAGGAACTAGGTCAGAACTTAGACCTTAGGAAAGTGACAAGTATAAAGTTGCTTTTTTTATGTGTCAAAAGTAAGTTTGAGTAATCTGAGAGTTAAAAAGGGGATTGGTACTTTTCCTAAGTTCTTATCCCTATTATCATCTTCTTCGAATTTTTTCCCATACACAGAGTTTTCCATCAAACTCCTTCTGAGAGTTAACTTTGATTCTTCATATCCCTCACCATTTCCTTTACTCCTACAGTGTTTCTTCTGCCTTAAGAAAAACTAGAAGTTGGTTAGTATTCACAGAGGAGTACGTGATATTGCATGAAATTAAGTTTTGGGAATAGTTGAACATTTTTGGAGTTTTTCAACAAGAAGAGGAACAGTTGGAACGTCGACTTCCAGACGTTGTCAGCATTTCCAGGCATTAGCTTCGGGAGTAACTTGTGAGTAACCTAGATGTTTTCTCTCAATTATTGTTTGCTTAAGTATACTGTGAATGATAAATGAATGAGAAATGAATGTGTTTGATTGTGGATTCCGGACAGAAGGTCTGATGAATGTGAATGAGGATTGAGATATTGAAATGTTACTTGTATATGAATGTGAAGACCTATGTGCTATATAACGTGATTGATTGTGTTACATGCATTCTATTCATGAATGCATAATCAGATAATGGAAGTTATGACTAGATTAGCCAATGATCAGAGCTTAAAGCTCAACGAGTGAAAATGAGCCTCGAGCTCACAAGTGTTTCAGAGCCTCAGGCTCAAAGTGTAATGAACCTTGTATACTCATCGGATAAGGGACAGTTATTAATGAGCTCGGTATCTAAAATGGATACGGGACAATTCAAGCATTCGGTCACAATAACGTAATAATTGGAAAAGAGTCTCACGATCATTTCATATGCATTTGGTTATGTATGGTTGATTGATTGAAATGCATAATTTGCCTATGCTTAAGTGAAAATGTGAAACGTGATCAAATATGCAACAATGTGATTATATGTTATGTGAAATGATGTGTTGCATGAATTAAGTGAACAATCGATGATGGTTACCTCATTGAGTTTGCAAAACTCACCAAAATTGCAACGTTATCTTTTCAGGACTAAGAGATGACTCTAGCTACTGAGAGGCTATACCAGCCGTGTAAATTGTGATTAGCAAGAGAAGTCATGGCTCAAAGGTCGGTCAGCTGGAATTTTTAGACAAATTAGTTAGATTGTACATATTTTCCTCATTCATGTGGTACTATTGTATTAGGTTGTGCTGATATACATATGGAAATTGTTGAAAATTACATTGTAGACAATCGGGTTTTTATGAAATGAAATGAGGAAAAAGTTAGTTTTAAAATATTTTGGTTTTCTTATGATGCTTTATAAGTGAATTATAATACCATACCATATGAAGTGAATGTAGTAAGTGAACGTAGCGTGCCCTTATCCTAGGTTTTATGCCAGAATGACCTCCGGACATCCCGGTTTATACCCTTCAGTAAGGGGGCACTATATATGTGATTGGTCAAAATAGTAATGCGTGAAATACGTGTGTATTGCTTGGAGATAGATACATAAGATTGAACATCACCATCCAGATGTTTCTGGATCATATAGGCAATGGTTATTTGGAGCGTAATTTTAGTAACCTAGATGTTCTCATTAAGATTGTTTGTATTTGCTTAAATTTTAATTGTTGAACTAATATTGATGTGAATGTGATGATTCTGGATAATGATGGTCTGAAGAGTTTGATAATTGAGATTGTATTGGAGGTGTTTCATTAAATGTAAATTTGAAAGAATTAAGTGCTCTCAACAAATATGTTGAATGCCAGACTTATGTTCAATGAAAAAGTGAAAAGTGAATGTATATACTGAATGAAAATGCTTGATTGTATATATGTAATTTTATGCATTTCATTACATGATATGCATGATCATATAAAGGTATTTATGACCAGAGTAACCAATGAAAAAGAACTTAAAGCTCAGAATATGCATAAGAGCCACAGGCTCAATAGTAAAATGGGCCCAGTATCTATACGAATACGGGACAGTTAAAAAGGCACTTTGTCACAAGTCAAAGAGAGCATTGGTTGAAATAAAAATACGTTTGTTTCATGAAAAATTTGTAATGAGTTTGATTGATTGTCTTAACATGCCATTCTCGTACAGTATGTTCTTGAATATTCGTTAGTACATTCGGGCATATGCTCTACAAAAGTGGGCTGTTACAAGGTGGTATCAGAGCCCAGGCTTAGTATCTTACATAGGCATTCTTCATAATTATGTCAAAGTACATGCATCTTAAACATGTTATAGTATGCAATGGCAACTAATCCCCATTATGAGTTGCATTTACATAAGTCACACGTATGAACATTTATTAAGAGTTTGAGCTGTTAGAAGTAATAAGAAGAATGATGATCTATCAAAGTGTAAGAAAATGAAAGTTTGTGGATATCTAAAAATAAGAAATACTACATGGCTTAATATGTTAGACATGGACTCAGTATAATTGTATTTGTGGTCATATCATGGAATATGATATCAGTATTATACTATGATTGTATACCTTTGAATTTATATAGATGTGAAATCATTTTCGTGGATTGACTGAGAAAGAGATAGAGATACAGGTAGAAATGACAGGATTGAAAGTATATAAGCAAAGTTGAAAGAAAACAAAATTTACTATGACCTTGAGAGGTTGAACTTAGACTCGGAATGGTTGTATAATTAATATGATAAGAGTTTATAATTTAGTATAAGATTACATCAGTGGATTTGAGATCATAATTTTATGATGGTTATGTATCTATAATTCTGAATTGATTGAGAATATATGTATGTGATAATTGAGAGATGAAATAAATGATAACGAGATATGTAGAAGTCCTCAAAGTTAAGTTGATTAGTTATTATGAGTGTAACTATCTTGACAAATGATGCTACTAAGCACATATGTATTATATGTTTGGAGATGGAATAGGAAGTGATCTATGACATATAGAATGCTCTTAAGTCTTTGTCCCCATAGTTAAAATTCTGAGATGAATTAGAGTAGCGCAGTGGAAGGATGATTTTAGGTGGATTTATGTTGAAATGATAACTATTAAGGAGAAGTAACTTTTATATAGTCATAGACTACCTAAATGTTATCCATAATCATTTGAGATCAAGGTTTCAATAGTTATGATATAAATTGGTGACTTTTCTAATATAAATCTTTGGATAAGATGTGATGATCTTGATGATACATACCTAAGCATAAGAGTAAATGAACATGCCTACTGCTTCATTTAGCTTTAATATATATAAAACATCCTGATCATGTAAGATAAGACAGAAACTGATCTCATTAAGGCAATATGGATGAAAAGCAACGATGAATATAGTCGATAAGGATTATGTAAACAATATAGATGATTGAGGAGTGGATCTTCTTTTGATGAAAACTTTCATCGAATTGTATCAAGTAGACCAAATTTTCCACTTCTAGGAATGAATGAATATTGAACAAATCCGAAATGAATATTGGAGTAAGATAGATATGAGACTCAGGCACAAGAAACTGAACATACTATAAAGAGTGCATGTGTTTTTCTATTGTAAAGTATCCAACTACGTTATTGGATTCTGGAATTTGATATAACACTATTGCTATTGCGAGAAGAACTTAAGTCCATACTATATTCTATGCTATTATGTTCAGAAGGTACAAGTTAGATTTGATGTTTGTATTATCAATTCAGAAAATTAAGATTTCAAATTATGTGAATTATCTGGAGAAACAAGTACAAATGGTGAAACATAAGGATAAGTCGATAAGAAATATGAGGAAATTGAATGAATAGAGAAAATCATTTGAGAAAAACAGTCAATTGGGAGACTGAGAAAAACATGAAACTACATTACCCCATCTTTGGAATCAGTTAGTTAAGAATTCGATGACGAAATGACTTAAAGAAGGGGAGAATTGTAGCATCTCGTCTCTCAAATTGTTGAGAAATATAAAATGTTAGACTAATGAGACACGTTAGTGGTTTCATATAGAATGAAAATGGTACAATTTTGACATGATTTTTATAATTGTATCCAAATGCATAATATTTACATATACACATTAATTGTGGATTAGACAAATTGCACTTAATTGACATATTCTGAGGCATGAAACTAAGATTGATGTAACAAATGACTGAGTATAATGAATGTGTATTTCCAATGTCTTGTACTTTGGTTTACCAATGACAAGAATTGATAGATTATAAATAGTAAATTGGAATTAATTGGTACGATTAAAAGAATTATAATTAATGTGTATTTTTTAACTAGGAAAAATGCCAAGTGACAAGAAAAATTGATAAATGGTAGTAGAAATAATTGACATATAGCAATACAAATAAATGACATGTGACATTAGGATTTATTAACAAGTGGCATAGAAAATTGGATGACAATTGGTATAGAAATTGGGTGACAAATAGACTAATTATTAAATGACTTTAGGTACCATGATTAGAAGATATTTACTTAGTTATTTATGTGGTAAGTGTCATGACAAGTGTCATGACATTTACCAAGTGATTAAACCCACGGCAACCATATAAAAGACCATCTTTCATCTTGGTTTGCTACTTGCTCTCTTCTTCTCTTTTTCTCTCATTCACAATATTCTCCCAAACCAACCATCAATGTTAAGCTTTGCTAACACCTTTCATCTAGCCACTCCAAATATTTATTTGTCTTCACTTTGATGATGAAAGGCCAACCTTTTCCTCCTTAAAATGTGATGATCGTGTAAGTAGAGGAGTTAAGGTTATGTGATGATTTGAAGAAGCTTGGAGTTAAACAAGTAAGTGTAAAACATTGTCTTTCATGGCCTGCTTAATAGAAACATTTATGATGATAATTTTGAGATAGATTGATAGTGTTAATGGAGTTGATTGTATGCTAAAACATTAATGAAGAAATAGAGATGTTTATGCTCTATTTTTGTATGATTGATGAACAATAATGTACGATTTGTTTGATGGATGTTTTTGAATTAAAATGGAGGTGAAAATGATAAGGAATTAAGGTATAGACGATGAACTATGTATAAGATATGTTTGATATATGATGGAAAGGTTTAAATCTGGAAAATTGGAAGGAGAAAGTGGCTGGAATTGTCAGAATAACCCACGATCGTGGGTGCTTGGCTAGAATTGTCAGATAACATAAACCATGACAATGGGAATGCTCCCACGATCGTGAGAATTGCAAGGATGTTCAGATGACATACCCCACGATCGTGGAAAGAGCCTTTAAAGTGAATACTTCTCTTATATGTGAGTGTTGAATCAACTAATGACAAAGTACTTTCCTATGGTACATTTATACTTGAATGAGGTGTAAAATAAGCCTAGTTTTAGCTTGAATAAGTTAATAAAGTGTTGGATAAGTTTAGATTGATAATTGAGGTTATCTAAGAATGAATGGTTGATAACAATGTATATAAATCTGGAAAATTATGAATGATATATGAATGAAAGTGTTCTTAAGAACGCCAAGGTGATTCAGAGGAGATGAATAATGTGAATTAATACAGATTGAATGAGAAATTGGATATTATACGATCATTATAATACTAGAAAAAGGATTGGAGACTATGTGATTGATGAATGTATGAATTATGAAATTTGAGTAATCAAGTATACTTGAGGTATAACCTTAAGTGTAAACTAGTTATATCCAAGTAACAATGATAGAATGATCAAGACTTGTGATTTAAAGATACATAATCAGAAATAGTCATTTGAGCATGCATTGTACATAACACATATACATATGTGTATGATTAATACTTATGTGATTGGTCAAATTAGTAATGCTTAAAATACATGTGTATTACTGGAAGATAG
The DNA here is from genome assembly GCA_027575705.1 of Erythroxylum echinodendron. NCBI lineage: Eukaryota > Viridiplantae > Streptophyta > Magnoliopsida > Malpighiales > Erythroxylaceae > Erythroxylum > Erythroxylum echinodendron. The sequence continues at coordinate 22,577,835 of JANZXR010000002.1, read as the reverse complement.
ATACACAAGATCGAACACCATCGTCAAGATGTTTCTGGATCATAAAGGTAATGGCTAATCTAGAGTGTACTGTGAGTAACCTAAATGTTCTTACTAAGATTATTTGTATTTGCTTAAATTTCAATTATTGAACTGACATTGATGTGAACATGATGATTCTAGACAATGATGGTTCGAGGAGTTTGATAATTGAGATTGTATTAGAAGTACTTCATTGAATGTGAATTTGAAAGAAATAAATATTCTTAACAAATATGTTGAATTTTGAACTTATGTCTGATGAAAAAGTAAATGCGCATACTGAATGAAAGTGATTGGTTATATATATGTGATTTGATGCATTTCATTACATGATATGTATGATCAGATAAAGGTAGTTGTGATGGGAGTAGCCAGTGAAAAAGAGCTTAAAGCTCAGAATGTGCATAAGAGCCACAGGCTCACTAGTAAAATGAGCCCGGTATCTATAATAGATACGGAACAGTTATCAATAAGCCTGATATCTACAATAGATACGAGACAATTAAAAAGGCCCTCAATTACAACAATTAACAATGAAAGTGTAGATGGATACAGGACAGTTAAAAAGACACTCAGTCACAATAATTAACAATGAAAGTGGAGTCTCAAGAGAAATTGCATATAAAATTTGATATTTGTTATATGATTGATTTAACTGAATTGTATGGACTGTCTTGAAATAAAATGTGAAATAGTATACACAATTTTATTCATTAAAATATGATGAAATGTGAAATGATGTTCAATATGTGATATGACTTATCTGTGAATTGTGAATTGTTTTATGTTTGATATGAGTGAGCATAATGAGGATAGTATACTCATTGAGTTCGCAAAACTCATCAAATTATAGTATAGCCACTGTAATTGGACAAGAATTAGTGATCGGGATCAATTTGCATCTGCAAATGTATTTAGTGATTTTTATGTCTAAATTGTATTTCGCAACTATTGTACAATGTTGTGTAGAGAGCAATGGTTGAAAAAAGAATATGTTTCTTACTTTAAAAAATTACAATGAGTTGATTGACCATCTTATCGCACCTTTCTCATAGAGTATGTCTCAAATAGTCATTAGTATGTTCGGGCATATGCTCTACGAGAGTCGGGTATTACACATTTGCCTTACTTCATCTTTTATATAACAAACTTGATCTAAGTTTTTTGCTTTCTATTCCTTAACTCTCGCTAACTTAAATATATTCTCTTCTCGATCTTTAGTTTACAATCGTTAGTGTAATTTTTCATAAGCTCTACTTTTAGCTTAAAAGATTATCTTCTTTGCCCCTTTCTTTTTCATCTTGTAACTTTCTATATTAACCACTTTCTCTACACCTACGGTGTTATAAAATAGAGCTTTATAGGCACCTTTCTTGACCTTAACATTTTCTTGTACATTTTCATTTACCACCAAGATGCCATATTATTACCTATAGACCCTTTAGAAATACCCAAGATCTCTTTAGTTGTATTCATTAAAAGAGTTGTTACTCTCTCCTATATCTAGTTAGCATTTCCTTCCAATTTTCATTCTTCTTCATATATTACTCTATCCGTAAGTTGTTTTACTGTATCCCTTTTAGATTCCACCATCTGACTATGCTATACCTTTTCGGACTTCTCTTCTTCCTCTAATCCTTAATTATAATATCCATAACTAACAATCTATAATGGGGTTATAAGTGTTAGGTATCACCTTGTGATCTTTACAACTAGGTCGATCGTTTTGCCTTATGAGAAAGTATTCAATTTAAGTTTTTGTGTTTATGCTCTTAAAAGTCACTAGGTGATCCTCATTTTTCTTAAAAGAAGAGTTGACTATCACCAATTCAAATGCTACTGTAAGATCCAACAAAGTAGTCCCACTATCATTCCTATCACCGTACGTAAAACTCCTACGAGTCTATAATTATCCATCTGAGGTTTCTCTATATACCATTAAAGTCTTCCCCAAAATAACTCTCTTGTTAAGGGCAATATGTTAAATCACCTCATCTATCTCTTCCTAAAATTGACATTTATGTTATATGTCTAACCCTACTTAAGATGCATAAGCACACATAATATTGAAAACAACACCTTGCACCACAACCTTTAAAGACATAATCCTATCATTAGTCCTTTTTACCTTTATAACATAATGTATGAGTTCTTTGATAACCAAGATACCTACCCCATTTTGTTATCTCAAACACCCTAACTACTAAAGTTTGAACCCCTTAATCTCTTTTGCTTTAACCTCTATCCACTTTATCTCTTAGATGTATAATATATGAATCGTATATTTGTACAAAATTTTCATTAATTCCAAAGCCTTCCCTATAAGGGTCTTATAAGAACATATCTGTAATCTGTCAGCATCTTCTCTTCTCTTAGACCAAAAACTTACCAAAGTATCATTCCTTACTCTATCATCAGAAGTCAAAGCCACCACTCCTATTCTAATGCCCAACACAAGCTATAGAAGACAAGTCTAACAAGTCTCTAAATAACTCTAATATTACTCAAGAAAGGACACAAGGACTGATATTAAACCTCAAAATGGGCACCGCTATACACAGATATAAAAATCATACATACACACAACCGTAAGAAAATCAAAATTAGATGGTCTAAAATATGAAACAATAATATCAGCAAGGTTTCTACAGAATGCTAAAACACATTACTAGATAGTTAAAAAAAGAACAAACAAAATATTAAAAACTATAAACAAAAATAATTTAAAACTTTTACTGATTTGATAAGGATTGAAAATTGAAATCCTAGCACCCAAAGAGCAATGAATTAACCATTAGCAAACACAATCTTAAACTAATCATAGATATGTCCTATAGAGGAAAAACAATTATGAGATACCAATTAAGCAAAGAAGGGAAACAACCAAACTGATCTTATTTATTTAAGAAGCCACACACAAGCTTTGCATATTATCGTCTTAGTTATCATTGCTCCCCAGAAATTCCTTTGTTATGGGGCTCACTCTAGATTTGCAAAAGAATAAAACAAACCATAATTTTTCCAAAAGATAGATAAGGAAACGTTTTGAAGCAGAAATTATCTGGACAAGCAATGATGACACCAAACTCTTGTCTGGTTTGAAGAGTATAGAATACAAAACCAAATTTCAATAAAAAAAAGCTTTAGGTGCAAAATATTAATAGAGGATACTATTTAGAACAAAAAAGAGGAATTTTTTGGGACAAATGAGAAGATGGAAACTTTCTTACTCTCCTAAGAACGCAAAGGCAAGACACAATAAAGAGTTTAACTTTTTTATACCAATAGAAGAAACAAGATCCAATGATGAGAGATAATGCATTATCTATGATGAACAAAAAGTGGTGGCAATCACTCAAAACACTCAAAGAGGGACAAGAAAGCACTCACCTTTCATCCACTTAAGATCCAATACACACTATAAGCAAATAACAAGAGAGAAATTCGTGTTGAAACAGAAATAGACAAAAAAGGTTAAAACTTGAAATAGAAAAGGTTCAAACAAGTCAAAATAAACGAATTGTTGTTTTGTGGTGATGGTTATGAGACCTTCTTTTCGGTGTTTAATAAACACTAATATTGCATAAATTTGGCAACATGGTGGTTGTATGTTTTGGCAATTTGTAATATAATCAAAATACTATGTATGCTAGAAAATAGAATGGCACTAGTGAACAACCTTAGTTCGTTAGTGGACGACCTTGGTTTTGTATGGCTCTTCAGAATAGTAGTTATTGGATGGGAATACGACAACATTGTTTGACTTGCATGCATATGGACAACTTAAGTATTATTTTGTTTAATTATTTGGACAGTTTTATATAAACTATCCAAACTGCTTGTAAACTATTCCGTGTCTTATCTTACCGTAGTTAAAGTCTGCAGGATATATACATGTTCTAATTCCTCAGATCTGGTGTGTTATATACGTTATATTCTCTACAATAAAAGCCTCATGTTAGTAAAAAAATCGTTGTTCCAATTTATTATATTTTCAAGTGTTTCAAATAATTATGTTCCACTTAAAAAGCCTACACAATATTACTTTTATTTTTGCATTCAAGAGTATTTTGGCTGAATTAAGTGGAGGATCTTGATTGCATTATAGGGCATGACTTGGTGTATTTGCTAGCCTAAATTGAGGGAGGAAACATGGAACAATTGAGGCAAATGATAGCTCGGTTGGAACAAATTTTTGGTCTAGTTTTGGAAGAAGAAGGGTTCTTCAAGGTTGCTTAATTGGATCCAATAACTGAGGCATTAGAAGATATCCATAAACAATTGGATGACATTTCGGGATAGGAAAATAGGAGAGTGTCAGTGATGGAAGATGCATTGACACTTCTTTGAACCAATGTTGCCCAACATAATTGAGGGAGTTAGAGAAGACTTAAAGTTTTCAAGCCAAGGCATTTTGATGGTGTTTGAGATACTAAGATGCTGGAGAATTTCCTATAGTACATATAGTAATATTTTCTTTCAGCAAGGTTGTAGAAGGAGAGAAAGTGATACTGATTAGTATGTACTTGGTTGGTATGGTAGCATGCAAGGATGGATGATCATCTAAATGCGGGTCATCCATGAATTGATACATGAAATGCATTAATTCAAGAACTAATGGACCAGTTCTTACCTTGTAACACCTCTTGAATAGCAAGGGAAGCCTTAAGAAAGTTGCAGCATGACAGAACAATCCATAATTATGTCAAGGCGTTCAACTCTTTGATGCTACATATTTGCAACATGTTGGAAGAAGATAAGCTATTCAACTTCCTATCAAGACTTCAATCTTGAGCACAAATTGAACTATGAAGGCAAAGTCTTCAAGACCTATCAAGTGTCATAGCTGCTATTGATCAATTGGGGGATTTACAGTTGAATAAAGACAAAGAAAAAAAGTGTACAACAACAATGGGAATGACAAAATCGTAAGAGAAAATTTCATTGGATAAAATTGAAAGGTAAAAACGTGCAAACCTCTCAAAATTCTATCCAACAAATGATTACTTGCTTTATATGCAACAGACTACATTATGCAATGTCCAAGAAAAACGAAGTTAAATACATTATTGGTCGAGGAGGAGGGCAATAATGAACTAGCAATTCTAAATCCATTGGTGGTGAAAATGACACCTAAAAGCGGGACTTTTAGGACCTTTGATGAGTAAATATGGGGGCTGCATATCAAAGAGAGTCAAGAAGGACTCATATAAATTTCCTTGGTGGTGACAAAGGGCTGAAAATGGATTTGTAGTCCCATCTTTGATTGGTCTATCGGTAGCAAGGAGAATTGTTGTCTATTAAAGTTTTATAGTTGGTAGCAGGGGCTATCACCATAAAATCTTGACGAAATGGCAAGCATGGGTGTATAATTTTGTTATACATTTACACATGTTGTTTTAGACATTTTGCATGGAAAAAGGTGATAGATTGGCCAACTTTAGGATCAAGTAGCTGAGTACAAACATGTTAGATAGATTCGACACTAGCTACTGAAGAGAACGATGACTTTCTTTTGGTAGAGAAGGTTTATGAGACCTTTTCAATATTTGGTAATCATTAATATTGTACAACTTTGACAACATGTTGATGGTATGTTTTGGCAATTTGCATAAAACAATATATTAAGTATGTTGGAAAATAGAATGACGATAGTGAAAAATCTTGGTTCGTTGGTGGACAACCTTAATTTTGTGTGGCTACTCAGAAATGTAGTCCTTGGATGGAATACTACAACATTGCATGTTTGTTGCATAGTTGTAGTATGACTTGCATGTATCTGGACACTACTTATGTATTATTTTTTTTCGTTTAATTATTTGAAAATTTTATGTAAACTGTTAAAACTACTTGTAAACTGTTTTATGTCTTATCTTTTAGTAGTTTAAGTTTGCAGAGTATAAATATCTTGTAAATCCTTAGAAATGGTGCATTATGTACTTCGTATTCTCTGCAATAAATGTCTCGTGTTCATTAAAATATCACTAGTTTTATTTGCTAGATTCTCAAGTGTTTCAAATAATTCTGCACTACTTGGTCTTGCCCACTATTACCATCATTTTCGTATTTAAAGTAATGTTGCGAATATCGTACCAAGCTTAGTACTAGATTAGGTTTTGGTATGGTACTGTAATGGTGTCGGTCAATACCAGATACCATTTCAGATATTTTTAAATTTATAAAATAGTTCTTGAATTTTTTTAAAATTGCAAAATAGTCCTTTAATATATATACTTTATAATTTATAATTTTACATCAACCATGTCTCAAAAATCATAATATTAGAAATTTAAAATAACAATCATTTATTTATTTTTGTTAACATTATGTGAAATATTTCATATATAAATAATAATCATACTTAATATAAAAATATCATTTAATCACCATACCAATATAAAATTAAGAATAATATAAAATATTTAAAATATTACAATTTTATCATATAATAAATAATAATTAAATCAAATAAATTTTAAAATAAAATTTGGTTAACAAACTTGACTCTAAGACTTCGTATTAATCAAGAGATCAATGATTTGCTTCAAAATGACTAATAATACAGTTCCAAAAACGTATTCATGCTTGATACATACAATTTATGAATAATTAGAATGAGTTGATGACATATATAACACTCAAATTAGCAAATATTGCTATATTATAATTAAAATTGGTGCATGAATGAAGTTTAGAATGCTTATAAAAGGATTTTGAGTTATTAAAAAATAGAATGTTACATCAACAATATATAGAAACAAATATTGATACTACATTTAAAATATAGATTAATATATAATCGTTATGTATAATTTCAGTATAAAGTTAATTAATTTTACTTTTTATTATTTATCATAATTATTTTTTCTTTAATTAATAAAAACTCATTTGATCTTTAAAAGTTTTCGGTATTTATTTAACAACCTAAAATAACCTAGGAGCTAAATATATATCTTTGTTTAGTTGATCCAGAAGATTATGTATTTAACAAGCAAAATTCCAAAAGCCCCCTAACTTAAGGCGACAATGTATAATATATATATGTATATACACGCATATCCGATTAACTCTCTGGATTGTGGACTTATCCCACCAAAAGCCAAGAGCTTAAAATAACCGCGACATGCCAACATCCCAAGACCCAAGAGCCAAGATCCAAAATTTTCTTCTATTTATCCCTGAAAGGTGAAAGCTCTTCGATTTATAACTTCTCAAATCCTTGAGATTAGGTAAGACAACGCAACTTTTAATCTTCATTCCTCTCGTTTGTTCTGACTGGCGTAGTGTGTTGTGTTGTGTGTGAGGACTGATTGACTGAAGAAGAGACGAAGATGGTGTGCATTTGTTGTGCGTGCGTGAGCCATGACGATGAGAAAGAGACGATGGGGTAGTGTCGACTACGTGGCGGAGAGTTGTTGGAGAGGAGAGTCATCAGAGAGGGGAGGGGGAGGTAGAGAGAGAAATGAAACATTCGAATCAGTGAGAGAGAGAATTTGACAGTGACGGCAGGGAGAGCCAAAGAGGGGGGTTTTTTTTTTTTTTTTACAAAATGATCCTTAAAACTTTTCCAAATTCACAATATCGACCAGTACTATATGAATCGCTGTTACCGGCCGGTACCAATCGATACCGACGTTCGGTACTAATAGGCATGGTTTCGTATCGTTTGTACGAAACTCAAAATCCTAATTTAGAAAAATTTTTTATGATTCAAAGTGGGGCCTCAATAGGACTAAAGCGGGCCTGGGACTTAGGATATCGACGAGTCAAGTTAGAGGTAGACTCGATAGAGGTTATTAATATTCTATCCTCTTCTAACATACTATTTTTGGATGGTCTACAGGTGCTTGAGGAACTCAGGGAGATGCTCGGCCGCGAGTGGGACATCCGGTTGCAACACATTTACATAGAAGGAAATTAGTGTACTGACAGACTGAAACATTTAGCACTAAATACTGATCCTGGCACTCAGCTATTGCATGCAATTCCTGAAGAATGCCTCCAGTCTTTCACTTAGGACTTTCATAGAGTCCTATTTTCCATGGAGTGCTATTTTATAGAAGCCTATCATTAGGGGTGTAGTTTTATTTTTCTTTTGTATCAAAAAAAAAAAGTGGGGGTATTGATAACTTGGTGGGTTTATTAACACCTAGATTATTTTAATACTGTTTCAATTCATTTAATCTATATAAATTATAGATTTCACATAAATATAACGTCTCGTTTGCTAGCCAGCGGTATAACATTGGTGGTCGTGTCAAGAAATGAAGGGCATACCGTGTACTATTCTCCAGTTCTGTGACCAGGCAGCAAGGAATCAAGGCGTTCGCTGGAAGGAGCAACGACAAGGGCGAGAGGGTATTGGAAAATAATTGATCAGATTCTTTTAACTCCCTGACAAAAGGAACGATCTCAAGTTAACCAAAGAGCTCAATGATTAAAACCAAAGACTGTTATGCAACACGAACACCATCAGAAATCCGATCACCAGCAACTGAATTCCAACCCTCTAAACATAAAAAGATCTAGATTCTGCGTTGTTACTGGGTCCATGCTCAGAAAACAGAAATGCCCAGTGTTGCTAGCAATGGAAAATGTAAGTCTCCAGGAACAACAGCAGAAAAAGAAGGATCCCAGATTAAGCTGAATTTGAATGATCCAAGAGAGAAGAAGAACTGATCCTTCCACTAGCTGAAGAATGACAAGCGACATCTCTCCTTTAACAGAAACAATTAAAATAAATGACAACTTATCTTTTCTTACCAAACAATAAATGGTAGCAAATTTTGCCGAGTATTTTCATCAAGAACTTACCTAAAACAGTTATAGATCGGTAGGGCCGTGAAGGTGGTCTGTGTACCTCAATTGAAGATAGAACCCCACTCCAAGTCAGAGATGGACCGAGTGGAAACTTGAACCCGATGGTCAGGATCCGCAGAGCAACTAGACTCTTAGGGGATGTTTCGTTTAAAGGGATAGCTATTCTATTCTTAAATAACTATTCTAATTGAAAACAACTGTATCCTTCTCATAAATAATAATAATAATAATAATATTAATACTAATAATAATAATAAGATAATTAATTTTGTATAATAAATTTAATAATAAAAATAATAATATTAATAATAATAACTAGAAAATTTATAACAATAATTAATAATAATAATAATAATAATAAGAAGTACAAAATTTAAAATAATTAATAATAATAATAATGACAATTAATAATAATAATAACAATAATAATAATAATAATAATAATAATAAGATAATTAATTTCATATTTTGAAATTTATAAAAAAATAATAAAATAATAATATTAATAATAATAAGAATAATAATAAGTAGAAAATTTATAACAATAATTAACAATAAAAATAATTAATAATAATAATAATAAAGTACAAAATTTATTATATTAATATTATTATTATTAATAACAATAATAACAACAGTAATAATAATAATAATAATAATAATAAGATAATTAATTTCATATAATAAAATTAATAATAAATATAATAATGTTAATAATATCAATAATAATAAGAATAAGTAGAAAATTTATAACATAATAATAATAATAATAATAATAATAATAATAATAATAATAATAATAATAATAATAATAATAATAATAATAATAATGAGTTTAATAATATATTTAAGAATAAAAATTAATAATTTAATAATAAGTAGAAAATTTATAACAATATTTAATAATAATAAGAATAATAAAGTTAATAATAATAATAATAATAATATAATGATAAGAACATTTTGGTCTTTTTGTTACTTATTCTTTTTTTATTCCAAGTTTATATTTTCAAACTAAACATTGGAATAGAAATTCTTTCTCTATTCTATCCCCTAAATCAGACAAAGTAATACTTATTTTGTTATATTTCTCATCTTTTCTATTCTTAAGAATAACTATTCTATTCCATTCCTTGAATCAAACAGGTCGTTAGTGTTTTTCAAGATTGAGTCTGTCAAAAAGACAAAACCCCCCCTCCTCCCAAAAACAAAAATCCTTGATATTCCATCCATTAAGCCCCATCTCAGTTCCCAAAAACATTTCAAAACCTCAATTTTTATGTCACTTCACTTCACCATTAAGTCTAAACCTTAAATTAATACCGAATTCATGAACCCATCATTCAGCAAAGGGGTAAAGTCAACAAGGCACCACGAAAGATGATGGGTTCATTATTCACAACTAGAATGAGCAGACATTTCGTTGAGGATTCATTGATGATATAGTTGGGAAAGAAGCAGAAAGTTACCCATTGTGTAAAAGTGAAGGCGAATGAAGTTGAAAGATGAGACTCTGGAATATCTCTACAATCGGTTTGCTTGGTATTAACCTCATAAGAAGAAGACTAACTGCGTGATGAAGATGCAGAAGGGTTTTCGAATATTGATGATTTCACTTCGTTGTTTATTTATTTTATTTGCTTTTGTTACATTTATTGGTTTCATAAGTATTGATTCGCTATACAATGAATATATATTTCCTATTTATTGGTAATAAAGGAATATATATATATATATATATATATATATATATATATATACACTGCATGTTAAAACTATTCATCAGACCTGAGAAAGCAGGCTGTCTTAATCCATTTGATTGTTTCACAAAAACCACCAATCCTCGCGGGTATAGAACCATGCAGCCTCCTTAAGCCCCAAAACAACGTATATGAAAACTGCTGACGACCTGATTACCAAACATGGTCTTTTAAAACTAATGACGAACTGATTAATAAACACCGACTTTCTTGTCCACATGCTGTCCTTTTCTCCTCGTCAATCAAACCCCACCGTTCGGAATAATCCAATCCATCTAGATCCATAACTCTTCAAATTGGTTAGTGCTAATCAAAGGACCAAACCCAAAGGCGAAACTACTTCATAAAAGTAAAACCATAACCCACGTACACGAAGAAAAATATTTCTTTACAATTATATGTCTGGTTTGATGTTTTATTCTTGCAAGTAGCCATTTCTTTACAATTAGATGTCTGGTTTGATGTTTATTTTCGCAAGTAGGCAATGACTTTTCTTGCTTGTCTTCAGACCGGCTGATACTAACGGGTCTTTGCCTTTACTGTTTGCCCATGGTTTTCAATACCACAACCAATACTTCCACTTTACAAACAAAAAGAAGAAAAAACATCCAGTTCTCTAAATCTATATCAGGAGGACCTTTTTAAATCCCACCAAGATCAGCACTTCTCTTATTATCTCTAATCCTATTTTCACAAGTCTCTATCTTTTTAACTTAGATTTTCATATTTGAATTCTTTTTAAGGTGTTTGTTCTCTAAGATGGAAGCTGGTAACCAACTGGGCTCAACGGCTCACCCTAGCCAGACGCCTGCACCGGTCTCCGGACACGCTGGCACTCTTGGCCGCCACCTGGCTCGACGGCTCGTGGAAATTGGCGTCAGGGATGTGTTCTCTGTGCCTGGAGATTTCAACTTGACACTGTTGGATCATTTGATTGCCGAGCCAGAGCTGAACCTAATAGGCTGCTGCAACGAGCTGAACGCTGGCTATGCCGCCGATGGGTATGCACGTGCCAAGGGGGTGGGTGCCTGTGTGGTGACTTTCACAGTTGGCGGACTCAGTGTGATTAATGCCATTGCAGGTGCTTATAGTGAGAATTTGCCTGTGATTTGTATTGTTGGTGGGCCTAACTCCAACGACTACGGAACTAATCGAATTTTGCATCACACTATTGGCTTGCCTGATTTTACTCAGGAGCTTAGGTGCTTTCAGACGGTCACCTGCTGCCAAGTAAGTATTACTTGTACAAGAAGTAGCTCAGTAAACAAATAAATGTATTTTGTGTGTTTGTATTGAATAATTATTCATGCTATGTGTTCAAAGATTGTATAATTAGTTCAACACTTGCAACCTATGCCCTCTATTTATAGGTACTTCACTATATGTATACATATCACAGGTTAGTAGACGTTTTCTGTGGATCAACATTATAGTTACTGTCTTGATGGGGAAATCCTAAAAACAAATATTCCCGTCCCTGTGTCTATTTGATGCAAGTTATTGTTACTTTTAATACAGATGCAGATTTGGAAATAAAATTTATTTTCGTATAATTTGGGTGACAGGCAGTTCTGAATAATCTGGAGGATGCACATGAACAGATTGATACGGCCATTTCTACAGCTTTAAAGGAAAGTAAACCCGCTTATATCAGTATAAGCTGTAATTTGCCTGGAATTCCATATCCAACTTTCAGAAGGGAGCCAGTGCCTTTCTTTCTTGCTCCCAAGTATACCTTCTTCCTCATTATTAGTTTAAGCATCACAGTGATATGGCTTTGTCTTATTTGATTTTGGTTTCTATGAGAGTTGAACATGTTGAATCGTATGTTTTTGTGCTTCTTGTAATGTAACCTAAAGCCTTAACAGAAGTCATCTGAATGCGATAGGTATTTCGAGCAGCCATTCAAATTGTAATGTCGGCAAATTTACCACCACTGTTTAATTTGCTTGTAGTCTACTCAATTTTATAGCTGACAGAAGAGTTGCTATTGGTATTTAATGCTACATTATATCTATCAGGAGCGGCAAAACTTGAACATTTTGGGAATGATTAGGTAACTTGATGCAATATTATCGTTGTATTTAACCTCATTATGCCAGACATCTGAACCTGGTGTGATTGTGAATTGTTAGTTTTGCAGGAAATACTCATAAAAGTGCGGTTTGTTAAATATTCTGTTCTACTGAACAGGGGAAAAAGCAGAATTGGATGTCTTTTGGAACTTATGATTCTCTGTATGCAGGGTTAGCAATCAATTTGGACTTGAAGCAGCTGTCGAAATAACTGCTGAAATATTGAATAAGGCAGTGAAGCCTGTTCTTGTGGGAGGCCCCAAGTTGAGAGTGGCTAAGGCACAGAAAGCCTTTGTGGAACTGGCAGATGCCACTGGGTATCCAATAGCTGTTATGCCTTCAGGTAAAGGACTAGTGCCAGAGCACCATCCCCACTTCATTGGGAGTTACTGGGGGGCTGTCAGCACCAGCTTCTGTGGGGAGATAGTGGAGTCAGCCGATGCTTATGTTTTTGCTGGTCCTATATTCAATGATTACAGCTCTGTTGGATATTCTTTGCTGATCAAGAAGGAGAAAGCAATCATAGTGGAGCCTAGTCGTGTGACAATCGGAAATGGCCCTTCCTTTGGCTGGGTTTTTATGGCTGACTACTTAAAAGCATTGGCTAAGAAACTGAAGAAAAACAGCACAGCTATGGAGAATTACCGACGCATCTTTGTTCCTTTGGGAAAACCTCTGAAATCTGAGAAGAATGAGCCTCTTAGGGTCAATGTACTGTTCAAACATATTCAGGTAGGCGGAGAAGTTAATTCCTGAGCTCCATGAAATGTATTATTATTTGAAGTAACTAAGTCTCCAATAGGTGGGCTAGGCATTTAGACTTCATTTCTTTCTACCATAGTGCATAAATGTAAATACAACTCCCCTGCCACCAAACTAGTGCTCGCACTCCAAATCTTCCCTCTCCTCTATTGATTGAGGGGTGCAGCCATGTTAAGATAAATCACTAATTGGATGATAACTTAGCTTCTTTTATTTTTTTTGCTTGTCATTTCTGGTTCTGACATTACTTTACAAAACAAAAAGGAAATGTTGGGGGGAGACACAGCAGTCATTGCTGAAACTGGAGATTCATGGTTCAACTGTCAGAAGCTCCGCCTCCCTGAAAATTGTGGGTAAGACATGATGTTTTTACTAGTGAATGAGTGATAATAATTAAAAAATGCTAATGTTGGACATATAGTTAACATACTTTTGTTGCTCATAAACTACATTTTCAGGTATGAATTTCAGATGCAGTATGGATCCATTGGCTGGTCAGTTGGCGCAACTCTTGGGTATGCTCAGGCTGTCAAAGATAAGCGTGTGATTGCTTGCATTGGTGATGGGAGTTTCCAGGTGAGTGGTGTGATTGTGTTCTACAGTTTTATGATTTTAGTAATAAGCGGCACTTTTGTTTTAGGCTAAGGCATTAATCAAACAGAATATATAAGAAATTAATAATACTGGAAATAATTAGCTCACAAAAATGGTTTTACGTGTATTAGTATTATAAATATCATTTGCTTGACTGACTGTTGCAGTACTATGAATATCAATACAATGATAAATATCTCTCTTCTTTCTGCAGGTAACAGCTCAGGACATTTCAACAATGATTCGAAGTGGACAACGGACTATTATATTCCTCATCAACAATGGAGGTTATACAATTGAAGTGGAGATCCATGATGGACCCTACAATGTGATTAAGAATTGGGATTACACTGGCCTTGTTAATGCAATCCACAATGGTGAAGGCGAATGCTGGACTGCTAAGGTTAGCAAAAATGGGTGGATTGTTCAATCCTAGTCCCTTTTTGTTTCTTTCTGCATTTTGTTTTACGCAGTTTCTCTTTTACTTATTTAGTAATGAATGATTTTCTGTCACCCAAATTTGTTGTCAAACAAAAGGTTCGCACAGAGGATGAATTGATAGAAGCGATTGCAATAGCAACAGGAGATAAGAAGAATTCCCTATGTTTTATTGAAGTAATAGTGCACAAGGATGATACAAGCAAAGAGCTTCTGGAATGGGGATCACGAGTTTCTTCTGCTAATAGTCGTCCTCCAAATCCTCAGTAATGCTTTGGTGGGTTCTGGGGCGGATAAAAATGGGCAGATCCAGAACCAAAGTAACTGGATATTGATTCAGCCGTTAGCTTTTCCAGTGAACCATATGGCTGTACTGAAAATGTAATTTTTTTTAATTATGTGATGCTATGATTATGTTATAAATTTATGACTTCCTTTAACACATTGTGTAGCCAAAAATAGATTGGATCACATCATGTTTTAATCTGCTAGTATGGTTACCGGATGCCATGGAAGGGCCTAATGAGAGTGTGCATACTTGTTCATATCTGGAAAGAGTTAAAGTTGCAGAATACGCTTGTTTTCTTTTCGTCTTGTGAATTGCAAAATGCAATACAGGGTTGAATGCTATGGTTGCACCATACCGAGAATTCGTCTTCGCAGTGATATGTGCGTCTATGCGATACATACAGTAAAATCTTATTAGTTCTAGACAGCTGAGCGGCCAAAATGATGGCATGATTCTGGATAAAGCTCAGCATTGTAAAGGTATAGGCCACATTCTTCTTATTTTTGGAAGGATGAAATGATTGGCGCGAAGGCCGTCTTATATATTTACGGAATCCTGAAATGACGAAACTATTGGACAAAAATTCGCACGTTCAA
This sequence comes from Erythroxylum echinodendron, assembly GCA_027575705.1. Classification (NCBI taxonomy): domain Eukaryota; kingdom Viridiplantae; phylum Streptophyta; class Magnoliopsida; order Malpighiales; family Erythroxylaceae; genus Erythroxylum; species Erythroxylum echinodendron. Next base: position 22,562,480 of record JANZXR010000002.1, on the reverse strand, counting down.
ACAGCGTAGCCAATGTGATGAGATGCTTCGGTTTCACAGTAGTAATGTCATCCTAGTACACGCACGGTTTAACGTTTTGGCCATCAGTCATTGTTCCTGCGCGGATATGTATTGCTGGTACAATTTGTTGTTGGCATTTGTGAGAATGCTATTGACAAACTTGTAAACTTACGGTTCATAAAACACAGTAATTATGAGTAGTGTTGAAATAAATCTCATCAATAAGGCTGATGAGATTCATATTAATACGACATGACCAAAGAATGGTTATTTTACTAAAATAGGTTGATTCAAGAATATAAATAAGTGAACATAATAATAAAATTATAAATCACTACTCTTTAAAGAAGAAGGGACTAGGATTGAAGAGATCTTAGGGTCAAAGTTAGATAAGATTGAACTTTATTTTCGAAAAAAAAAAGATTGAACTTTTTAGGAAATCTAAAACAAGATAATTCTAAAAGATTTAAAGTGATCTTCTCCAAAGTTTTTGATTCAACAATAATGATAATATATCAATTAGAATAATGGTGGAAGGAAAAAACTATAGAGATTGTATTATTTCCGTATGTAATAGAGAGTTACATCAATAAGCTCCCTCAATTGCTTTACAATAAGAATAATGACTCCTCTCTCTCCCCTAGATTTCATCTATACTCTGTCGTCTACAATTTCTCTCCGTGACTAATTCATAACAACCTGCTTATGTGGCAATTTTCTCCTTCCCTATCTTACCCATACGAATATAGTTTTGAATGGACTTAGGCTATTAGACTATGAGTTGATCACCAAGGAGAATACTAACATGCTGATCACTAGGAGGAAAGCTTATAAATGAGAAAAACACTTATAGGAATAAAATTCCAAAAACTAAGTTTATAAAATAAAACAATAATTTAAAATAACGAAAGCACTATCACAGTAAAATGCATGTTTGTGGTCTGTCTTAGACAAAATTGACATCAGTTTTGTTCTGAAACATTCAATGTAAAATAAAAACTAATTTGACATCAGTTACATGTTGACTTCCAACATTGATTTGCTTATGTTTCATCAGTCTATAAAACCAAGTAAAAGATTACCATCATTTTACTTTGGTGTCCGACGCCAATTATGTTTTGTAATCTTCTCCCAAAAGCTTGCTTCTTCACTTAGATCAACATTATAGGCTTGATTTTACTCCCTGGAGGTATAAAATTTTCACTCTTTATATAGTGACCTTTAGGTCTAACTTCTCCATTAGCTCCATATTAGCTATATTTGTACAACTTTTTCCATCTTTGATCATAATACACACCTAATCTTTAAACATCTAGTATAAAATTTTTTTCCTTTGCTTAATCACATCATCTTCTTCCATAAGCATGCTCAATGCCCTCTTAGTGACTACTAGTCTTCCCTCTTTAGGTCTCATAACACAGTCATCATCACTAGCATCCTCCAAACAAGGTCTATCTCCTTCGCTCTCCTCTTCACTTGAAGATACATACTCTTCATCCTCATTTATAAACATCACTTACTTTTTAGAACATTATTAAGTTATATACCCTCTCCCTAAGCACTTGACATCCTCATTCTTAGTTATTAAAGATGAATTAACCTTAACTTTCTCGTCACTTGATGTTTGCACTTTTGGTTTAGTGAATTCATATTTTAACACTACAACTTTGTCCTCCTTTTTACTCTATGAGTTGTTCCATGACAAAGAACCTGCTTTAAAAACATCAAAATAGTTAGAAGGCCTCTTTTAAAATTGTTTTTCTACCTTCATAATCATATAGATCACATCTTTCAACTTTATGTAATGATAGAGTTCAATGATATTGGTGATTTTGGAATTCTTTCTACAAATAAATAGACCCATTATCACCTTATAATCTTCCTCTATATTTGCCTAAGCCATGGCAACCTTTATTTCTTTATAATACTTCCCCACACTATTGGAACCTTAGGTTTATGTTTGTAACATTTAGGTGTTACTCCTTATAATATAAAATTAGCATAAATTGCTTCCTTATCACCATCATCATCTTCTCTTATGTTTAAATATATAGCTCTCGGTTCCTAATCTTAGTGAGAATTTATTGATACTACCAATCCATAACATAGTCACTAAATTAGGCCATAGCTAGCTTAATATTTCTCTCTCCCAAAACTTATAACAATCAAGACATTGCTCCATATGCTTCTCCTACTCTAAGTAGACATTTGGATCTATCTTCTTTTAAAACAGATGGTATTGCCATCATAGTGCTACCCATATTATTATCTACCTCTTCTTTGTTATCTCTTTCATATCTTACACCAAAATTAGCCCTTTGTCAGCTCTCCATTCTTCCTCCTTTACAACCCTTTATGTTGAGCTCTTGCAAGTAGTTGGCATCCTCGTCAACTCTATCATTCACCTTAAAGCCATCCATCCTAGCATTGGGTATGAATTATGATGTGGTATAGTTTTGATAGATATTTTTCAATCATATCCCTAACCTTACTAAGTTATTAAATAAGTTTCTCATTTTGACCTTGGATGAAGTTCATAAAGGGGTAATAGTCTACTCTTGCTCTTTCCTCCTCACTTACCTCCATGTCTTTGGATAAGTTTTTACTTTGAGTTTAAGACATAATATACTTGCAAAAAATTTTAGTAGCAAGAACACTGCCTCATATGTTTCACTTAAAGTTTCACTAGACCCATAACCTAAACTCTTAATCAAAGGTTCTTTGAAAGTTTGATAATTTAGATCGTGAAAGCTAGTCAAACCTTTACCATATGTCAAATACTCTCAAAGAAGCAAATTTGGACATGAAACAAACAAGGAAACAATTAGAGGCTAATGAATAAGAAAACTCAAAAATAGAAATTTGAACTAAAATGAAATCAATTAGACTTAATAAAAAGGATAATGAGAATTCGAAAAGTTTGAAGTCAACATTTGTATAACTTTATATGGAACCTTTTTAGGGATATTTAAAGCATGAATAATGATGAGAAAACCTAAATATAGAATTGTGATTTGATATTAAATTTTGTCTGAGCCGCATAAATGTGAAAAATAAGATTTGATGTCAATATGATAGGACCAAGGATCATTGTATTAAAATATGTTGATTTAAAAATATGAATATAAAAACACAATAAGAAAGATATTAATTACCTTACTAAAAAGAAGGTGTTGGGAGTGATAAGATCCTAGGGTTTGATCACCACTAGCAAGTGAGATAAGATCAAAGTTTTGAGAGAACCTAAACTAAGAGTACTCCAAAAGATTTGAAGAAATACTCTCCAAATTTTTTTACTAAAAAATAATGATGATATGTCAATTGCAATCATAAGAAAGCCTCATATAGGCATAAAAATCTTGAATAAAATTTCTAAAAGTAAATAAAAACTTCAAATAACAAAATTTTTATCTAAGTAAAACATATATTTGACATCTATTTTAGAATGCATTGATCCCAATTTTGTTGTAGAACTTTTAGTGCATAAAAAAAGATGAATCCAATGCTAGTTATATATTGATTCATGCTAGTTTGCTTTTGTTATAGTTTGCAAAACCTAGCAAAAGATCGGTGCCTTTTCAATTTTGTGTTTAGTGTAGGTTATGTTTTGTAACCTCCTGCCCAAAAATTATTGATTTACTTAGATCAACATCATAGGCTTGACTTTAGTCCTTTTACGTAGTAAAGTTTCTCTTTTTAGATAAAGACTCACCTTTATATTATTGGGAGCTTCTTTAGCTTTCTTGTCTCTACTCCTTATCAATAGATTTCCAATTTCTTATAATGGATCCCTAGTTCTTTTTTTCCTTCTTTTAAAGCATTTACAAGCTTTCAATCCCTTCTTCATGCCTTTCCCATCAAATGTGATCAAATTTAATTGATACAAATTGATATACATGCATGGTGTTGAGAGATTGTACTAGGCACAACTAACACCTAAAGTAATGATTTTAGGTGCAATAAGTGAGTTGTTGGCATCCCTAATGAAGCTTAACCCACTTATCTCTCTTATATGGTATCACCAATTATACCTCATTATTGATTATGTTACTCACATCAATTCTCATGCCCAAATGTTATCTTTTTTCCCCCTTCATTTAATATTGTAATCTAGGATGTTTAGAGATGAATTATCACTCCAAATCTTGACTAAAGGATGGTTAGTCGTGCCTAATTCATTATTACACACCTATAATCTAATTCTACAATATATAATTTTCAGTTTGAGCATCTTTTAGTATTTTCTCATTAAAACATGATTATGATTAATTCATCTAATAATAGTCAAACAGATCAACACATTAATAATACATCGTAATTTAAACATGATTAATTCTATTTAATATTGTTAATTTAGTTCATTTGATATGTTTCCCTCATATTATAGTCATGCTCGTTCTTGGAAGATGTAACAAATATATATGTATATCTACATATCAATGGTTAAATATAACTCCAACTATTAAATAAATTGACTCCTTCATTTTATAAATTCATTTTACATCTCCAAGCCCTTAAGTCCATATTTTAAAAAAACTAAACTAGATGATCAATAAAAAATTTTAATTATCAAATTCATTTTAGTACATACTCCATTAACATGTCAATGAAATTTATCAAAAGTTGGGATGCCCACTCTCCACCTCTATATATTTTAACATCTTTCTAACTACTAAAGCCATCAATAAAACCAATTCTGAAGTCCCTCATTTATAATAAACTCAATCTGCCTCATCTATGCACTAAATATAAGATAACATTAAGGAAGTTTACCAGTCATTTTCAATGCTCCTATATATAATCAGCCTCAATATAACAAAGTAATGCTAATAATTATGAGATACTGCTATGAGCAATCCCACCAAAATTTTCTAAGAATTTCTACTACTTTCCTATGTAATAGAAGTTGAATCTTTTACCATGGCTAATAACTTTGCAAATCAACAAACTCACTAATTACAATAGAAGTCTCATGTTTACAAGTCTTTTTCTAAATTTAATCTTCCATATGTGGCCATATCCCTTTTATTCACATTGCTTTACATAAGTAATCAAAGAATTTAATTGCTCCTCCAAACATAAAGTAACCCTTTCTTTTAAAGGCAAGGTTGTGGGAAGTGTTGCATTTCTAAATCTTATCACCCTCGTCAGGATATATGGTTCCCAATATAGCTTTGTCTACTCCCAGCACTCTTTCTTTGTTAAAGTATGTTTGCATGTTCTATAATATTTTAAAACTCCTTTTCATCTTATGTACAAGCAAAATACTTTAGTTCTAGGGAATTTATTTTGTGCAACTCATACATATAACAAGGATTTGTTCCACAATAACTTAATGATGTCTTTTATAGCACCATTCACTTTATTTTCCTCATCAAAAATTTTATTAAACTTCTTCTAAATGCTTTAGGATTCCTCCTCATATGCTTCCAAATGGCCAATTACTAAAGATCCTTACTCTTTAATATTACACTAAGAAGTTATATTAGGAAAATAAACCTTTTTTTAGCATTGTATCAAGTCTCTCACTATCCATAAACATATCCATAAATTCTCTTTTAGATCTCTGATTTTATTTTTATAATGACTTTGTTAGGACTTCAAAGTTGCACCAAATTGGTAGCAAGTCTTTGTATGATAATTGAGTTTTATAAACTTGACTTAACCTTCACTGCTCCTTGTGTTTAAATTGTTTATCTTAAAAAGAAATATAGGAAAAAGGAAAAGTAATCACAATAAAGATAAAAAAATATTATTACCTTTATTAACTTTCATAATAATTACAAAGAAATACTATATTAAATTCACCTTGTCTTGGAAATCTTACTCTATTGAGTAATGTATATTCATTTGGATAATTGGTAGTTAATGTTGAAAGAAAGTGGAAACATAAGTATTTGAGTAAATTAAAATAATGGAAATTTGACACATTCATCCACTTAGTTCACTTCTGTATAAATAAAATATGTTTAGAAAAAAATTTCTACACCAACCCATTTTGTCATGTTTTTAAACATGTTCTCCTACCTTCTTCATTGTTTTTTGAAAGAAAGAAAGAATGTATTAAATATAAGCCATTGTCTACAAAAAGTAGTAACAAGATAATACCATTAGAGGTTAAATTGCCTCTAACATCATTATACTGAAATTACAACAAGATAGAAAGAGATTTATCTAGTTGATTTTCCAATCAAGTAGGCAGCTAAAGCAGTGATAGTCTTTTTAGATAAAAATGTGCTACATGATTTTGGAGAATAAAATTTGCAATAAATTTTCTTTTTTGTAACTTAGATCATAAAAGATCTTATTGTTTCTTTCTTCCTATATACCAGTAATTAGATAAGAAAAAGCAACTCTGAGCTACCAAATATCCCCTTCATTTATCATCTAGACCTTACAACACTAATAAACTATTTCTGACTAAGAACCAGGTGGATTGAACAGATAACATAGTTAAGTAATTATCTTCCACAAGTATTTACTATATTAACATAGGAAAAAGATGTGTTGAATGCTTTTAGAAGTTTTCTTACATAAAATACACCAGTTAGTGTGCTATTCTACTAACTGTAGGAAGATGATTCCTGATTGTTAACCATAAAATGAATGAGGTGTGAGGGGAACGATGCTTATACCAGGTGAGCTTATGCCAAAGAATTGTAAGGTTAATGTTTCTGAGGAAAGACCAACAAGATGCATTAGTGAAGTTACCAAAATGGGTGTGCAACCATATGATGAAATCCTCTTTGGAATTATCAAGGATAACGTTTGATAAGAAACAATGTAGCGCAGATGATGGATGTAATACTGACATTTCCATATTGGATAAAACTTCAGTAACAAAAATGTAGAAAGATAGAGTCTTATGTAAAATAGTAGCATCATTGAAAGCCTGTTGGGGACCAAAAGGGGTCCAATTGTAAAACCAGAAGGAAGTGGTTTTACTATTTCTTACTGAGTGCTTGCAAGAATCTCTGATCACCTTTATAAATTTGAATAAAGACATTATAGTCGTAGATGCACTCTAAAAATTTTGATATTCCATATAGTCTAATTCTTTATGAAACATGAATGCATCTATTTAACCCATAAAGATTGTTTATCAGACAATAATCTCCAAAGACTCTTAAAAAGAAAGAAAAATTTAGTATTTTAATAGGAAGGATTTTTAAACCACTAGCTTTGCTTCGCATGCAGATTTTAGACCATTTAACTTTGTAATCGACTTTAACATTAGATTTCCATAGAAAGTCTCTAAAGAGGTTCTCAATTACTTTGGATAACTTCTTCCCTTTTTTAAGTTTAAAAATAAAGTGTCTACCTCAAAAAGAAATATAGGGAAAAAATTAAGCACATCAAATATATGAAAAATATTATAGCCATATATATACTTAAATATGATGTTTAGCCTAGCCATGAGCTAACATATGCATGCTTTAATCAATGCAAGCATATAATTTAGTTTGTCACTATATGAATTACTTTTGAATATATTTTTTGGTGTTTGATATATCCAAAATATGCCAATATATCTAGTCATAGCTAATCTGATTAATTCAACAATGGACTTTTATAGATATCTAAAGCTCGAACCTGTTATATTATTATTGGTTTTATTAACATTTTTTCATTCAACTCCTATATACCATAGTTATGTTAATTGTTGGCCAAATCTTTCCAATGGCTAGCAAAAACAACCTACACATATCAAAGGGGTAACAGTGGGACAGAAAAACTTTTTTTTTGAATAATTGATTACCTTATAAAGGATATTAATGTTTTATACTAAAAGATTTAAAGTTCCTAAGGCTAGTAGAAATTTTATTGCTCGACAATTTTTAATAATCTTTAACCATATGTTTTGTTTGACATATATTAAATTAAGAAGAAGAAAAATGTTTGATTAATAGAAAAATGCTTTTTTTGGATAATCACACCGTAACAACTATTCTCTTATTTTGAACACTATGAGCATAGATTAGCTTTTTGTAAATAAAAAAATTCACTAATTATTTTTGTAATTGTGATGCATTATTGTCTAATATATTAATTAGCATCTTAGTAATCCTACATTTAAATTTTACTAACATCAATATAATTACATTAGAAGTGAAAAACATAAATTTTTAGTATTGTAACTCTTACAATGTTTTATTTAAGAAAGAATACTAGGAACTTCTTTTGTTCTGAAATTTTAGAATAATACTCTTGAAGTAAAACTGGGTGTATTGGATTGGATTGAACATAATCACCAATATCTTAGTTAAATATATGCATGTAATAGGTAAGAAGATGCCATATAAACGTCGTTATAATCACTTAGTCCTATTAATGATATCGTTGACACTTTCCCTTAAGCTTTATACAAAGATATGTAACTATTTTTCCTCATTATGATAGTCCAAAGATCTACCAACTGATCTTAGTAATTGAAAACTTCATAACGAACCTTTTATATAAACATTTCTTTGAATAAATAATAGTATATCTTTATGTATTTTGTCTCTTATGATAAATTGGTAAGTAATTGTCACATAATAACCTTATATAACTTCGAGAAGCATGTCTAGGAGAATAAATGTTACTCTTTTCTAATAGATGAAATAACCATGATAGCTTATAAGTTGCACTTAACATAGCTCTATACTGAGCTACTAAGTCTTATTTCTTACACTTACGTGAAATTAGGTTTCCTCCTATAAATACAAAATAATTTTTTTGTATTTAAACTAAATACCTATAAAAATTTGAGCTACATAATCTGTTAGATTTTACCCAATATTTCAATATGTCTATGATTTTGATGTAGAAATCCTTGTTTAAGAAGCCTTTTAATGTAGCATTTAATGTAAAGTGTTACCTAATAATGTTCAATATATCACCATACTAGGTCTAAGTGACAGATGACTTCTATGAATACGAAGGAAGGCTTTTTGCAAGGATTTCCTCCTTCCTTTGCTACTTCTTCATTTCTGTTGATCCTTACTCCATGGCCTCTTTTTTTAATGCTAGATTAATCTCTTTAGCTCCTTAATCTTCTCTAATTTAGTTCTTTTTGTTTGCTCTCTCATCCCTCCTATCTATTATTTCCTTTTTGACTTCTTTTCTTTTCAATCTTATCTTTGGCCTTAAGACAAGACTTATCTTATTTCCCCTATTTCTTTTTTACTTTTTGATAGCTTCTTAGCTTATATCTTCTTCCATATCCTTTAGTGTCCCTAGTTTAGGTTCATTTTCAAGGCTTATGGGGTAAAATAGTCTGTTCCCTAGCTTTCCTTTCTTCCAACTTCTTTCATTATTGTTTTAAAATAGTAAGTCAAACTTTCCTTTCCCTTGAGTCATATTTTCCCTCTTTTGTGCAAATGGCTTCTTATCTTTAATTCCTTAGGGAGAACCCCTTATAAGAATGTCAATTTCCTCCTTCTCCCTCTTCCATTGCCTTGCTAGGGACTACAAATAAGGCTTCATCTAGTGCTCTAGCTTTGTCATCGATAAATAAGGAAGCCTTAAATATTATCACTTCCTTTAATTGGAGGAAGCTTATAAGGATCAATATGAAGTTCCTCTACATTATTGTCCTTGTACCAAGATGGACATAAGCTTAATTGTTTCTCCATCTATGGACATCCTAAAGGATGGTGATCATGTCATTTGAGCTTTAAAATTTATAAACCCTCAAATACCACAAACGCACAGTTTGTGACTATAGTATAAGAGATATCGATCCCTCGAAGAGGGGGACTAATCTAATTTTATGTTATCTAAGGCTAAGGAAATTGAAATAACAGAAATAAAGTTCACAAGAAAAATAAATTCGAGAAATTGATTAGAAAGAGTTGTAACTCAGAAATTCACACAAAAAGAAATGAAATCTTTAGCAATGCAAAAACACAATGGAAATCAATCAAGAGAAATTAACCAAGTTATAAGATAAGAGATTTTACCTATCATTAATACTAAACTAGTCGATTATGAGTTAATGGGACATCGATTCTGGAGGATCCTAGGGCTGATTACTCTCTCTCGTGTTATAATCATTAAACTCTAATTTATAAACCCTAATTGGATTATAAAATTTGTAATCTCTCAATTAATAAAAGACTCACAATCTTAATTAGATATAAAGCACTCTAATAAACTATCGGTTCTTACACGAGATCTCTCCCCACATAATTATCGATTTGATTAGTTATGGATTTTGTTGAATCCCCTAACTCTCATTTATCTGATTTAATCATTTTTTTTATTCGATTCACTCTCTCAGTTTATTACTGAATTATGAAAAAAATGTAACAAATCACAATACCTAATTTAAATAACACAAAATCAACTCGAACAATATTAAATCAAAATAAAATCCCAAAGGAGAGTTTAGAACAACATCAATATTCCAAATCCCACCATCATACTATCCATCTCAATTCTATATATAAATAAAATCGAAATGAAAAAGAAATAATGACTTGGAATAGACAATGGAAGGCAGCAACATCTTCGTTCTCTCTCTCAGTATTCTCTCTTTAGGGTTTTAAGTGTGGCTGCAAGAAAAAGCTCCCTCTTTCTCTTCTCTTGTTGTTCTTTAAATAGTCTTTTATGCTTTAGGTAACCCTAGGATTTTTTTGGGGTCCGAACGGTCCACAAAGTCTCTCAAAACGTGAAGTTCGTAAGCTTTGCATGTCTGCTCGATACAGGCCACAATCGTGGCTTACATCTGAGCTAAATACTAACATAGATCAAGGTACCTCAAAAACATAATATTTAAGTTTAAAAGCTTGTACTAACCCATAAAATAGTTAAAACATAAATAATTAATAAACTAACACAATTCTAACCTAAACACAAACTAAATGATTAAATTAATGGTTAAACACATATCAAATTATGCCCTAAAACACGATGCAATTTACACTTATCAGATGGTGCATGATCTTCCACACTAGTAGGGCTCTTCATTGGCAAACACTCTACCTTTGTTACAATTAAACATTAGACTCTTAAACGCTAGACAACTAGGGGCCTTTTGAATGTTCTATTAAGTGAGGATAACTTCTTTCTCTTCAAATTCACCTCAAAGGAGAAAGATTAAGAGATAATAGTAGAATGACCGTGGCATTAAAATGGCTCACCAATATTTTTTCAACTTTGGAAACTAAGGATCAATCTAGCAGATGTTATACAGAAATAAGTTCTCTTGTACTCTAAAATATTGGTCCACTAAGGGATTAAGCTCTGTAGTACAATATATTAGAATATCAATCTACATAGATGAAACCATAATAGTTAGAAAGCGTATGGGTTATGCTAGGATCTATATAGGACTGGGTTTAGATTAAATTCTTTAAGAAGTGGTTCCACTATTCAGGTTAGGGGAGGATGATACATTAATAAAGGATTCCATTTTTGTTGTTTATCATTGGATACCTACATTGAGGAAACAAGGGAAGCTTTAAAGACATACAAGGTGGACCTCTCAAAATGGTACTTATGAAGAACTAATAGGGTTAGAGCGATTAAATCTAACTTCTCCTACTAAGCCATCTTCTACTAATATTAGTTTGGAAGACTAGTCTAATCCCTTCCCTTCTAAAGATGATAGGAATTTAATAGAGGTTATTGGTGGTATTTCTAATTCCCAAGAGTCACTAGCCCTAATCGTATAGAAATAAAATGACTTAAAGATCTTATTATAGGGACTTTAATATAGTTTCGAGGTTCATCAAAAGAATAAAAGAGCCTTTAAATTTCATATGTCTATTGAAGTAACATAAAAATGGTACACTCAATCCTAAAAATAAAGGTTCTACTTCCTATTAATAACCATGTCCATTCTAGCCTAGAATGTGAGGGAGTTTACTAGCTCTATAAAATAACAAATGATTTTTTATTATATTAAGTTAATAAAGCTAGTGGTTTTTGGACTTTCGAAGACTAAGCTAAGGGCAAATAGATGTGAAAATCTTTGGTTATTCAAGAAGAACTGGAATTTGATTAACAATTATAAAGATCACTAAATAGGATAATGGTTGCCTATGATCCCTCCAAAGCTGGTACTCTCAGTCATCCTTATCTGAACTATATATCCATATGCATATTTAGCTCTATAATATTGGGATTGTCTGTGTTTCATTTATTTATACTTCAAAATTTGCATTCCAAAGGCCTTTATGAAATAATCTAATAACTTTACATAATCTAATTAAATACCTTTGGCTAATCTTAAGATACTTCAATAAAATCACACTTTTCTTTAAATATGAAACCTTAGCTTTTTAATGAGTTACGCGACCCTAACATAGGTTTATATTGCTAACCATATTTTACATGTAATTCTTTTAAAATTTTCATTGCTAATATAAGACCTATATGAGGACATATATATGTCGTATTTAAGGATTTGAGGGGTAAAATGAGGATATGTAAGGTTATGAAGGAGAGACAAATGCAATCATTTTGTACATGATCCTGACATAGTAGCTTTTAAGAACTATGTTCAAAAGTTCTCCAATTCTTCCAAATATGCTCCAAGTAAAAGTAATTATCCCATTTTGCTCCTTTTCCTTAAATAGGCATAAATAAGACCTGAAACAAAAATACATCTTATATTAAGTACCAAATCCTCTACAATCATCTAAAATATAATTAATATGTTATGGAAATAATACTAAAAGTAATGTATAACTAGCATACATCAAAATTCCCCACATATAATAATTGTCTTGTTCTCAAACAAACCAATTCCATCATTTTAGACTCAAAAAGAAAAAAGATCCCAAAAAAGTGTTAAAAAATCAAACATAACCATTAAAGATTATCCATTACTAATCCAATCATTAAAGGTTATCAAAATGCTATGTAACTAACAAATTGCATCAATTCACAAGTTGATTTAATTGGCTTCATAATCTTTAAAACTTTAACCTTAATCGTAAAACTCAATTATATGCACAAAATGAAGTTATATAAGATAAAATTCTCCTACTTTCATATATATTCACACCCATTATTCATAAGAAATAAATTTAATCAAAATAAAATAATTAAAAGCTTGTTTGAAAATTCATCTAGCATTTTTATGTGGAAGTGAACATGTTATCATGAATACTTTCAATTACTCAACTAATTCTGTAGAGCCCGGCCTCTACCGCCATCACTCCAGGTATTGTCTCCTCTGGCACTCGAACTCGAGACCTCAGGGTTTTGTTCCGCTTTAAGCGGAC
>JANZXR010000002.1:22502057-22549034 GCA_027575705.1 Erythroxylum echinodendron | reverse complement strand
TCGCCAAACAAAAAAATAGACGGAAACCCTGTACTGACTGTTTCTTCAAACATCAAGAATGACTAAGACGAAACAGAAGTCAAATTAAGACCAACTACACACTGCTAATATAATTTTTTCATTACTTTAATTAATTATATCATTATTAAGCTAAATATGTTCATAATAATCTAGTAAGCAAGCTTGTTATACATAAATTTAAACTGACTCTTATATATATACGTATATTCATTAATATGTTAATTAATATGATTCGGTAATATATATACTTGTTACTATTAGCCTTCCTCTCATTTTCCTTTCATCTTATGCTCAAATAACAATTAATTACGATTTTTCTGTTCATGATACTATTCTTTCCTTAAATATTTATTTAATTACTGGATTAATTTATATTTTGTATTATTGATATTTCCTCATTGTTTATTCAAATTATTTTATATATTACATTATAATTAATATATCACATGTTTCTTCTCCAATTAATTAATTTTTATTTACCTTTATAATCTTATATTATTTTTATTTCCACAACTATTCTTTCCTTGCATTATAACAAACTAAATTAACCGGGCATTATTACTGCGCATTATTACTGCGCATCGCGCAGTAATACTCTGCTAGTTAGTATATTATCACTATACCACCTGGTTGATAATCTTAAAATATCAATGTCTTTATATTTCAACTATCAGGGAATTTTAAAAGTGCACTATTTCAACTAATGTTTTAAAAACTATAGCGGAAATCGAATCAGTCAAAGAAAAGATTTAAAGTTTAAAAATTTGACTGATATTAAATCATTATAAAACTAGTATATCATAAATAAGAAATAAAAATAAGTAAAAATATAGTATAAAATAAAATATTCTATTGAAATAAAATTGCATTAATAATGCCTATTAATATATAATAAATCTAATAATTTACACTAAAATTGAATCTAACATAAATTTTTAAATAATAATAAAATAAAAATTGTACTACATATTATCATTTATTTAAAGACTCATAAAAGTTGAAATATGTTTAAAAAAGTCAATAAAACTCAAACATTATTCTAACTTCTTTTTCAATGTCCTTTAAACATACTTCTTTATAGTTTAAATATTTTTTCATACATTCTTAAATTATCTGAACCAAAATTATTTTTATATATACTAATTAATAATTAAATTTAATAAAAAAATTTATGATAAAAATAATAATTAGTTTTTAACAATAATATTTTAAAATTTTTCAATTAAAATGTATCGAGATAAAATAAATAACCTAAAATTTGACAAATATAATTTTTTAGTTATATTAAATAAATTTAGAATTTTTTAGGATAAAATAGCAATTTATTTTTAACAATGATAAATAAAGAATATAAATTTTAAAAATATATATAATTTATTAATTAAAATGTATGAGAATTGAAAAGAAAAAAGATTGATTAAAAATTCAAAATGTTAAAAATCTCAACTTTCTTTGCATTGCATCAAAACTCAAAAGATAAGCACAAGAGTTGGTTTCACTTAGCAAATTGGACAAAAAATTAAGTTAGTTTATATTTATTTCGGTTGAATTGGTCAATTCGGTCCGATTTTTAAAATTCTGATTCCAACCATATAAAATGATATCAAAAACTAAAAGATAAGACGAAACACTAATACAAGGTTTGTCGAAAATGAGTACAATTATAAAGATAAATTAAAAATTAAAAATATTGCTCTGGTCTTAATACTTTTTGTTCTTGCAATATCTTACCCAATCTTCTCTCTCTGCTACTAGGTATGACACTAAACGAGTTCGTATATTCGTTAATTAGTAGGCTCAACAAGAAAATTAACATAACTGATATGAAAATAAAGCGAGTCACTTGCGCTAAGTCATAGACTAATTTTGAATTCATGCCAACTCCTTTTTCACTTTTTGCCTCATAATGAGAAATAAAAATTTGTTAAATTTTTGTTTTATATCAAAATTTAAATATATTTTAATTGATTATATTTAATCTGTGCACCCTATTTATAATGACAAAATGTTTAAAATCAAGTATATTGTGGTATTTCCTTTCAGATAGCTCTTGAAGAAAAAAATACTCTAATATTTTCTTGCATCAACATATCACTAGTTACATAATATCCTCAAAATATGGTTTAATCATCCAAAATATTATACAATTCATCGATATAACCATAATATCCACCATTTCATTGCTACAGTAAAATCAAGTAACTACTTTAATACAATTTACATTCCTCTAATAATGCAAATGATGTAAAATATCACAGTTATACACAATACCTTAATGAAAAGTCTTCAATTGATGCAAAATAACTAAGTTAACCTTACAAATTTTGTTTGCATCCCAACTACGAAATTCATAACTAATACAAAATAACCTGATTAGGCAACATCAATTGCATCAAATAACCTGCCCACTGTAGCTCTGTTGATAAATGTATGGAACAAATTATGACACTTCTCAAAAGTTAGGCATGAAGATGCTTGGTAGCCTTTTGAGTGGGAGGGACTCATATTTTCCTTTAATAGATAAGATGGCCCACTGTCACTTAGTCTATTATAGATAAGAAAATAACTGTCGTATAAAGATTTAATTTTTTAAGTTTTGTTAAATCTATCATCATGCATACATGCATCATGATTTTTTACAAAGTTCCAATATTGTTTACTAGTTTACTTACTCTTTAATAATTTATATTTTTAGACATAATTGCCACAAAATGAATCCACTTGTTTTGCTCTTGAAAATAACAAATTGGAAAACGGAGAGAATTTTAATGAATGGAGACGTAACCTAGACATTGTTCTTCAATATGAACGGATTTTATGGTATTAAACGAAAAATGAGCCTGCATGTCTGGGTGAAAATTCAACTCCTGAGAAAGTCTAACAATATGAATGATGGCAAAATGCTAATAAGACAACTAAACGCTATATTCTGGCTTCTGTTAGTGGAATGTTGTAAAAGCAAATTGCATGCATGAAAACTGCAAGTGCAATGATCCATCACCTATATGAGATGTTTGGTATGAGGACTAGGTATACTAGGGTGAAAGCTATCCAATCATTTCATAATCTCAGACAAAAGCATGGTGAACCAGTGCAAGATTACATGCTTAAGGTAATCTCTGCAGTTACAGAGGCTGAGATGCTTGGGGCAAATATGGATGCAGAAACACAGATGATTATGATCATCAACAACTTAAACTTTTCCTTTCAACAATTTAAGTTAGATTTTGAGCTCAACACCAAGAATTATACCTTGAGTGAGTTGATGAATACCTTAAAGAATAAGGAGATATTAAATATCAAGGCTATTGGGCCCGAGGCTAATGTAGCATCTTCTGCTAAGCCCAAGGGAAAGGGCAAGCAGAAGAAGAAAATTCCAGTGAAAAAGAAGGCCCAAATAGGGTTCAAAGCCCAACCCATGAAAAAGAAGGCCAAAGTAAACACCAAGGGAAAATGTTTCCATTGCGGTGAGATGGGCCACTAGAAAAGAAACTATGCGGTCTACCTTGTGTCCCTTAAAAGCAAACAAAGTATGGGTTTCCTAAGTTTGTTAGGAACTAGAAATATGGCAGAATCATCTGATTCTTAGATATTAGATTCTAGAGCCACTAACTATGTTTACAATTCTTTACAGGAGTTCCAGCAACAGAAAAGACTACTTAAAGGCCAGTTTCAAGTCAAGATAGCAAATGGATCCTATGTTTTGATAGAATCAGTAGGAGTTGTTATCTTAAATTTTCCTAGTAATTATAGGTTATATTTAGAGGATGTTTACTACCTCCCAGTGATTGTAAGGTACATGATTTCTATTTTTTGTTTAATAAAGTTTGGTTATTCATTATATTTTGAAAATGTTGTTTCAATATATGAGAATAAGGATTTTATTTGTAATGCAATAATTAAACAGGGATTGTTCTTTATAGAACCTATGAAAGGCTTACTAAATAACATAGAATTAATAAAAATAAGACATTTCAATGACTCTAGCATTAATTCAAAATATCTTTGGCACTTAAGAATGGATCATATCAATCAGAAAAGACTTGACAGGTTATTAAAGGATGGGATCCTTATAGGCTTGGATAATGATCCATTACCCACATTTGAATCTTGTATTGAAGAAAAAATGACCAAGGCATCATTTCCTTCTAAAGGAAACATATATGAATCTACGTTGGGCCTAGTACATACAGATGTGTATGGCCCATGAACGTACAAGCTAGAGGAGGTTGTGAACACTTCATAACTTTTACAGATGATTACTCAAGACATGGTTATTTGTATTTGATGCATCAAAAGAGTGAATCATTTGAAAAGTTCAAATAATTCAAAGCCGAAGCTGAGAAGTAGTTAGGCAAGCCATTAAAATAACTTCAATCGGATCAAGGTGGTAAGTACTTATTTAAAGAGTTCCAACAATTTCTAATTAACAATGGAATTGTTTCCAACTTGTTAGCTCCTCGAACACCTCAATAGAATGGTGTAGTTGAGAGGAGGAATAGGACTCTATTGGAAATGGTAAGATCGATGATGTCCTATGCCAGCCTTCTAAAATCATTTTGGGGATATGTCATACAAACGACAACGTATCTTCTCAACTTTGCTTCATCCAAATCGGTGCCTAAAGCACATAGGGAGTTGTGGACTGGTCGAGTGCCTTCATTAGGACACTTGAGGACTTGGGGCTACCTAGCCTATGTTCTAAAGCTTGAATCCACAAAGATGGAACTAAGGTCAGAAGTATGTTTGTTTGTAGGATATCCTACGGGTACTCGAGATTACTATTTTTACAGTCCTCAGGATAGGAAGGCATTTGTGTCGAAAAATGTGACCTTCTTGAAGAAAGAATTTGTGAGAAATCACAAAGGAAGAAGTGAAGTAGTACTAAAAGAGTTAGCTATTTCATCTAATTCAAGAGTTGATATGGATATAACAGAACAAGACATCAGAATGGATTCAAGAGTTGAATCAGAATAGCAATCTGAACATCAAGTAGTGCCTAGACGTAGTGGGAGGGTTGTAAGACAACCAAATAGGTATCTAGGTCTAGGATAAGGCTTAATTGCCATCTCAGACCAAGAAGAAATGAATCCCATTACGTATATATAGGCTATTAATGATGTTGATGCAGAAAAATAGCCAAGGAGATAGAATCGAAAATAGATTCCATATACACTAACGAAGTCTAGATCCTTACAGATCTACCACCAGGTATAAAAGCCATAGGTAAATGGATCTACAAAAGGAAAAGTGGATCAGATGGAAAGGTAGAGACCTTTAAAGCTAAATTGGTAGCTAAGAGCTATACTCAGAAAGAGGGTATAGACTATGAGGAGACTTTTTCTCCGATTGCCATGCTTAAGTCCATTAGAATTCTTTTAGTCATAGAAACCGATTACGATTATGAAATATGGAAAACGGATGTCAAGACCACATTTCTTAATGGAGATCTTGAGGAGACCATTTATATGGCCCAACCAGAAGGTGTTGTTGAGCCAAGTAATGAGCATAAGGTGTGCAAGTTGCAAAGGTCCCTTTATGGACTTAAGTAGACATCTAGGTCTTGGAACATTAGGTTTGATAAATCTATCAAAACCTATGGATTCATATAAAACCTAGATGAGCCTTATATTTATAAAAGAATACAAGAAGGAAAGGTTACTTTTCTAATTCTATATGTTGATGACATTCTGCCCATTTAGAATGATGTGGGAATGTTAACGGTTAAAGGTGGCTGAATGAACAGTTTTCAATGAAGGATTTGGGAGAGGCTAACTATGTTCTAAGGATCAAGCTTATAAGGGATTATAAGAACAAATAGATAGCCTTGTCTCAATTAACGTACATTGAGAATATGCTCAATAAGTTCGCCATGTAACATTCCAAGATGGGTTTCACACCTACTAGACATGGAATCAAACTTTCAAAGGAACAAGCATCTAAAACCCAACAGGAGGTTGAATGCATGTATAACATTCCTTATGCTTCGGTATTTGGAAGTTTAATGTATGCATTGGAATTTCATGTTTGATTAAAGAATGACGTGATACATTGGATGCTCTCCACTTCTTCTTTCTTTTCATGCATAACTGAAATTGACATGGTGTAAGTGAGGGGTTCTTGCATTTTTTGTACTCTCTCTCCTTTCTTGGATGTGTTAGCCGAAATTTCCATGAGAGGTGTCTCATCTTTGGCTTCTTTCTTCTAAAAAAATTCTCCTCTAAATATTTCTTCTCCTTTCCCACCAAAGGATCTTGTTAACCAAGTTGTCCAAAAAGAACAAGAGGTAGATCGGATTGGTTGAGGATACAACAACAAGGAGAGGATACATTAACAAAGGAAAGGATTCAAAAGCAAGGCCAAAGAAGGAGATGATAGCATAGTGAGGAGTTAAAGCTATAGCAAAAGGAGTCGCTAATATAATCTCCATCTTATTCTTATGATAATTATTTTCCATATACCATATCATGTATGGCTTAGCATGTTGATTTGGTTATCTTGCTTTCGCTGTGTTTTGATTTCTGAAAAAGTTTTGAAATTTACAATTTTAGCCAAACCTTGTATGTTTTATTTTTCGATCCAACATTTTCATCCCAAATAATTTGTACTTCCTCATGTCCATACACCTTGCCAAGTTTGAGATATAACCATCAAGAAACTTTAGACTTTTCAAGCATTCACACAATATTTCCTTCTGCTTTCAAAACTATGGTATATGACATTGTTTACACCTATGAATCAAGAAAACAAGTTCTCACTATGACTCCTAAGCTCGTGAAATTTTTCACCAATAAACCTCACGGGAGCTGCATCACAGGTTTCCAGCTTATATGTTTTAGGAGTTTATTATGGAAAGCAATTGTCTTGTCTATGAAACGTATTAATTCCTTATATGAATACTAAGTTTGAATTAATCAAATCGAAGTTGAAGTATTAACCGATCGAATTAATCATCTACAATTGATTTCAAAACTATGGTACGTGGCATTGTTTACACCTATGAATCAAGAAAATAAATTCTTGCTGTGACTCTTAGGCTCATGAAATATTTCACCGATAAGCCTCACGAGAGCTGCATCACGGGTTTCTATCTTATATGTCGTCCTAGGGGTTTATTATAGAAAGCAATTGTCTTGTCTATAAAATGTTTTTATTCCTTATGTTAATAAGTTTGCATTAATCAAATCGAAGTTGATTAAGGAAAATCGAACGAATTATAACATCTCAAACTAATTCGACATTCGGTAAATACTTAGACTACTAAAGAAAAACATAAAAACTCTTCAATGATTAGAAGAATATTCTAAACAACAACACAAAATGAAGACCTCCTTTGCATTCATACAAAATCCAAAGGTATCATAATCAAATTATTAAAGCAATACATATCGTAAATATTAGTTGGACGACTAACCTAGATGGATAGACAGCTTTAGACTACAACGAAGAAAAATGAGCGACGCTCTCTAACACAATATAAGGCCTATGAAAAAGAATATCAAATATTTAATATAAGATTGAGAAATTAAAATATAATATGCATTACATGATAGAATTTAAAAGTGTGGTTCTTATCAACAATAATGACAATATTTTGATGTAAGTAAATAAGGCATCAAATAGGGAAATCAATAAACTCAAATATTCATTATCTAAATTCATTATAGGTAGCGAAATTTTGAATAACATGCTTGGACCCTAAAAGAGTTATAATGATAAATACAAATTGGTTTTACTACATTTTTTATAAGGGGTAAGCATTTACAAGATGAGTTATTGCCTAAATCACCAAAAGAGCATATAACATCCAATTATATGCATTAAAACTTGAATGCTCATACATCATCATTTAATTTTCAACAAAAGAAAAAATTTATGCATTGTGAGAATTCTAGACTTATAGTACATGACATTAAAGCAAAAATAGACAATTTTCATATAAGGTCATCTTAAAAGAGCACGGAAGAATATCACCAATCTCACTATCATTATAGCATCACATTTTATAAAAGCCATTACATATGCCCCATTTATCATAAGGGTAAATAAGCATATCATCTGCCAATTCATATGCTAAGAATCAAAGTCACAAAATTTAAGCATGTTGCATCTTCTATAATGACGACTCTCCATACCTTCATGAAGTTATCTAGATTATGTTTAAACACAAACAAATTATTGAACTGCTTCATACCTTCATGAAGTTATACTAGATTATGTCTACGTTGACATCCAATATTGAACTGGTATTGATCCTTGACTCAAATTAATTTTAGTTTACCAACAAGTATTCATAAGGATATTTCTACCAATTTTCTCGTATGTGTAAGCAGTTAAAAACATCTATTTTATTAATTATTTTTAATTAACAGCCTAGATATGATCTTAGATTTAATTAATAAATAGTATTAATAATAACACAAATCGATGAACAAGATAACAAATGTACTATGTATATTTAGCCCAGACAAATATTCTTCTTAGAATTCTAGTTTCTGATGTAGTACAGTAATCTTAATATCTACTTCTAATTGGAAATATTAGATACATTAAAGTTCACTATAAGTTTCCAAAATGGAAAATACAAATAAAGATAACAAAAAAGTAGAGGAAAGGGTCAAACTTTTTTGTAATTTTGAATTTATAAAAATAATTCAAATAAATGTAATTAAACGTAAAATAAAATGGAATGTGAAAAAACAACAATTCTAAAAAATAATTCAAAATTTTTATAAAATATAAGATAATAAATAATTCAAAATTTTGAATTCTTTTCATTATTTTACAATAAATTATTATATTTAGATAATTATTATATATAGAAATAATTCAAATATAATAAAAATAATTAGAATATAATAAAGATATATAAAAACTAAAATGGATAAGATATAAACAAAAAAGTTAAATTAAATAAACTATAACTATAAATTAAGTATTTCAATTATATAAATCAAAATTATATAAATAAACTAATTATATAAATCGTTATCCTTATAAATTATAAGCAGAACTAGATTATTCTAAATTTACCTATTACCATTATAAGTATAAATAGATTATTATAACTATAAATGGATTTACCTATTAACTATAAAATGAAAATGGATTTAGATTTAACAAAAAAGATATATTATTATATATAATTCTAATTTTAACTATAATTATAGAATGTTATTGCTATATATATATATATATATTATAATGTAATATAATATATAATATTGTGGTACAAATTCAAAATTGATTTTCATCTTCTTTAGAAAAAAAAAAGACAAAAATCAATGTAAATCCAATAAATTTAGAATGAATACAATCATTTAAATAAAGTAGATGAATATTTTATATTGAATAGCTAAAGAAATTTCATTAAGAACAAGAGTCTCATAAATACTTAGTTCAATAACTTTGGCTTCTTTAAACGTAAAAGGCATTAAGCCTTGCAAAGTCATTATCAATTATGATCGTGATCCAAAAGAAGAAAACAAAATACTAGTTCTACATTTTCTAAAGTTAAAAGATAATGTGTTCTTCCTAAACCAAGCCAAAAAAATCCTCCTTCACTTTTCTTCTTTTAAATAATAAAATAAAATTTTTAAAATAGTATATCTAATCAATTTTAAGTACACTACTATAAGTTTCCCATCATATCTTTGAGAGATATTTACAAAAGTATTTCCTGATTGTGTTAGAAGATTTCCAAATCAAGTTGTGCTACTAGTCATTTTCATTGAATGTGTCCACGGTCAGTTTGCTTTTACAACTTCTAGCTTCCTATTTGAACTTAAACCCTTGCTTAAACTCTAACTTCAACCTTTATCAAGTCCTAACTGTTAGAGAAATGAAATTACACAAAATTAAGGACATTTACTCATAATAATAGAGGAATTAAATATTAAAAACATGAATAATAATGACATTAACACTCTCTCAACTTAAAAATAAAACTTTATTGGTTTCAAGTTGAATGATGATATTAAACAAAAATATAGGAAATTTCAATCAAATGAATAAGAATAATATAAAGAATGTATGAAAAAGAAATTACAAACTAATTCATAATAGTTCAATAATCAAACCTTGTCTAAGTCCACTTCCCAAATCTTTTTTAGGAACCTATTGAAATCTTCTTTCAACTAAGTGAAGAGGAACATCCTTACAATAATTTTTGTTTAAATAAACAGTAACTCTTATACAATAAGATTACGATTATCCTAAATCCTTCTTAGAATACCAAATTTTCTTTACAACTTGAGTAAAATGTGCTTGTTCACTTTAATGCTCAATGGTTCATAGTCACTTCACAATGAATGAATGATTAATTGTGAATACTTAAGAACTATTATAAATATTATTGTAACTTCAGAATATCATAAAGATGTTCAAAACCTAAATGCTCGGGTATTTATAATCATAAAAAATTCAAATTATCATTAGACACAAAATCTACTCATAATGTGAATTGATTGATCACACCCAATATTACCCAATATGCATCCAAAAGAGGAGGATGACTATTCATAACAGTTGAGTAGCATTGTCAATATCTAAATGAAATTGTATCTTCAAATTAACATAAAACAAGTTCATGTATTATCTGAACATGGAAGTCTCTATCTAAGGGACATTTAATCGAACAACTCATAGGCAATATGTATTATCTCTAACTATTCACAAAACAAATACATTTTCCATTATTTACCAATAAAAAATAAACTAACAATGACACAAAAAACGTATACACCAACAATCATCACACAAAAACCAACCACCCAACACCCGCAGTATACATATATATAACCATATAAGACCTTCGTTTTTTAGAGACAAAAAAAACTCAATAGAGAGCTTACTTGAAAATGATGCACGATGGGCTAAAAAACAAGTAGAAACTAACGGTGGAAGCAAGGAAAATTGCGCAAAACCGATGTAACCGAGGGAGGAGAGAAGCAAAATAGCAGAGGGGGAGGAGGCGGGTTAAGATGATAACTAAAACGACATCGTTTTATTTATGAACAATTCGTCATTTACCGACGGAATATATTTTCCGTCGATATTCAAATTCACCAAATATCCCGCCATGTCTTGTGCCTTATTTTGGGACGGATTCAGTATTCTGTCGATAATTTGTAATTTCTTGTAGTGTTTTAACAATAGAGAGTGCTCACCATCGAAAACTTAATGACGGATTATATACCGTCGCTAAACAACTGACGCTGACTATTAAATAAAGCATATTTCACTGACGGAACTTTTTCCGTTGGCAAATTTCTGACGCTATTTAATTGCAGGAAGCATTCCCGCAATTTTTACCAATGGGCATGATTTGGTCATCGCTATATTTCGTCGGAAAATTTTGTGCGAATGTTTTCCCTTCATCTTTACCGACGACAAGTGTGTCAGTCGCAAAATAAAAATTTTCACGACACTTTTACCGAAGAATAATGTTTTTTCTATCGATATTTAGATTCGATTTTGTTTCCTTCAGTAAATTTCTGCCGTTAATGTATGATTTTTTTGTAGTGCATTTTATATTGGCTTAGACCTTGTACTTCTCTTAAGTTAGTATATTTTTTATTTTAAAAATTTTGATGAGTCTAATGTTGTGGAGGGTTAAAAGGTTGTTCTTGATGACTATTATTAAATTGATTTTGTAAGTACTAATGAATTTTATGATAAAGTTTAAGGGCAACAATAAGGTAATAAGAGATTGTAGAAGTTATTCTCCGGTAAATCGAATATCTAATTCTTCTTCTCTTTGATAAGCTACTTTAAACGATTTTATAGTCTATAGAAGTTAGTTTAAAAGAGTATCGGAGTTAGAGAGGGTTTTGATTTTTTCGGTAGCAACAAATTTAAGGAGCGATTTTTCAGATTATTTTGTGGAATACTATGTGTTTTGACTTTTACTTATCTAATAGCTTAAGCTTTTACACAACTGAAGTGGGTATAAAAGGTGTAAAGAAGGTGATGAGAACATAAAATTGTAGGCGTCATAGTTAAATTAGTGGAGATTGTACGCGTCATAGTTAAATTAGTGGAGCTTGAGTAGTTAATTATGGAATATGTACGTCAAAACCAACATAAACATATCCCAATAAACACATCCTGTGCACGAGACTTTCTTATTTTGCGAGAGTCAAAAAAGGGTCATTAATGTAAGCAACTTTTTTTTAATAATTTTTACAAAGAGACCACTTCTATTATTTAAAATTGTGACTTTATGGTTACGAAGGAGCAAATTTTACTAATTACTTTATGGGTCTCTCTCAAATATATAAATCATTTACAATATAAATTAAAATACTTAGATAAAAGTTTGATTAAAAAATCAAATAAGAATATATGTAACACGTGTTAATGGCATTATTAACTCCAAGATAGACGTACACAAATTGTTGAAGGTGGTGCCATTTAATGTTTAAAATGAAATTGTGATATTTTAATAAAACCACTTAAAGATCAAATATTTGAAATAATTTCTGCATTTAAAATTATTAATCGTTATCACATTATCGTAAAAAATATTTTATTTTTAAAAAGCGATTGATATTATTTTTATTTAATAAATGAATTATATCTATTATTTTATTTCATAAATTATAGATGTTATTTTTATTTTCATAAATATAATGATTTGGATCTAGGTTTTAAAAGAAAATTCAATTTTTAAAAAAATTGAATCAAATAAGAATAAAAATAGATTATATCAGTTTTATAATTTTTAAAAATTAAAAATATAAAATATCATCTTTCATAACACAATATTCTGGAGGACATTGTGGAATAGTCTTGAATCCTGCTTGCGTCCTTCATAACACAATATTTGAGCTCCCACAATTTCACAATCAATTATTTATGGCAGCTCCAAAAGGAAGTTGATCAATTTTATTTCAGGTTACATGTGACAAAAATAATAAAAAGCAAGAGAAACAGAATATTATTACTGGAAACCGCAGCAGCTAACAAGTAAATGGACTTAAAGCAGAGGAGGAGAAGTCCTTGATAGAGGTGGCGATGAAAATGGTCCAGTGATCAATCCGTTGGCAATGTGCCTGTAAGCAGCTTCGGTCAAGTGAATCCCATCCCAATTAGCAATCCTTGCAGGATTTTGACAAACCGTTGAACCGACATGACCACATCTTGCTGAGTTGTTGAAGTTGTAGGGTCCACCGCCACCACAGCAAGCTTTCAGTAATGTCCCCTCGTCAAACCCTGCATTATCCATGTTTTGTTACAATGTGGCCTGTCATGCCACTTTATATATAGTTCTGGTATATATATTTTTTATTGTTTCTTGCCAGTAACCTTGGCAGTACTTCACAAATTATTGTTTCATACAATTCTTACCAGTTCGTATTGCTTTCCAGCAGCGTCTCGTAAGAGGGACAGGACATAATGAATGCAAATCATACAGTACAAGATCATGAAATGGTTGTATGATCCACAACTTTTTTTGTTGAAACTCACCCACCTATTCAAAAATATCGCTATTCATAACTATCCACACCGCCCATATGTGTTCAGATGACTCTAATTACTTTTTATTTGGATTTTTCTTACACCTTTCCCATATTAAATACTTTAACATATGCGCTAGTAATTCTCTTTCAACTCCAATAAACTAAATATCTGGTCTTCTCTTTCCTCTTTTCTTTCTGCTCTCAATCTCTTGTAACACAAGTTTTTGTAGTGTTATCATAAATTTAGTTCTACACATGAACGAATCAAGGTTTGATATGGACCGTAAGTAAAATAGTTTCACAAGACAGACAAAGTTATCTTTATCTCAAGATTGTGGTCCACCGTACGTATGTAGGAACTACTATTAGCTTCATGTCTTACAGCTTCAAAATGAGTTGTTATTTTGTTATCTTAGGATTCAAACTGTAAAAGAAAAACAAGATGTTTGATAAAAGTGTAACTCTTTTGATTCCCGCATAAAGATGTGTTATATATTTTATTTGCATATTTCCTACTCATACTGATGAGTGATTTGATTCTTGAGAATGTGATAGCCTGAACATCCTCCAATTTATGTGAATATACGAACCACGCACGTCTTCCTAGCTAAGCTACTAGTAACTACTAAGTTTGCAGGGCTGGAACTTACCGTAATATAGTGGTCGATGAATGAAACGCATTGCCACACCATAGTAATCGGCATATATAATCCGTGCATGTGGGTACTTGTGTCTCAGAGTCTCCAGGCCTCGCTTGAGTTGATTGTTATGATACTTGGAGAATGCATTGTACGCTTTTAAGCACCCGTTTCTTGGATCATATTCTGCTGTGTTTCCACTTCCAAACAATGTCAAATACACGGCTGAGCACCCAATTGGCAAGTTCCCTGGAACCATTAGTTCCACGGCCCCTTCCTCTATCAATATCTATCATTCAATCAGAAAATATACAATTATATGATACATTGTCAATGCTGCGATTTATGTGACAGTTTAAAATTTTGGATTGATTAAGAATGCACTTATATTTTCTCCATGCTTCAGCTTCAGTTCCATATGTAGAAACTAGGGCCGATCCTAATATTTTATAGGGCTAGGACAAAGTAAAAAAAAAGTTCTTTTTTTACCTATTTTTGAGCGCTCACAAAGAATAAAAACAAATAAAATATAGACCCCTTTTTGTTGTTCTTTTTGAGATCAAAAATAAACCTTACTTTATTTTATTTTATTTTATTGTAAAGATAAAAGTAGGCCTTATTTTATCATTTACAAAGATGACCTATGCGGATGCCCACTCTGCCTTTGCCTAGAGTCAGCTTTGATAGAAATTTTAGTCTCTTGTTAAGGTTAATATATTATTACATCACCTCGAATTCTCTCTCCAATTTTACCATGTTTAATCTAGTCTAAATTCTCTCTCCAATTTTATCATGTTTAAATGACCAAAACGACTTAATTAGACAGGAGATCTGAACTTATTATTACATATGTTTAAAGTAAACTGATAAATTAAAGTCGATGTCTGAATAATATCTAGAACAAATAGAAACAATATTTAACTGAAAATTTGGACTTTAAGAGACCAATCTGGACATGTTTGACTTCTGTTACTTCTCTTTTAAACGGCAACTAATGACCAAACAACGTGTCCATCCACACAGATATATGTTCACAAAAGTTGATCGTAACAGATTTATTGTGATCAATCACCCACGGGTGTGGAAAAAGATTAGAGTTTTGAGCTATTCTGTCTTTTCAGCTTTAATGATGCAACATGAGGTGACTTACACTGGTTGCGTTCATTATTGCTTCAACTACTAGCGGGACCAAAGTTCGGAGTTGTTTAATGCTTCGGCCAAGAAGGAAGCCGTAGTTATAGTCGTTTCCTCCTATCTCCCCAACAAGAAATAGCGATTTCTTGAAGTAATCTTTACATTCTGAGAAGAAATGTACAAAAATCAATTAATTAACATAATTTTGTATCAGAAAACAACTGGCTACATATCAGGAAGTTATATTTGCGATTGGATATGAATTTACGTGCAGTCCACCGTCCTGGATAATGTTTTGTACATAAAGCAAATAATAATTTCCAGCCTTGATTGGTAGAACTACGTACTTACCTTGTAAATCTGTACAAAGGGAGGACTTGTATTTTTTGAACCAACCAAGCTGAACACTCAAAGAGTGATTTGTCCATATAATTGATCCAATATTTTGGTCGTAGAAGAATTTGGAATCAAGCGCGGTAGCTCCAGCAACGGCGAAGTTTACTCCATGCTGGAAATAACGGCCTTTGCCGAGCGCTAAGTAGGGTGGCAAATATGGCAGCCCAGATGCCTCAGCTACATTAGATTATATATATTGAACCACAACCTTGTGTGTGTCAAAAAATGTCTCATCGATTAAAACCTTTTTCTTTTGGCATATCAAAAAGCAAACTTTCAGTAACGTGCATGCAAAGCTAAGCGAGATATGTGGATACCTATGAAATCGATCACCAACCGTCCGTCAGAACACCGACCTGTTGCATGCCTGAAGAAGGTTAGGCCATAGGGGAGCTTAGCAATCACTGGAAATGATAGGGCACCAGAAAGCAGGAAGTTTCCGGTGTCACTAAGAGAGTCACCAAAGTTGAACATGGAGTCATATTTTAGAGTAGTACCACTAGTAGAAGATATTCGAACGGACATCAAACCAAGACATAAGGCGAGAATGGTAGGAAGGGTTTTCATGAGGGAAGTGAATATATGTAGTAGTTGATTTTGGTTCCTCGTCGCTCTAAATATGTCAGGGAGTTCCTCTCGTCTTTTAGAAATTTATAATAGTCAAGTCCAACCTGCGTCCTCATTACGGCGAGAGTGATTTGCTGACTGCGATACGTATGGTAGCAAATTTAAGTACTTCCTTACCTCTTTAATGGAAAAAAGTTTCTTACATATGTTAGGTTAAGAAGAAAAGGAAAATACTAGAAATTTTCTTACGGTTTAGAAACCTTTAGGAGATTTCTTTAAATTTTCAAATTCTCCAATTTTTTTAATTATCATTTTTTATAAAAACTTCTATGAGACTTCGGTTAAAAAATAATAACAAAACATATGCGATACAAATTCACACATAAACCAATTAAATATTACTTACATAAAATTCATTATAACTTTTAAATTAAAATAAAACTAATTAAAATCAAATTAAGTTAATAATTTATTATAATTAGCTTAAATTATTAATTCAAGTCTATTTTAATTAGTTCATATTAGGTTTGAAAGCTAAGATGGGTTAGCATATTAGTAACATTTGGTTAGTTCAAGTATGATGTTCTTATTAAGCGTATTTCATCGTCATTTTTTAATTAAAGTTTAAGATAATCAATTTTTTTGAAAATTTAAAAAGATTAAAATATATTTTTTTTAAACTAAGGAAGAAGTCTATCTTTTAACTAAAAAAAAAAAGATTTGGACAGGTTGAGTAAAACTATTGTATTTATCACTTAGTTATTGTGGTCATTTTCTTATAACATTACCAGTGATTTGCCTGATAAGCTTTAGAATTATTAACTTGTAATTTACATAAAGGGGACACCAATTAGTACATAAGAATCTATATGAATGATAGAAATGCAATAGGTTTATAATTGGGAATTATGAGACTAAATACTATGTGAGCCTTAAAGGTTGACCTTTAAAAAGAAATCACAAAAAGTATAGATGAACTTGACCTTCATAATCATAATTTGAGCAATTAAAAGTAGGATACGACTAAATAGCAAATAGTTAGTGGCTATCTGTGACTATTAGTCACCAATTCAACATTTTCTAAATGATATTATAATGGTAAGAATAGTTATGTAATTTTATAATGTAATAGAAAAATGAGTAAATTTATATTTGTTGAACTTACTTAAGAACCATTAAAAATACCTCTTTCCCAAATATATCTTTTTCACCTTCATCTTTCATTTTATTCTTAGAGGTCTATAAAATAAAGAACCTAATCTCTTGGATCTCTCAACTAATTACTTTTTAGATGTCTATATAATAAGATAGTTGGTATATAATGTCCACTCTTCTTCTCTCTTTATGGTGTTTTTATATACCAACCCAATGTGTTTCAAATAGGTTTGGGTAGATATGGATTTACACACAATATTTGACAAGATTAGTGGTATCAAATATGATAGCATCACCAAATTCAACATATGCAATGATAATTAGTGAGCAACTTATAGGATTAGTGCATGTTCATAATTTTAGGTTTATGCATAATTAGTGCAATATCATAAGCTTATCTTCCTTAAAGCTTTTCCATTAAATCTCAACTAGACAGACCACTTTTAAGCTCTATTTTGTTAAAAATAGGCAATCCTAACACCTCAACGAAAGCACTTCACATGAAGTATCTTATGCTAATAACTCACTTGAGACTACTTGCAAATAATGTTAGAATTATCAACTAATATTGTTCAGGTTAAAGGTACTAAAATTGCTTTACTGATTTGTGAATTTCACTATTATGTTTGACTTTAATCCAGAGGATTTATGTTAAACTATCTCTAGGTTTGTAATCAAATCTTTTCAATTAAGGGAGATCTATTTGTACATTGTATTTCTCAGTCTCTATGTTATGAAATCAAGTTGTTCACTAATATTCCGAATCTGTAAGAACATATATTAAACACATAATCGAATCACAATATGTTAATTAAAACAATTGTATGAAATAAAAGAGTGAAAACATATTATAACACAAACTAGAGTTCATCTTACTAGACACTAAAGATGTTTAGCTACACATGATAGAAAACAAAATCAAACATAAACATAAAGAAAAATGAATAAAAAACAAAGAGTTCATAACTCTAAATCTCACTTTATCTCTTAATGGATGTTCTTGCAAGGTAGTTGTTTGATCTTTTATTATGTTTAATCTTTCAATGATTTCTTTGTGTTTTCCACTTCTCTGGATCACAATTGCCCCTTTTAAATGATCTCTACCTCTAGAATCTCCTCTCGATGTGCTTGAAAGTCTCTGAACTTTGCTCCTTTATTTTGTCTCTACTTATGTCTTTTTATAGTAAATTTTAGGGTTTCTGGGAGATACATTGGGCATGTACTAGACCATGTATAATTGTGATTCTACATAAGTTGAGAGACTTATACGGTCATAGACACAGTCGTGTTTTCCTTCTTTGTTTCAAATCTTCGTTTTATGCCTCATTTTTGTCTAAATTCTTCTCGTTTTAGTCAATGAAGGCAAACATATCCTATAAATGTACTTGGAGCAAATTAAATACGAAATACAAAATAAAAGTATAAAATATCAAGAAAAAATACGTCAAATACGATGTATAAATACAATCAATTATGCATCTACCATTCCCCTCATTCTTGATATACACCACCATTTTAGTAAACACAGGTGTTGCTTTATAAAAGGCATCTTCTATCTTTTTTATTTATTTATATTACCTTAAACTCTTGTTTTCAATGAAATTTTGGTTTCCTTTTTAATTCTTAGAGTAATTTTCATCCCCTTAGGTCCTTCCTAACCACTCATATGCAACTTAGTTTTTTTAAATTTTCTTAACCATATTCTTTAAAATTATCTAGGTATTTTTTACATTACTCATATTTTTTTATTTTGATGCAACATAGATTATATTATAAATTATATTTTATGCTTATTTTTAACTAAACATCCATTGCTTGTGAGTTTTAGGATGCTAGAAAAATAAAAATGACTAGGTGGATTATGAACTGTATGTATTATATACGGTAAAAGATGCTTCTGCTGATTTAGTTAGTTTAATTTACAAAATTAGTTGGTTTAGTTTGTAGAATAGGTTACAAGGTGTAGGAAGTTGATATTTCTACATATAGGATATTAGTGATGGTTACTTTATGAATTGATAATAGAAACAAAAATTAGAGAATAATAGGTTAGGTTGACATGCATTATCTCATTTCATGTTTTACTTCATTATACTTTGAACTTATATATGTCACATAATGGAAAGGACTTAGGCTTGCCTATACCACTTAATATATTATTGCACAAGAGTTCTAGATTAGATGCTATCATGCTACACCATAACTACTGATTTGAGGACATATGCTTCAAAGAGGCAACATAGGCCACCACAGGCACCACGAACACCATTACCACCTTTATTTAAGCCATAAAAGCAATAGAACCACTTGACACTAAATTTTGACATAGAGAAGTAGAGGAAGAGATGCCAAACCATTTGGAAGCAAAAATTTAATGTGCCAAAATTAATTGGTTGAAAAGTAATGAGGGAGTTAAATCTTGTTGATGGATTGTGAGAGATCATATTGTTCAATGATGCAGTTTAATGTGTTTGATATTTAAGAGCCATTTTATTGAGAGCTAACTCTCAAAAACATATGTACGTTAGAGGTGGACAATACAAAGTCGTCATAAGAGAACTCCTCTATCCTCAGATTCATGTTTACAGGTATGAATTGTAGTCTTATATATAATCATTTTGTAGTGTATATTCATTTTCACACAAAGGCGTGTAGAGGACCTTGGCACCCAATAGGATCTTCTTAGACTATAATCAACCATGAATAAATGCATAGAGCTATTGGTGATTGATGGCCACCATGCACTGATTGACTTAGTATTAGTTAGTCAATATTGAATTAACTGCAAGTGCATGGCATAGCTGTAGCTAATACCATCAAGTATAGGTCAATTTAACCAAAACAATAATTACTAGCAATTACCTTTCTCCTATTATCTAACCTACTAAATGAATATTGATTTTTAATTAAGAAAATAAAACTTAACAATTAAAATAAAATAGGTAGCAATATTGAACCAAAAAAATCACTCAAAATAATTAATATCGAGAATTAGTGTATAGGTAATGAATCCACTTTTTAAATATTAATAATTAACCTTTTATTATGCAATTATTTTATTGACTATTGGATCGTGGAAATTGCTATCATATGCTAATAGCTCTTTCAAGTCTACTAACAACTAATACCAAGTTTATTAACTGAATTACTCAGGTCAAAGTTTATAGGATTGCTTTACTGATTTGTAAATTTTGCTATTAGGTTTGACCCTAATCTAGAGGATTTATGTCAACCTATCTCTAGGCTTGTAATCAACTCCTTTTAATTACAACATATCTATTCATACATAGAATTTCTCAATCTTTATATTATGAAATGAGATTATGAGCTAGTATTTGGGATCTATTAAAAAATTTATTAAATATTTAAACGAATCATAATATATTAATCAAAACAATTACATTAAGTATAGCACAAACATACGGTTCATCTTACCTAGAAACTAAAGATGTGTAGTTACATATGATTAAAAAAAATCAAACATAAATAGAAAGAAAAATGAATAGAAAACAAAGAGTTCATAATTCCAAATCTCCATCTATCTCCTATCGAATGTTTTTGCAAGGTAGAGGTTTAATCTTGTATTCTCTTGGATCTTTTGATGATTTGTTCATATTTTCCACTTATCTGGATCAAAATCGCCCCTTAAATTGCCTTCAATAGTCTATTTGGTTACTTTCTCCAATATGCAGAAACGAAACGAAACGGAAATTTGGAGATGGAACAAAACAGAAATTGGAGACAGTGAGCTGTTTGGTTGTGATGGACAGAACAGAAACAATTGCCTCCATCTCGAAGACAGAAACGTGTTTGGTTGCAGGGGACAGAACATAAAAACAGTAGCTATGACGAAAATGCCCATACAGTATAATATGATCGTAAATATGTAATTTATTGATTATTTTATAATTGTATTAATATTTATTTTAAAGGTATTGGTAATATTTTAATAACGATGAAATAAATACAATATAATTAATTAAATTATTATTATTTAATTAATTACATTATATTTAATTAACATATTATTATTAATTAAAGTTTAACTAATTAAAAAATAATTTTCATTAATTAAAATATTATTATTCATTAATTAAATTATTGTAATTAATTACAATATAATTATTAATTAAATAAAATATTGTAATTAATTAATTAATTACAATATAGTGAATTAAATTATTATGATTATTTAATTACATGAAATTATATTTAATTAAAATATTATTATTCATTAACTAAAATATATTAATTAATTAATTAATTACAATATATTTAATTAATTATTATTATTATTACTTAATTAATTACATTATATTTAATTAAAATATTATAATTAATTAAAATATAACTATTCATTAATTAAAATATGAATTATTAAAATATTATTATTCATTAATTAAAATGTTGTTATTAATCAATTAAAATATTATTATTATTATTTAAAATATTATCATTAATTAATTAATTAATTAAAATATAATTAATTAAATTATTATTATTACTTAATTAATTACATTATATTTCACTAAAATATTATAATTAATTAAAATATAACTATTCATTAATTAAAATATTATTATTATTCATTTATTAAAATATTGTTATTAATTAATTAAAATATTATTATTCATTAATTAGAATATTATAATTAATTAATTAATTACAATCTAATTAATTAAATTATTATTATTATTTAACTACATTACATTAAATTTAATTAAAATATTATAATTAATTAAAATATAACTAATAAAAATATAACTATTAATTAATTAACATATGAATTAATTAAAATATTATAATTAATTAATCAATTACAATATAATTAATTAAATTATTGTTATTATTTAATTAATTACATTATATTTAATTAAAATATTATAATTAATTAAAATATAACTAATAAAAATATAACTATTCATAATTAAAATATGAATTAATTAAAATATTATTATTCATTAATTAAATTATTGTTATTAATGAATTAAAATATAATTATCGATTAATTAAAATATTGTAATTAATTAATTAACTAATTACAATATAATTAATTAAATTATTATTACTTAATTAATTACATTATATTTAATTAAAATATTATAATTAATTAAAGTATAACTATTAAAAATATAACTATTCATTAATTAAAATATGAATTAATTAAAAATTATTATTCATTAATTAAAATATTGTTATTAATTAATTAAAATATAATTATCAATTAATTAAAATATTTTAATTAATTACAATATATTTAATTAAATTATTATTATTACTTAATTAATTACATTGTATTTAACTAAAATATTATGATTAATTAAAATATAACTAATAAAAATGTAACTATTAATTAATTAAAATATTATTATTCATTAATTAAAATATTGTTATTAATTAATTAAAATATAATTATCAATTAATGAAAATATTGTAATTAATTAATTAAAATATAATTAATTAAATTATTGTTATTATTTAATTACATTACATTATATTTAATTAAAATATTATTATTCATTAATTAGAATATTATAATTAACTAATCAGAAGTAAATCATGGTGAGGGTTTTCTTGTAAATTTACATGCGTGTTTTATTTCTGTCTCCGTCTCTGCATTCTTGTCCTTTGGTTTTGGAAGGAACAAAAATTTTATGTCTCTGTCATCCGGAGTCGGGACAGCAAGCAAACAAGTCGAAAACAGGATTTTTCTGTCCCTGTCATCTGCCCCTACCCACGAGGACATGAACCAAAGGCAGGGTAAAAGTCTTTAAATGTTTGGAATCGTCTCCAAAAGTCTACTCCCCTCTTTTGCCTCCGCTCATGCCTTTTACAGCAAAATTTAAGGTTTCTAAGAGATATACAATTTTAAACACAGTCGTGTGTCAAATTAAGTAACTCCAAAAACACTTAAAATCATGTCTTTGCACATTTTAAGAGACTTACACAGCCATATATGCAACTGTGTATCTCCAAATTGCTTCAAGTTTTCATTTTATGTCACGATTTCACCCAAATTCCTCTCCTGATAGTCTATGAAGGCAATTTTAACCTATAAATGCAATTGGAGCAAATTAAGTATCGAATATACAATAAAAATATAAAATATCAAGAAAAATACATCAAATATGAGTTTATAAATATAGTCAAATATGCATCTATCAAGCATCCCCACATTTAAGCTTTTGCTGGTCCTTAAGCAAACCACAATCAAAATTATAAATCTTATAATATCTATCCTTCATTAATCTTAACCATTCCATTTATACTATAAATCATCATATCATATTAAATTAACATACAATTTAAGTCAAGTTATTCTAAAATTAACTTCCTAAGTCCATATTAATGGTAGTCGCATCAATAATCCCATTAAAATCAAAAACATAATCCTTTACACCCTTATCAAGATTTCACTCCATTTGTTTAAGTGTTTAGGGTGAAAATTATCAAAACTCTGAAATTAATACATAGTAGAACTCTTACCAGAGACTTGCAATATTATCACATCTCTACCACTTATATGTAAACTACAAACAGAAATCAACAGCTCTTTATATAGTTTGTAATGGGGTTGGGGGGGTTTAGGCATAGCATGATTGGGATAATATGAGGGTTAAATTGAAGGAAATTTACTAAAAAGACATTAAATGAAACTTGTTCACAATACACAGAGGTCCATTCGTTATAAAACCAATGGTACTATATATGATTTCTTCTTTTCTTTTTCTATGTTCTTTTTTTAATAACAATAGTTTTAGAGCGTTCATCATGTACCACAATTAAAGAGATATTGGTCCTTTCAAGTTTCAAAGAACCAAATAATGTAAATAACCTTCAACGTTCAAAACAAAAAGGCTTTCAAAGAAAAAGTAGGATAACGGTTATTAATTGGGGTTATAGACAATAAAAAAGGCTAAGGCTCAAATTTGGTTATTCCTAAAGGATAAAATAAGGTAAGGTACCAATCAAGAAATAGGCTAAAACAAATTGTTCAATTTGAGTGCCTTTATCACTTTAATGATTCTAATTTAAAAAATATGGCCTCAATATGTATAATAAAAACAAGTTCTAGAATTGTTCAACTATGCACGATAACACACATGAAAGAAATAAAGAGCTGAAAAATTTTGAAATTTTCGCTCTTAGTTCAAAAGCTCACAAAAAAAGATGGATATGTATGTTTTATGTGTAAATAATTTGTAATATCATTCAATTTGACTATCTCAATGATTAATAAAAATATGACTTATAAATGAAATTTTATTCTATCTCTCATCCTTTTGCATACTAATTCAAATCAATATTAAATAATGATTTCAAATATTTATGGACAAATCACAATTAAGTCAAGATATCAGTTCATAAAATTTTATAACCAAGATTATAATAGGCTTAAAGAAATCACTAAAATTCATGAATCCCTTTCCCACACTTAAAGTTATACACTGTCCTCAATGGACACAGTATAAGTATATATTATAAGTGAGAAAGTTTAATGGTACTTTCCTGAATATGACGATTACTCTGATTTCTGATCCATCCAATAAGAGATTACATCCTTGAAAAACATAAACAAAAAAGGGATAAAACATAAAAGAAAATAAAAACAAAAACAAAATATAAAAATAAAAATAAAAATAACACAAAATTTTAAAAAAAACTAGCTTAATTCATGGGTTACCTCTTATACAACACTTCATTAACATCGTTAACTCAACATACCTGCACTTTTGATCATCTTGGGTCTATGATTAGCAGCTTGTTTCTACACATTACTCCATACAGTGATTTTGTAGCCCATAAGCAAGCCACCTATTACAAGATAGTCATAAGGACATAATGTAATAAGTTAGTGAAACTAATTAAGTGCATAATGCCCTTTTTAAAGACAATATGTTAATAAAATAATGGATAAGAAAACTCCTTCAATCATCGGTTAACGCAAGCAGCTTGTCTTGGTGGAAGTGGGAACTCTCCGTACTTAAAGTATCTACCAATGCCTCATCATGAGTTTCCTTATTTGGTTCCTACGCTAGTTTTTCCTCATCCACCTCTGTCCACTCTTCTTCTTCTTTTTCTTGGATAAAGATTTCTAGCTCGTCTTCTTCAATTACCACCTAACACATCTCTACTTCCCCTTTATAAATGGAGGCTTCTTCTTCTGCTTTTGTTCTTCTAGAAGCTCGATTCCACTCTTAAGGGTGATTGCCATTCCATGTTTTTTATGATTTGTTTCAATAGTACTAGGCAAACTCTCCTACAGGTCATTGAATAATATCTTCATCAATTTGTCAATCCGATTCAGCCTTCTTGAAATATATCCACATCTATGAAATTGATCGTCATCTCTTCTTCACTCTGAGACATTAGGGAGCTCAGATAGTATGAGGTATTATATTCATGATATTCAGGTGAAGAAAACCTCTCCTTGACTTCACGTTGGCTAGGCACTTGCTCAGCAAGGTATTCCATTAGTCTATCTGTAATACTTTCATATTACTTCATTTGTTGTGCATACTCGGTTAGAGCTTAGTCATTCCATCTGTATATGTAAGGTTTGCTCCACTCTGAATTATATGTATTCTCTTATGATG
This sequence comes from Erythroxylum echinodendron, assembly GCA_027575705.1. Lineage (NCBI taxonomy): Eukaryota > Viridiplantae > Streptophyta > Magnoliopsida > Malpighiales > Erythroxylaceae > Erythroxylum > Erythroxylum echinodendron. Next base: position 22,523,063 of record JANZXR010000002.1, on the reverse strand, counting down.
TGCGTTGAGGTTAGTTGTACATGTTTTGTTGCTCCCACATATGCATCAGTACCTGACATTCATGATTGTAGTAATTACTCCCAGAAATGTTACAATATGACCTGAACATCTATTAAGTTTCCAAAAACATATGAGGAAATGACTATTTCTAATATAGTGATATTACATATTGGAAAGACGTATCATAGCTCTCATAAGAGTAATGAACACTCCATCCTTCCATTATGAATTGTCGGGATGATGTTAAATCTCAATCTTTAAAATAAACCACAAAAACACCGTCAAATTAGAAGAGTTCAAAAGATAATTAAATGAATAAGCCACAAGTATAATAAAATTCAATAAATAATAAAATAAATAAAATAAATACAAAAAATAATGGCTAGAGTAATAACATCCAAGTGTTCCTAATATCACTATCCCCGAAAATAGCACCAAAAACTTGATTGACCTAAACTTAGGTAGTCAATATTGAATTATCCATAAGTGTATAGTGTAGCTATAGCTAACACCAACAAGTACAGGTCGAATCCCAAAAGGACAATGAGTATTAGTAGTTACCTTTATCTTTTTAGCTAGGCTACAAATTTGATTTTGATTTTTAATTAAATAAAATAAAGTAGGCAACAATGTTGAATAAAGAAATAAGAAATCACTTAGAAAACTTTTGATATCAAAAACTAGTTTCTACGTTATGAATCCCCTTAACTATTAGATAAATAACCTTTTATTCTGTAATTGTTTTATTGATTATTAGAATCTGAAAATTCCTATAATATACTAATAACTCACTTGAGACTACTAACAACTAATCTTAGAATTATCTACTGATATTATTTAGGTTAAAGGTACTGAGATTGCTTTTTGCTCTCCTCTTTTGCCTCAATTCATATCATTTAATAGCAAAATTTACCATATATCAAACCGTGTATCTCCTAGAAACCTTAAATATTGTCATGTATCAAACTATGTAACTCCAAAAACACTTAAAATCATGACTTTACATGTTTTAAGAGACTTACCCGACCATATACTCAGTTGTGTATCTCCAAATTACTTCAAATCTTCATTTTTATGCCATGATTTCACCCTATTTCCTCTCCTTTTGGTCCATGAAGGCAGTTATAACCTATAAATGCACTTGCAGTAAATTAATTACAAAATATAAAACAAAAGTATAAAATACCATGTAAAATACATCAAATGTGGGTGTATAAATATAGTCAAATATTCATCTATCATGCACACATACTACCTTACAAAATCTATGGCATTGGGATCTAGATCCTCAGTGATACACTTTATGAACAAGCTTTTAGCAAATTAATTGTACGTGAGGAGAGATAATACTAAAGTTTTGAGTAGGAAAGGTCTCTTATTAATCTATTGTATGTGTTAGGGAAAGGGGACACACTTCAACATCTCCTTCATTCTGTTGGTTTACAATTAACTGAATCATGCTAAATTTGGTATTCTTAGTGCTAGCTTAGTCATCATATGACTAGAGAGAGGGCTAGAGTGCCAGTAGATGACCTAAAACTTACTATAGCAACCACTCCTAAGCCCATCATAATAGAGATATTATTGACCATACAGATGTTGAATTTATAAAATAATAGTCAAATGTAGTATTTTGCAATCATTAGAGGAAGAGGAGGTTTTAACTTAGGAGGACCAGATTTCAGGTTTAAAATGAGCATAAACTCCATTTCCATCGCTGAAATCTACACTAGCCACCTAACCAAGCACATTGACTATATAGGGTATCACATTTATTGCCTAGGTGACACTATGGTAAGCCTTATACAATACTTTAGGCTGGAGATTTTACCTCCACTAGTGTAACCCAAGGTGCTAACTGTGCAAGAGGAGACAGAACATTAAAGGAGCAATAGGCAATAGTTCCTTACGTGCCACCACATATACCTCCAACTCCTCCACATAATTGATTGCTTATCTTTTATACTTATATATATATATTGGGTTTTCTCTTCCTTTTAACTTACATTTTTCTAGAGCTTTTTGTATTCCAATCAGTGGAATGGAATTTCATCTAAGACTTAGACTATGTGACTTAATTTAAGAAAGTTCAAGTTCTCCATTTTATTCCTTTTTCCTTTTTTTATTTTTATTATTATTGCATGTTTAAAAAATTGAGAATAATGTTTATTTAAGTGTGGGAGAGGGATTATATGATTATATAATCATATAATCCCTCTCCCACACTTAAATAAACATTATTCTCAATTTTTTAAACATGCAATAATAATAAAAATAAAAAAAGGAAAAAGGAATAAAATGGAGAACTTGAACTTTCTTAAATTAAGTCACATAGTCTAAGTCTTAGATGAAATTCCATTCCACTGATTGGAATACAAAAAGCTCTAGAAAAATGTAAGTTAAAAGGAAGAGAAAACCCAATATATATATATAAGTATAAAAGATAAGCAATCAATTATGTGGAGGAGTTGGAGGTATATGTGGTGGCACGTAAGGAACTATTGCCTATTGCTCCTTTAATGTTCTGTCTCCTCTTGCACAGTTAGCACCTTGGGTTACACTAGTGGAGGTAAAATCTCCAGCCTAAAGTATTGTATAAGGCTTACCATAGTGTCACCTAGGCAATAAATGTGATACCCTATATAGTCAATGTGCTTGGTTAGGTGGCTAGTGTAGATTTCAGCGATGGAAATGGAGTTTATGCTCATTTTAAACCTGAAATCTGGTCCTCCTAAGTTAAAACCTCCTCTTCCTCTAATGATTGCAAAATACTACATTTGACTATTATTTTATAAATTCAACATCTGTATGGTCAATAATATCTCTATTATGATGGGCTTAGGAGTGGTTGCTATAGTAAGTTTTAGGTCATCTACTGGCACTCTAGCCCTCTCTCTAGTCATATGATGACTAAGCTAGCACTAAGAATACCAAATTTAGCATGATTCAGTTAATTGTAAACCAACAGAATGAAGGAGATGTTGAAGTGTGTCCCCTTTCCCTAACACATACAATAGATTAATAAGAGACCTTTCCTACTCAAAACTTTAGTATTATCTCTCCTCACGTACAATTAATTTGCTAAAAGCTTGTTCATAAAGTGTATCACTGAGGATCTAGATCCCAATGCCATAGATTTTGTAAGGTAGTATGTGTGCATGATAGATGAATATTTGACTATATTTATACACCCACATTTGATGTATTTTACATGGTATTTTATACTTTTGTTTTATATTTTGTAATTAATTTACTGCAAGTGCATTTATAGGTTATAACTGCCTTCATGGACCAAAAGGAGAGGAAATAGGGTGAAATCATGGCATAAAAATGAAGATTTGAAGTAATTTGGAGATACACAACTGAGTATATGGTCGGGTAAGTCTCTTAAAACATGTAAAGTCATGATTTTAAGTGTTTTTGGAGTTACATAGTTTGATACATGACAATATTTAAGGTTTCTAGGAGATACACGGTTTGATATATGGTAAATTTTGCTATTAAATGATATGAATTGAGGCAAAAGAGGAGAGCAAAAAGCAATCTCAGTACCTTTAACCTAAATAATATCAGTAGATAATTCTAAGATTAGTTGTTAGTAGTCTCAAGTGAGTTATTAGTATATTATAGGAATTTTCAGATTCTAATAATCAATAAAACAATTACAGAATAAAAGGTTATTTATCTAATAGTTAAGGGGATTCATAACGTAGAAACTAGTTTTTGATATCAAAAGTTTTCTAAGTGATTTCTTATTTCTTTATTCAACATTGTTGCCTACTTTATTTTATTTAATTAAAAATCAAAATCAAATTTGTAGCCTAGCTAAAAAGATAAAGGTAACTACTAATACTCATTGTCCTTTTGGGATTCGACCTGTACTTGTTGGTGTTAGCTATAGCTACACTATACACTTATGGATAATTCAATATTGACTACCTAAGTTTAGGTCAATCAAGTTTTTGGTGCTATTTTCGGGGATAGTGATATTAGGAACACTTGGATGTTATTACTCTAGCCATTATTTTTTGTATTTATTTTATTTATTTTATTATTTATTGAATTTTATTATACTTGTGGCTTATTCATTTAATTATCTTTTGAACTCTTCTAATTTGACGGTGTTTTTGTGGTTTATTTTAAAGATTGAGATTTAACATCATCCCGACAATTCATAATGGAAGGATGGAGTGTTCATTACTCTTATGAGAGCTATGATACGTCTTTCCAATATGTAATATCACTATATTAGAAATAGTCATTTCCTCATATGTTTTTGGAAACTTAATAGATGTTCAGGTCATATTGTAACATTTCTGGGAGTAATTACTACAATCATGAATGTCAGGTACTGATGCATATGTGGGAGCAACAAAACATGTACAACTAACCTCAACGCACATCATAAGAGAATACATATAATTCAGAGTGGAGCAAACCTTACATATACAGATGGAATGACTAAGCTCTAACCGAGTATGCACAACAAATGAAGTAATATGAAAGTATTACAGATAGACTAATGGAATACCTTGCTGAGCAAGTGCCTAGCCAACGTGAAGTCAAGGAGAGGTTTTCTTCACCTGAATATCATGAATATAATACCTCATACTATCTGAGCTCCCTAATGTCTCAGAGTGAAGAAGAGATGACGATCAATTTCATAGATGTGGATATATTTCAAGAAGGCTGAATCGGATTGACAAATTGATGAAGATATTATTCAATGACCTGTAGGAGAGTTTGCCTAGTACTATTGAAACAAATCATAAAAAACATGGAATGGCAATCACCCTTAAGAGTGGAATCGAGCTTCTAGAAGAACAAAAGCAGAAGAAGAAGCCTCCATTTATAAAGGGGAAGTAGAGATGTGTTAGGTGGTAATTGAAGAAGACGAGCTAGAAATCTTTATCCAAGAAAAAGAAGAAGAAGAGTGGACAGAGGTGGATGAGGAAAAACTAGCGTAGGAACCAAATAAGGAAACTCATGATGAGGCATTGGTAGATACTTTAAGTACGGAGAGTTCCCACTTCCACCAAGACAAGCTGCTTGCGTTAACCGATGATTGAAGGAGTTTTCTTATCCATTATTTTATTAACATATTGTCTTTAAAAAGGGCATTATGCACTTAATTAGTTTCACTAACTTATTACATTATGTCCTTATGACTATCTTGTAATAGGTGGCTTGCTTATGGGCTACAAAATCACTGTATGGAGTAATGTGTAGAAACAAGCTGCTAATCATAGACCCAAGATGATCAAAAGTGCAGGTATGTTGAGTTAACGATGTTAATGAAGTGTTGTATAAGAGGTAACCCATGAATTAAGCTAGTTTTTTTTAAAATTTTGTGTTATTTTTATTTTTATTTTTATATTTTGTTTTTGTTTTTATTTTCTTTTATGTTTTATCCCTTTTTTGTTTATGTTTTTCAAGGATGTAATCTCTTATTGGATGGATCAGAAATCAGAGTAATCGTCATATTCAGGAAAGTACCATTAAACTTTCTCACTTATAATATATACTTATACTGTGTCCATTGAGGACAGTGTATAACTTTAAGTGTGGGAAAGGGATTCATGAATTTTAGTGATTTCTTTAAGCCTATTATAATCTTGGTTATAAAATTTTATGAACTGATATCTTGACTTAATTGTGATTTGTCCATAAATATTTGAAATCATTATTTAATATTGATTTGAATTAGTATGCAAAAGGATGAGAGATAGAATAAAATTTCATTTATAAGTCATATTTTTATTAATCATTGAGATAGTCAAATTGAATGATATTACAAATTATTTACACATAAAACATACATATCCATCTTTTTTTGTGAGCTTTTGAACTAAGAGCGAAAATTTCAAAATTTTTCAGCTCTTTATTTCTTTCATGTGTGTTATCGTGCATAGTTGAACAATTCTAGAACTTGTTTTTATTATACATATTGAGGCCATATTTTTTAAATTAGAATCATTAAAGTGATAAAGGCACTCAAATTGAACAATTTGTTTTAGCCTATTTCTTGATTGGTACCTTACCTTATTTTATCCTTTAGGAATAACCAAATTTGAGCCTTAGCCTTTTTTATTGTCTATAACCCCAATTAATAACCGTTATCCTACTTTTTCTTTGAAAGCCTTTTTGTTTTGAACGTTGAAGGTTATTTACATTATTTGGTTCTTTGAAACTTGAAAGGACCAATATCTCTTTAATTGTGGTACATGATGAACGCTCTAAAACTATTGTTATTAAAAAAAGAACATAGAAAAAGAAAAGAAGAAATCATATATAGTACCATTGGTTTTATAACGAATGGACCTCTGTGTATTGTGAACAAGTTTCATTTAATGTCTTTTTAGTAAATTTCCTTCAATTTAACCCTCATATTATCCCAATCATGCTATGCCTAAACCCCCCCAACCCCATTACAAACTATATAAAGAGCTGTTGATTTCTGTTTGTAGTTTACATATAAGTGGTAGAGATGTGATAATATTGCAAGTCTCTGGTAAGAGTTCTACTATGTATTAATTTCAGAGTTTTGATAATTTTCACCCTAAACACTTAAACAAATGGAGTGAAATCTTGATAAGGGTGTAAAGGATTATGTTTTTGATTTTAATGGGATTATTGATGCGACTACCATTAATATGGACTTAGGAAGTTAATTTTAGAATAACTTGACTTAAATTGTATGTTAATTTAATATGATATGATGATTTATAGTATAAATGGAATGGTTAAGATTAATGAAGGATAGATATTATAAGATTTATAATTTTGATTGTGGTTTGCTTAAGGACCAGCAAAAGCTTAAATGTGGGGATGCTTGATAGATGCATATTTGACTATATTTATAAACTCATATTTGATGTATTTTTCTTGATATTTTATATTTTTATTGTATATTCGATACTTAATTTGCTCCAATTGCATTTATAGGTTAAAATTGCCTTCATAGACTATCAGGAGAGGAATTTGGGTGAAATCGTGACATAAAATGAAAACTTGAAGCAATTTGGAGATACACAGTTGCATATATGGCTGTGTAAGTCTCTTAAAATGTGCAAAGACATGATTTTAAGTGTTTTTGGAGTTACTTAATTTGACACACGACTGTGTTTAAAATTGTATATCTCTTAGAAACCTTAAATTTTGCTGTAAAAGGCATGAGCGGAGGCAAAAGAGGGGAGTAGACTTTTGGAGACGATTCCAAACATTTAAAGACTTTTACCCTGCCTTTGGTTCATGTCCTCGTGGGTAGGGGCAGATGACAGGGACAGAAAAATCCTGTTTTCGACTTGTTTGCTTGCTGTCCCGACTCCGGATGACAGAGACATAAAATTTTTGTTCCTTCCAAAACCAAAGGACAAGAATGCAGAGACGGAGACAGAAATAAAACACGCATGTAAATTTACAAGAAAACCCTCACCATGATTTACTTCTGATTAGTTAATTATAATATTCTAATTAATGAATAATAATATTTTAATTAAATATAATGTAATGTAATTAAATAATAACAATAATTTAATTAATTATATTTTAATTAATTAATTACAATATTTTCATTAATTGATAATTATATTTTAATTAATTAATAACAATATTTTAATTAATGAATAATAATATTTTAATTAATTAATAGTTACATTTTTATTAGTTATATTTTAATTAATCATAATATTTTAGTTAAATACAATGTAATTAATTAAGTAATAATAATAATTTAATTAAATATATTGTAATTAATTAAAATATTTTAATTAATTGATAATTATATTTTAATTAATTAATAACAATATTTTAATTAATGAATAATAATTTTTAATTAATTCATATTTTAATTAATGAATAGTTATATTTTTAATAGTTATACTTTAATTAATTATAATATTTTAATTAAATATAATGTAATTAATTAAGTAATAATAATTTAATTAATTATATTGTAATTAGTTAATTAATTAATTACAATATTTTAATTAATCGATAATTATATTTTAATTCATTAATAACAATAATTTAATTAATGAATAATAATATTTTAATTAATTCATATTTTAATTATGAATAGTTATATTTTTATTAGTTATATTTTAATTAATTATAATATTTTAATTAAATATAATGTAATTAATTAAATAATAACAATAATTTAATTAATTATATTGTAATTGATTAATTAATTATAATATTTTAATTAATTCATATGTTAATTAATTAATAGTTATATTTTTATTAGTTATATTTTAATTAATTATAATATTTTAATTAAATTTAATGTAATGTAGTTAAATAATAATAATAATTTAATTAATTAGATTGTAATTAATTAATTAATTATAATATTCTAATTAATGAATAATAATATTTTAATTAATTAATAACAATATTTTAATAAATGAATAATAATAATATTTTAATTAATGAATAGTTATATTTTAATTAATTATAATATTTTAGTGAAATATAATGTAATTAATTAAGTAATAATAATAATTTAATTAATTATATTTTAATTAATTAATTAATTAATGATAATATTTTAAATAATAATAATAATATTTTAATTGATTAATAACAACATTTTAATTAATGAATAATAATATTTTAATAATTCATATTTTAATTAATGAATAGTTATATTTTAATTAATTATAATATTTTAATTAAATATAATGTAATTAATTAAGTAATAATAATAATAATTAATTAAATATATTGTAATTAATTAATTAATTAATATATTTTAGTTAATGAATAATAATATTTTAATTAAATATAATTTCATGTAATTAAATAATCATAATAATTTAATTCACTATATTGTAATTAATTAATTAATTACAATATTTTATTTAATTAATAATTATATTGTAATTAATTACAATAATTTAATTAATGAATAATAATATTTTAATTAATGAAAATTATTTTTTAATTAGTTAAACTTTAATTAATAATAATATGTTAATTAAATATAATGTAATTAATTAAATAATAATAATTTAATTAATTATATTGTATTTATTTCATCGTTATTAAAATATTACCAATACCTTTAAAATAAATATTAATACAATTATAAAATAATCAATAAATTACATATTTACGATCATATTATACTGTATGGGCATTTTCGTCATAGCTACTGTTTTTATGTTCTGTCCCCTGCAACCAAACACGTTTCTGTCTTCGAGATGGAGGCAATTGTTTCTGTTCTGTCCATCACAACCAAACAGCTCACTGTCTCCAATTTCTGTTTTGTTCCATCTCCAAATTTCCGTTTCGTTTCGTTTCTGCATATTGGAGAAAGTAACCAAATAGACTATTGAAGGCAATTTAAGGGGCGATTTTGATCCAGATAAGTGGAAAATATGAACAAATCATCAAAAGATCCAAGAGAATACAAGATTAAACCTCTACCTTGCAAAAACATTCGATAGGAGATAGATGGAGATTTGGAATTATGAACTCTTTGTTTTCTATTCATTTTTCTTTCTATTTATGTTTGATTTTTTTTAATCATATGTAACTACACATCTTTAGTTTCTAGGTAAGATGAACCGTATGTTTGTGCTATACTTAATGTAATTGTTTTGATTAATATATTATGATTCGTTTAAATATTTAATAAATTTTTTAATAGATCCCAAATACTAGCTCATAATCTCATTTCATAATATAAAGATTGAGAAATTCTATGTATGAATAGATATGTTGTAATTAAAAGGAGTTGATTACAAGCCTAGAGATAGGTTGACATAAATCCTCTAGATTAGGGTCAAACCTAATAGCAAAATTTACAAATCAGTAAAGCAATCCTATAAACTTTGACCTGAGTAATTCAGTTAATAAACTTGGTATTAGTTGTTAGTAGACTTGAAAGAGCTATTAGCATATGATAGCAATTTCCACGATCCAATAGTCAATAAAATAATTGCATAATAAAAGGTTAATTATTAATATTTAAAAAGTGGATTCATTACCTATACACTAATTCTCGATATTAATTATTTTGAGTGATTTTTTTGGTTCAATATTGCTACCTATTTTATTTTAATTGTTAAGTTTTATTTTCTTAATTAAAAATCAATATTCATTTAGTAGGTTAGATAATAGGAGAAAGGTAATTGCTAGTAATTATTGTTTTGGTTAAATTGACCTATACTTGATGGTATTAGCTACAGCTATGCCATGCACTTGCAGTTAATTCAATATTGACTAACTAATACTAAGTCAATCAGTGCATGGTGGCCATCAATCACCAATAGCTCTATGCATTTATTCATGGTTGATTATAGTCTAAGAAGATCCTATTGGGTGCCAAGGTCCTCTACACGCCTTTGTGTGAAAATGAATATACACTACAAAATGATTATATATAAGACTACAATTCATACCTGTAAACATGAATCTGAGGATAGAGGAGTTCTCTTATGACGACTTTGTATTGTCCACCTCTAACGTACATATGTTTTTGAGAGTTAGCTCTCAATAAAATGGCTCTTAAATATCAAACACATTAAACTGCATCATTGAACAATATGATCTCTCACAATCCATCAACAAGATTTAACTCCCTCATTACTTTTCAACCAATTAATTTTGGCACATTAAATTTTTGCTTCCAAATGGTTTGGCATCTCTTCCTCTACTTCTCTATGTCAAAATTTAGTGTCAAGTGGTTCTATTGCTTTTATGGCTTAAATAAAGGTGGTAATGGTGTTCGTGGTGCCTGTGGTGGCCTATGTTGCCTCTTTGAAGCATATGTCCTCAAATCAGTAGTTATGGTGTAGCATGATAGCATCTAATCTAGAACTCTTGTGCAATAATATATTAAGTGGTATAGGCAAGCCTAAGTCCTTTCCATTATGTGACATATATAAGTTCAAAGTATAATGAAGTAAAACATGAAATGAGATAATGCATGTCAACCTAACCTATTATTCTCTAATTTTTGTTTCTATTATCAATTCATAAAGTAACCATCACTAATATCCTATATGTAGAAATATCAACTTCCTACACCTTGTAACCTATTCTACAAACTAAACCAACTAATTTTGTAAATTAAACTAACTAAATCAGCAGAAGCATCTTTTACCGTATATAATACATACAGTTCATAATCCACCTAGTCATTTTTATTTTTCTAGCATCCTAAAACTCACAAGCAATGGATGTTTAGTTAAAAATAAGCATAAAATATAATTTATAATATAATCTATGTTGCATCAAAATAAAAAAATATGAGTAATGTAAAAAATACCTAGATAATTTTAAAGAATATGGTTAAGAAAATTTAAAAAAACTAAGTTGCATATGAGTGGTTAGGAAGGACCTAAGGGGATGAAAATTACTCTAAGAATTAAAAAGGAAACCAAAATTTCATTGAAAACAAGAGTTTAAGGTAATATAAATAAATAAAAAAGATAGAAGATGCCTTTTATAAAGCAACACCTGTGTTTACTAAAATGGTGGTGTATATCAAGAATGAGGGGAATGGTAGATGCATAATTGATTGTATTTATACATCGTATTTGACGTATTTTTTCTTGATATTTTATACTTTTATTTTGTATTTCGTATTTAATTTGCTCCAAGTACATTTATAGGATATGTTTGCCTTCATTGACTAAAACGAGAAGAATTTAGACAAAAATGAGGCATAAAACGAAGATTTGAAACAAAGAAGGAAAACACGACTGTGTCTATGACCGTATAAGTCTCTCAACTTATGTAGAATCACAATTATACATGGTCTAGTACATGCCCAATGTATCTCCCAGAAACCCTAAAATTTACTATAAAAAGACATAAGTAGAGACAAAATAAAGGAGCAAAGTTCAGAGACTTTCAAGCACATCGAGAGGAGATTCTAGAGGTAGAGATCATTTAAAAGGGGCAATTGTGATCCAGAGAAGTGGAAAACACAAAGAAATCATTGAAAGATTAAACATAATAAAAGATCAAACAACTACCTTGCAAGAACATCCATTAAGAGATAAAGTGAGATTTAGAGTTATGAACTCTTTGTTTTTTATTCATTTTTCTTTATGTTTATGTTTGATTTTGTTTTCTATCATGTGTAGCTAAACATCTTTAGTGTCTAGTAAGATGAACTCTAGTTTGTGTTATAATATGTTTTCACTCTTTTATTTCATACAATTGTTTTAATTAACATATTGTGATTCGATTATGTGTTTAATATATGTTCTTACAGATTCGGAATATTAGTGAACAACTTGATTTCATAACATAGAGACTGAGAAATACAATGTACAAATAGATCTCCCTTAATTGAAAAGATTTGATTACAAACCTAGAGATAGTTTAACATAAATCCTCTGGATTAAAGTCAAACATAATAGTGAAATTCACAAATCAGTAAAGCAATTTTAGTACCTTTAACCTGAACAATATTAGTTGATAATTCTAACATTATTTGCAAGTAGTCTCAAGTGAGTTATTAGCATAAGATACTTCATGTGAAGTGCTTTCGTTGAGGTGTTAGGATTGCCTATTTTTAACAAAATAGAGCTTAAAAGTGGTCTGTCTAGTTGAGATTTAATGGAAAAGCTTTAAGGAAGATAAGCTTATGATATTGCACTAATTATGCATAAACCTAAAATTATGAACATGCACTAATCCTATAAGTTGCTCACTAATTATCATTGCATATGTTGAATTTGGTGATGCTATCATATTTGATACCACTAATCTTGTCAAATATTGTGTGTAAATCCATATCTACCCAAACCTATTTGAAACACATTGGGTTGGTATATAAAAACACCATAAAGAGAGAAGAAGAGTGGACATTATATACCAACTATCTTATTATATAGACATCTAAAAAGTAATTAGTTGAGAGATCCAAGAGATTAGGTTCTTTATTTTATAGACCTCTAAGAATAAAATGAAAGATGAAGGTGAAAAAGATATATTTGGGAAAGAGGTATTTTTAATGGTTCTTAAGTAAGTTCAACAAATATAAATTTACTCATTTTTCTATTACATTATAAAATTACATAACTATTCTTACCATTATAATATCATTTAGAAAATGTTGAATTGGTGACTAATAGTCACAGATAGCCACTAACTATTTGCTATTTAGTCGTATCCTACTTTTAATTGCTCAAATTATGATTATGAAGGTCAAGTTCATCTATACTTTTTGTGATTTCTTTTTAAAGGTCAACCTTTAAGGCTCACATAGTATTTAGTCTCATAATTCCCAATTATAAACCTATTGCATTTCTATCATTCATATAGATTCTTATGTACTAATTGGTGTCCCCTTTATGTAAATTACAAGTTAATAATTCTAAAGCTTATCAGGCAAATCACTGGTAATGTTATAAGAAAATGACCACAATAACTAAGTGATAAATACAATAGTTTTACTCAACCTGTCCAAATCTTTTTTTTTTTAGTTAAAAGATAGACTTCTTCCTTAGTTTAAAAAAAATATATTTTAATCTTTTTAAATTTTCAAAAAAATTGATTATCTTAAACTTTAATTAAAAAATGACGATGAAATACGCTTAATAAGAACATCATACTTGAACTAACCAAATGTTACTAATATGCTAACCCATCTTAGCTTTCAAACCTAATATGAACTAATTAAAATAGACTTGAATTAATAATTTAAGCTAATTATAATAAATTATTAACTTAATTTGATTTTAATTAGTTTTATTTTAATTTAAAAGTTATAATGAATTTTATGTAAGTAATATTTAATTGGTTTATGTGTGAATTTGTATCGCATATGTTTTGTTATTATTTTTTAACCGAAGTCTCATAGAAGTTTTTATAAAAAATGATAATTAAAAAAATTGGAGAATTTGAAAATTTAAAGAAATCTCCTAAAGGTTTCTAAACCGTAAGAAAATTTCTAGTATTTTCCTTTTCTTCTTAACCTAACATATGTAAGAAACTTTTTTCCATTAAAGAGGTAAGGAAGTACTTAAATTTGCTACCATACGTATCGCAGTCAGCAAATCACTCTCGCCGTAATGAGGACGCAGGTTGGACTTGACTATTATAAATTTCTAAAAGACGAGAGGAACTCCCTGACATATTTAGAGCGACGAGGAACCAAAATCAACTACTACATATATTCACTTCCCTCATGAAAACCCTTCCTACCATTCTCGCCTTATGTCTTGGTTTGATGTCCGTTCGAATATCTTCTACTAGTGGTACTACTCTAAAATATGACTCCATGTTCAACTTTGGTGACTCTCTTAGTGACACCGGAAACTTCCTGCTTTCTGGTGCCCTATCATTTCCAGTGATTGCTAAGCTCCCCTATGGCCTAACCTTCTTCAGGCATGCAACAGGTCGGTGTTCTGACGGACGGTTGGTGATCGATTTCATAGGTATCCACATATCTCGCTTAGCTTTGCATGCACGTTACTGAAAGTTTGCTTTTTGATATGCCAAAAGAAAAAGGTTTTAATCGATGAGACATTTTTTGACACACACAAGGTTGTGGTTCAATATATATAATCTAATGTAGCTGAGGCATCTGGGCTGCCATATTTGCCACCCTACTTAGCGCTCGGCAAAGGCCGTTATTTCCAGCATGGAGTAAACTTCGCCGTTGCTGGAGCTACCGCGCTTGATTCCAAATTCTTCTACGACCAAAATATTGGATCAATTATATGGACAAATCACTCTTTGAGTGTTCAGCTTGGTTGGTTCAAAAAATACAAGTCCTCCCTTTGTACAGATTTACAAGGTAAGTACGTAGTTCTACCAATCAAGGCTGGAAATTATTATTTGCTTTATGTACAAAACATTATCCAGGACGGTGGACTGCACGTAAATTCATATCCAATCGCAAATATAACTTCCTGATATGTAGCCAGTTGTTTTCTGATACAAAATTATGTTAATTAATTGATTTTTGTACATTTCTTCTCAGAATGTAAAGATTACTTCAAGAAATCGCTATTTCTTGTTGGGGAGATAGGAGGAAACGACTATAACTACGGCTTCCTTCTTGGCCGAAGCATTAAACAACTCCGAACTTTGGTCCCGCTAGTAGTTGAAGCAATAATGAACGCAACCAGTGTAAGTCACCTCATGTTGCATCATTAAAGCTGAAAAGACAGAATAGCTCAAAACTCTAATCTTTTTCCACACCCGTGGGTGATTGATCACAATAAATCTGTTACGATCAACTTTTGTGAACATATATCTGTGTGGATGGACACGTTGTTTGGTCATTAGTTGCCGTTTAAAAGAGAAGTAACAGAAGTCAAACATGTCCAGATTGGTCTCTTAAAGTCCAAATTTTCAGTTAAATATTGTTTCTATTTGTTCTAGATATTATTCAGACATCGACTTTAATTTATCAGTTTACTTTAAACATATGTAATAATAAGTTCAGATCTCCTGTCTAATTAAGTCGTTTTGGTCATTTAAACATGATAAAATTGGAGAGAGAATTTAGACTAGATTAAACATGGTAAAATTGGAGAGAGAATTCGAGGTGATGTAATAATATATTAACCTTAACAAGAGACTAAAATTTCTATCAAAGCTGACTCTAGGCAAAGGCAGAGTGGGCATCCGCATAGGTCATCTTTGTAAATGATAAAATAAGGCCTACTTTTATCTTTACAATAAAATAAAATAAAATAAAGTAAGGTTTATTTTTGATCTCAAAAAGAACAACAAAAAGGGGTCTATATTTTATTTGTTTTTATTCTTTGTGAGCGCTCAAAAATAGGTAAAAAAAGAACTTTTTTTTTACTTTGTCCTAGCCCTATAAAATATTAGGATCGGCCCTAGTTTCTACATATGGAACTGAAGCTGAAGCATGGAGAAAATATAAGTGCATTCTTAATCAATCCAAAATTTTAAACTGTCACATAAATCGCAGCATTGACAATGTATCATATAATTGTATATTTTCTGATTGAATGATAGATATTGATAGAGGAAGGGGCCGTGGAACTAATGGTTCCAGGGAACTTGCCAATTGGGTGCTCAGCCGTGTATTTGACATTGTTTGGAAGTGGAAACACAGCAGAATATGATCCAAGAAACGGGTGCTTAAAAGCGTACAATGCATTCTCCAAGTATCATAACAATCAACTCAAGCGAGGCCTGGAGACTCTGAGACACAAGTACCCACATGCACGGATTATATATGCCGATTACTATGGTGTGGCAATGCGTTTCATTCATCGACCACTATATTACGGTAAGTTCCAGCCCTGCAAACTTAGTAGTTACTAGTAGCTTAGCTAGGAAGACGTGCGTGGTTCGTATATTCACATAAATTGGAGGATGTTCAGGCTATCACATTCTCAAGAATCAAATCACTCATCAGTATGAGTAGGAAATATGCAAATAAAATATATAACACATCTTTATGCGGGAATCAAAAGAGTTACACTTTTATCAAACATCTTGTTTTTCTTTTACAGTTTGAATCCTAAGATAACAAAATAACAACTCATTTTGAAGCTGTAAGACATGAAGCTAATAGTAGTTCCTACATACGTACGGTGGACCACAATCTTGAGATAAAGATAACTTTGTCTGTCTTGTGAAACTATTTTACTTACGGTCCATATCAAACCTTGATTCGTTCATGTGTAGAACTAAATTTATGATAACACTACAAAAACTTGTGTTACAAGAGATTGAGAGCAGAAAGAAAAGAGGAAAGAGAAGACCAGATATTTAGTTTATTGGAGTTGAAAGAGAATTACTAGCGCATATGTTAAAGTATTTAATATGGGAAAGGTGTAAGAAAAATCCAAATAAAAAGTAATTAGAGTCATCTGAACACATATGGGCGGTGTGGATAGTTATGAATAGCGATATTTTTGAATAGGTGGGTGAGTTTCAACAAAAAAAGTTGTGGATCATACAACCATTTCATGATCTTGTACTGTATGATTTGCATTCATTATGTCCTGTCCCTCTTACGAGACGCTGCTGGAAAGCAATACGAACTGGTAAGAATTGTATGAAACAATAATTTGTGAAGTACTGCCAAGGTTACTGGCAAGAAACAATAAAAAATATATATACCAGAACTATATATAAAGTGGCATGACAGGCCACATTGTAACAAAACATGGATAATGCAGGGTTTGACGAGGGGACATTACTGAAAGCTTGCTGTGGTGGCGGTGGACCCTACAACTTCAACAACTCAGCAAGATGTGGTCATGTCGGTTCAACGGTTTGTCAAAATCCTGCAAGGATTGCTAATTGGGATGGGATTCACTTGACCGAAGCTGCTTACAGGCACATTGCCAACGGATTGATCACTGGACCATTTTCATCGCCACCTCTATCAAGGACTTCTCCTCCTCTGCTTTAAGTCCATTTACTTGTTAGCTGCTGCGGTTTCCAGTAATAATATTCTGTTTCTCTTGCTTTTTATTATTTTTGTCACATGTAACCTGAAATAAAATTGATCAACTTCCTTTTGGAGCTGCCATAAATAATTGATTGTGAAATTGTGGGAGCTCAAATATTGTGTTATGAAGGACGCAAGCAGGATTCAAGACTATTCCACAATGTCCTCCAGAATATTGTGTTATGAAAGATGATATTTTATATTTTTAATTTTTAAAAATTATAAAACTGATATAATCTATTTTTATTCTTATTTGATTCAATTTTTTTAAAAATTGAATTTTCTTTTAAAACCTAGATCCAAATCATTATATTTATGAAAATAAAAATAACATCTATAATTTATGAAATAAAATAATAGATATAATTCATTTATTAAATAAAAATAATATCAATCGCTTTTTAAAAATAAAATATTTTTTACGATAATGTGATAACGATTAATAATTTTAAATGCAGAAATTATTTCAAATATTTGATCTTTAAGTGGTTTTATTAAAATATCACAATTTCATTTTAAACATTAAATGGCACCACCTTCAACAATTTGTGTACGTCTATCTTGGAGTTAATAATGCCATTAACACGTGTTACATATATTCTTATTTGATTTTTTAATCAAACTTTTATCTAAGTATTTTAATTTATATTGTAAATGATTTATATATTTGAGAGAGACCCATAAAGTAATTAGTAAAATTTGCTCCTTCGTAACCATAAAGTCACAATTTTAAATAATAGAAGTGGTCTCTTTGTAAAAATTATTAAAAAAAAGTTGCTTACATTAATGACCCTTTTTTGACTCTCGCAAAATAAGAAAGTCTCGTGCACAGGATGTGTTTATTGGGATATGTTTATGTTGGTTTTGACGTACATATTCCATAATTAACTACTCAAGCTCCACTAATTTAACTATGACGCGTACAATCTCCACTAATTTAACTATGACGCCTACAATTTTATGTTCTCATCACCTTCTTTACACCTTTTATACCCACTTCAGTTGTGTAAAAGCTTAAGCTATTAGATAAGTAAAAGTCAAAACACATAGTATTCCACAAAATAATCTGAAAAATCGCTCCTTAAATTTGTTGCTACCGAAAAAATCAAAACCCTCTCTAACTCCGATACTCTTTTAAACTAACTTCTATAGACTATAAAATCGTTTAAAGTAGCTTATCAAAGAGAAGAAGAATTAGATATTCGATTTACCGGAGAATAACTTCTACAATCTCTTATTACCTTATTGTTGCCCTTAAACTTTATCATAAAATTCATTAGTACTTACAAAATCAATTTAATAATAGTCATCAAGAACAACCTTTTAACCCTCCACAACATTAGACTCATCAAAATTTTTAAAATAAAAAATATACTAACTTAAGAGAAGTACAAGGTCTAAGCCAATATAAAATGCACTACAAAAAAATCATACATTAACGGCAGAAATTTACTGAAGGAAACAAAATCGAATCTAAATATCGATAGAAAAAACATTATTCTTCGGTAAAAGTGTCGTGAAAATTTTTATTTTGCGACTGACACACTTGTCGTCGGTAAAGATGAAGGGAAAACATTCGCACAAAATTTTCCGACGAAATATAGCGATGACCAAATCATGCCCATTGGTAAAAATTGCGGGAATGCTTCCTGCAATTAAATAGCGTCAGAAATTTGCCAACGGAAAAAGTTCCGTCAGTGAAATATGCTTTATTTAATAGTCAGCGTCAGTTGTTTAGCGACGGTATATAATCCGTCATTAAGTTTTCGATGGTGAGCACTCTCTATTGTTAAAACACTACAAGAAATTACAAATTATCGACAGAATACTGAATCCGTCCCAAAATAAGGCACAAGACATGGCGGGATATTTGGTGAATTTGAATATCGACGGAAAATATATTCCGTCGGTAAATGACGAATTGTTCATAAATAAAACGATGTCGTTTTAGTTATCATCTTAACCCGCCTCCTCCCCCTCTGCTATTTTGCTTCTCTCCTCCCTCGGTTACATCGGTTTTGCGCAATTTTCCTTGCTTCCACCGTTAGTTTCTACTTGTTTTTTAGCCCATCGTGCATCATTTTCAAGTAAGCTCTCTATTGAGTTTTTTTTGTCTCTAAAAAACGAAGGTCTTATATGGTTATATATATGTATACTGCGGGTGTTGGGTGGTTGGTTTTTGTGTGATGATTGTTGGTGTATACGTTTTTTGTGTCATTGTTAGTTTATTTTTTATTGGTAAATAATGGAAAATGTATTTGTTTTGTGAATAGTTAGAGATAATACATATTGCCTATGAGTTGTTCGATTAAATGTCCCTTAGATAGAGACTTCCATGTTCAGATAATACATGAACTTGTTTTATGTTAATTTGAAGATACAATTTCATTTAGATATTGACAATGCTACTCAACTGTTATGAATAGTCATCCTCCTCTTTTGGATGCATATTGGGTAATATTGGGTGTGATCAATCAATTCACATTATGAGTAGATTTTGTGTCTAATGATAATTTGAATTTTTTATGATTATAAATACCCGAGCATTTAGGTTTTGAACATCTTTATGATATTCTGAAGTTACAATAATATTTATAATAGTTCTTAAGTATTCACAATTAATCATTCATTCATTGTGAAGTGACTATGAACCATTGAGCATTAAAGTGAACAAGCACATTTTACTCAAGTTGTAAAGAAAATTTGGTATTCTAAGAAGGATTTAGGATAATCGTAATCTTATTGTATAAGAGTTACTGTTTATTTAAACAAAAATTATTGTAAGGATGTTCCTCTTCACTTAGTTGAAAGAAGATTTCAATAGGTTCCTAAAAAAGATTTGGGAAGTGGACTTAGACAAGGTTTGATTATTGAACTATTATGAATTAGTTTGTAATTTCTTTTTCATACATTCTTTATATTATTCTTATTCATTTGATTGAAATTTCCTATATTTTTGTTTAATATCATCATTCAACTTGAAACCAATAAAGTTTTATTTTTAAGTTGAGAGAGTGTTAATGTCATTATTATTCATGTTTTTAATATTTAATTCCTCTATTATTATGAGTAAATGTCCTTAATTTTGTGTAATTTCATTTCTCTAACAGTTAGGACTTGATAAAGGTTGAAGTTAGAGTTTAAGCAAGGGTTTAAGTTCAAATAGGAAGCTAGAAGTTGTAAAAGCAAACTGACCGTGGACACATTCAATGAAAATGACTAGTAGCACAACTTGATTTGGAAATCTTCTAACACAATCAGGAAATACTTTTGTAAATATCTCTCAAAGATATGATGGGAAACTTATAGTAGTGTACTTAAAATTGATTAGATATACTATTTTAAAAATTTTATTTTATTATTTAAAAGAAGAAAAGTGAAGGAGGATTTTTTTGGCTTGGTTTAGGAAGAACACATTATCTTTTAACTTTAGAAAATGTAGAACTAGTATTTTGTTTTCTTCTTTTGGATCACGATCATAATTGATAATGACTTTGCAAGGCTTAATGCCTTTTACGTTTAAAGAAGCCAAAGTTATTGAACTAAGTATTTATGAGACTCTTGTTCTTAATGAAATTTCTTTAGCTATTCAATAT
>JANZXR010000002.1:22482569-22498776 GCA_027575705.1 Erythroxylum echinodendron | reverse complement strand
TGTTAAGTCAAGAGGACTTTATGATGACTAATTTTGATGACAATCAAATAATAATAATGTTAGAAACAAATGAACGTCTTTTACAAGTGTGTTAAGTACGCAGATGCAAAGACTATGCAGACGCAGACAATGACGCAGACATAGATGCAGACACAGACGCAGATAGAGATACAAATGCGAAGGCAAAATAGAAGCAAAGAAGACATAGATGATACCACAAAGATACACTAGCATGTCAGACAGTTATTTAGTCAAAGTTAGTTACAGAACTCAACTAAAAGAAGCGGTTATCTAGAAGTGGTTATCAAGAATCAAGAAGCCATTATCAGGAACAAAGAAGTAGTTAGGGACGAAGACTATAAATATTAGTTGTAGTCGAAGATGAAAAATAAATATAGAGATAAAAAGACAAAGAAAAACTGAGACAAGTTAGAAAGACTAGATAATCTGAGAGAAAAGTCTTATTGTACTTATAATAGAGCTCACATTACTGTAACAAAAGCTCACAATCTTTTTCTAGTGAGAGAAAGAAACGGATGATAGCCTAGAGAGGCTAAGATAGTGAAAGAATACTTTGTAAAAGACCTGAAGTGGCTCTGGAAAGAAAGAATACTTGTAAACGTTCGAAGAATAGTGGAACACTCAGACGAACTCTGAGGACTAGACGTAGCCCACAGTTTGCGATGAACCAGTATAAAAATCACCTCTTCTATTCTCTACTCTTTAACTTTAGTTTAATTTGTTGTTAAAACTCTTAGAGAAATCATTTTCGATTTTTCTACGTAATAAGTTGTGATATTCTTCTAATAAGAAAGAAAAGTTTTCTTTTAGAGACTTTATTGCAAAAAGGAGGATACACGATTCAACCCCCTCTTCTTGTGTATCTAGTTTCTTGAACTTAAAGTCTTTAATAATGTGTGATTTACTTCAAATAAATGATTCTCAACTTAAATGTTGAATGTCGGACTAAGGTCCGATGATAAATGTGAATGAGAACGTGATATGAAAGTGTAAGGTTGAGCATATTTAATTGACTGAATATATGTGATGCATTTAATTACATGAATGTATGACAAGATAAAGGTTGTTATGACTGAAGTAGCCACCAAAAAAGATCTTAAAGCTTAAAAAGTGAAAAAGAGCTTAAAGTTCAGAATGTGGTAAGAGCCTCTGGCTCATTATATAAAATGAGCTCTGCATCCCCAACTAATAAGGGACAATTATTAATGAGCCTGGTATCTACAATGGATACGGGATAGTTATAGGCACTCGTTCACAAAAATAACAATTAGAAATGAGTCTCATGAGCATTGCATATATAATTGATATTTATGATTTAAATGATTGACATAAATAGTGTGAATGATTTTTGGTGTGAAATATGAATTAAGTGAATATGAATTGCATGTGATTCAATATGTTGATTAGTGAAATGATGTTAATTACTTGATAAAATGAATTGACGTGTTATGTGATTGATTGAGCCATCAAGGATGATCCACTCCCTGAGATTGCAAAACTTACCCAAAATTTGCAACATATTTTTCAAGCTCAGAGGAGACACCAGTTAGACCATTTGGAGTTTAACTACTACATTTGAGTAAGAGATAGAGGTCGGGATCAGTTGACGTTTACACATTTTTTATGTAAATTTAGTATTAAATATTGTATTCCATAACCTTTATTTATTGTATAAATGAATTATGTTTATAATAACAGTTATGATCAAATACAGTTTGTATTTGTAATGGGCCCAAAAGATTATTAAAATTTTGAAATGTTTTTAATGTTTGATCAAGTGTGAGTTTGTAATGACAATTATAATTGAAAATGTTTATGAATAAAATGGGCCAAAATTGATTATTGGTTTTCTGTAATATACGTGTGATGTTTAGGATAAATTTTTTTTTATTAAGTTTGACTGACCATCCTAGCATACCACCTTCATAGAATTTGTTCTCAAATACCAACAGTATGTTCTGGAATATGCTCTATAGGAGTGAGGTGCTAAATCCTTTCCATTTGGACCATCCATTTATGGGTGAATCACAGTTGAGAACTTCAACTCACACCCCATCATGTTGAAGAGAGACGTCCAAAATCGGCCAGCAAATCAAGCATGTCAGTTACTTACTATATCTGTCGGAACCCCAAAATACTTCACCATGTTTTTGTAGAAAAGCTCCTTAGCAACATCTAAGGGATAGGAAGATGGAGTTGACATAAAGATCGCATACTTGGATAATTTATCGACTACAACCATGATTGAATTCATGTCGTCCACCTTTGGGAATATGCCAATGAAGTCCATCAAAACAGGCATCCATGGTTTTTCAGGAATTGGCAACGGCTATAATAAACCTGCCTCCTTCTTCCTTTCATGTTTATCTAATTGACAAACAAGGCAAGTTTTGACATACACCTAAATGTCATTCTCCATCTTTGGCCAATAGCAAGGTCGGGAAAGGAGCACTAACATCCATTCGACTTTGGGGTAATCACCCACTGTGAACCTTGTGTCTCCTTCATTAATTGATTCTACAAGGCACCAAAACTTAGCAAGTGCAATTGATTATTTTATTTCATGAGCAACCCCTCATCATAAAGCCAAAACCTTTACACAACACCCTCCTTTACTTGCTTCACAATTCGACCATGAGTGTTGTCCAGTGGAGCTACTATTTTAATTTATTACAAAAGGTTCGATTCCACTCAATTGATAGTATACAAGGTAAAAAAGACTTCATTTTTGCTCAATACATCCACCACATTGCTATGTCTCCTCGGTTTGTGCTCCCATACAGAGTCATATTCGGCAAGAAACTCTTGTCACTAGGCTTGTCTTGCATATAACTTCTTTTGGGTCCTGAAAAGGTGTTAGCCATGTTATCTATATGAGCAACAAACTTAGTACCTAGTAAGTAAACCCGTCAAACTTTAAAGCAATGCAAAACTGCTAGTATCTACTTCTTATGTGTTGAGTATCGTTGTTTGACACCATTAAGCTTGTGACTTTCAAATGCCACTAGATGTCCTTCTTATACTAACACTTCCCCAATGGCTTTATCTGAAGCATCCATGTGTACCTCAGAAGGGAGACTGAAATCAAGTAACTTCAACATTAGTTTAGTTGAAATGGTAGCCTTCAATTTCTCTAAAGCTTCTTAGCATACTTTCGACCAACACCACTCTTGTTTATTTTTTAATAAGTCAGTTAAGGGAGTTGCCTTCTTAGAGTACCCCATAATAAATCAACAATAGTAGTTTGCTAAATAAGAAATCCCCTAAGTTCCTTCATCATCTTTGAAACCTTCCAATCAACAATAGCATGTACCTTTTTTGAATCCATTTGCACTTGACCTTTGCACAACAAATGTCCCTTAAACTTTATTTTCAGTTATACAAATTCACATTTCTCCGTCTTTATGAAAAATTTACATTGTTGCAACCTTTCAAACATCTTCCTCAAGTGTTGTATATGCTCTTCCATATTAGTGCTATAGACAATAATATCATCTAAATAGAACACCACAAAATTGTCCAAGAATTCATATAATAGCCTATCGCTAACTACCAAACTATACAGTAAATGGAAATCTAGGGTCGAACCACAGAGAGATGGTTTGCAGATGCTATTTCAAATGTTGTAAACAAAAGAAAACAAAACACCCTAAAATTAAGAAAACGAAACAGCTTAGATACAATGCACGTAAACAAAAGCCAAACTTAGAAAAGACTAATAACAATGGTAAAGAAATGGGCTAGAGATATCTTTGGGATTCCAGGAAGTTCATTGATCTGTAAATCTAAATAAAAGATACTCTTAACATGGTGCTAGCCTATGGACTCAATTAAGCTCTCGAACCTTTAATTTCTTTGAAATAGGCAAAACTAATAAGATCTAGAAATGCCCCGATCTCCATTATAACTTAAAATAGGCTCTCCAAGTTCCATAGCAAAGATGAATTAGGTACAAAGAAACAACTAACTTAGGCCACCAACTCATAATCTCGACAGGTGTAACCTAAAGGTATAGGATCCTAGATTAGTTGATTAAACATCCTGACAAATTCAACTAGCCTATTACTACTTTTGTGAATCACTGTAGACTATTACATATCTCATGCTCAACCCTAGCCTTTAGATTAGAAAATTACCTAAAGGGTGATCAAGCCTATAAGAAACTCCTAATTCATGACATTTATCCTAAATCTAAAACTAACCTAGACCTTTAAGCACCAATTCAAGGCAAGTTCAACTCCACTCTCACAATTTCCATCACTTAATCCTTATAATATCTCAAAACTCCTAAGTAGTATAGCCATACATGTTCATATTAAGCAAAAAAGACATTATATTAACAAAACTCTTAATTAAATAAAACCAAGGCTAAAATTATAAACAAAGTAATAAAAACCAAAATTCAACACTAACTTAATAGAAAACAAAAATATTTATATTAATAAATAACTAATCATAACCTTAATATCATCTAAATAGAACACCACAAAACTGTCCAAGAATTCATATAATAGCTTATCACTAACTACCAAATAATAAATTCCCAACTACCAAACTATGCAGTAAATTGAAATCTAGGGTCGAATCACAGAGAGATGGTTTGCAAATGCTATTTCAAATGTTGTAAACAAAAGAAAACAAAACACCCTAAAATTATGAAAATGGAACAGCTAAGATGCAATGCACGTAAACAAAAACCAAACTTAGAAAAGACTAATAACAATGGTAAAGAAGTGGGCTAGAGATGTCTTTGGGATTCCAGGATGTTCATTGATCTGTAAATCTAAATAAAAGATACTTTTAACATCGTGCTAGCCTATGGACTCAATTAAGCTCTTGAACCCTTAATTTCTTTAAAATAGGCAAAACTAATAAGATCTAGAAATGCCTATAATTACTTTAGTATAATTTCAACACTAACTTAATAGAAATCAAAACTCTTTGTACTATTAAATAACTAATCATAACCTAAATTAAAAAAACCTAAATTAATTGATCATGAACCTAAGAATATGCATAATTAAGCACAAATTAATCAAAAGTATCATAAATAAGCAAAAACCTATAACATAAACCATTAAACATTCAAATATCCAATAAATTCAGACCTAAAAAAGAACATAAATAAGCTCAAACAACCAAGATTAAAGCTAAAAAATTAAAGGAATAAATATCCATTGATATAACATAAAGATTCTTTACAAAATTCATAAATTTCAACTATAAAATACATTAAACATTCATTTTAAATATTCTAGAACATGTAAAAATATGATTAGCACTAAGAAAGCTTTAAACTAATGGAATGAATATTAATAGATTCAGACATATAAAAATAAAGCATTGAAACTGAAAGAGAATAACCAAGCTTATAGAAAGTAACAAATGAACAAAAGACTATAGCTAAGAAGTACAAAAGTGTTGAAGCCCTCATAACAATTTCTCTACTTCTCCTTCTCTCTTCTTAGAGTTTTCCCAAAAGTGGCAAATTAGAGAGCTACCATCTAGGGTTACATCATAATGCTTTTATAGCCTTTTCCAATTAAGGTAACCTTAGTGTCTCTCCAAGGTCTAAAAATATCCTCTAAAAACTCAAATCTAGAAGCAACCTCGCAT
Organism: Erythroxylum echinodendron; assembly: GCA_027575705.1. Lineage (NCBI taxonomy): Eukaryota > Viridiplantae > Streptophyta > Magnoliopsida > Malpighiales > Erythroxylaceae > Erythroxylum > Erythroxylum echinodendron. The sequence continues at coordinate 22,493,139 of JANZXR010000002.1, read as the reverse complement.
CTCTTTGCATATAGGCCATGATCGTGGCCTTTAGTGGCACAATCGCGGCCAGCTTGTTTGACTCTCTGTCACGATTGTGACAGATTCTCCATGATCATGTCCCTGTGCTAGAGCTTCTTTCATGATCATAGCCCTGGGTTATTTCTTAGGTCTTCTCCGATTCTCCTCTGAATGCTCCTAAACATTAATAAACTCATCATGGCACGTTATACGTATATAATTTTTTAAACTATCGAATTTGACCTTGATGGTTTCTCTTCTATAGATGGATCTCCAAACTTTGTCAAACTTCTTCCTTTTAACATATATTTGTCTTTAATCCTTTAATATGTATGTAAACACAAAATGAACATAAATTAAGTACTTAAACATAAAAATAGGATTGAAAAGACATTGAAATGCATAAGAAAATATAAGATAATTCAATCCTATCAAATACCCCATACTTGAACTATTGCTTTTCCTCAAGAAATTTAAAAATAACCAAAATATTCTGTCAATTTATTTTCAATGAAAATCGAGTATATACAATCCTTCAAACTTTGACAAACTCAAGTATCAAACTACTACATATATCATAATCTTTTCATCAATGCACATAAACAAAGTCAAAGGTAGACACCATTGATTAAAGTTAAAATAAAACTAAGTTAGATTTTCCCCAAGATGTTCACTCATTTCACTCAAGTGTTTAAGTTCGGTATTTCACTCAATTCTCCCTCTAAGAGACATACTACTATAGGCTTGGAACTTCACCAATTCTCTACGACATAGATTACATACTATCATAAATCAAAAAGGATTTTATTTAAAGTTATAGTGGGGTTCAGGTTAAGGTGAGGCAAAAAGGTCAAAGGGTAACTCACAAGAACTCACAAGTATTAATAAAGTACTAAGTAAGAAGGGACAACCAAACACAAATTCTAAGGTACGCATGAACTAAAACTGCTCATCACTAACTAATGTTACTACATTTCCTTCAATAGTAGAAACAAAGATGCTTTTAATCAATAATGCAAAAAACAATGATGCTTTTTTTTTACTTGAATAACACTAAAATAATAAGGAAACAATAGCAGCACAAATAAATAGAACATGAGTAAAAGTGCCTCTCAAAACATCTCAGAAAGGAATACAAAACAAAATTCCCTAAATCATATACATCAAATACTCACTCACTACTTCATTAAACTTGTGACAGGGTAAGTCTAATGGATTTTCGCGTTTCAATGTAAGGTGATTAATTCATAAACAAACATGGTTAAAGGCTCAAAGGGGTTGTTAAGGGGAAAATCAGTTGGTAGGCCATGTAAGCTAAAGGTAAAATAAAAAAGGCCTAATCATTTCCATAACACATGCATCTCGTAGTTTCAAATCAGTTCAATGCAAGTTCTAAAGGTAATCTTCCAAGGGGAGCATCATGCATAACAATGAAAAAGAATGATTATGAAATGTAGTCTTATGGGCTCAAAACCTCACGTGTGCTTATATGAAAATCCATCAAAATTTCATCCATTTCTTAATCACTCAAGTATCAAATTGTTGACTGAGTTTATGCAACTAACTACTTCAATCAATCCATATGATTCACTTTCCACTCAGGCTACCTATTCAAATTTAAGCACACAACTCAATTCTTAGTCCAACTACTATGACAATATGTAATGGTTGAACATTCATCACAGTTCAAGTGCGAAATTGCAAAAATTTTAAACTGGCCCCACCCCTACACTTAAATCGGACATTGTCCCTAATGTCCTAAAATCAATAAAAACACAAGTAAGGGGATGAGAACAAAAGGGCTCCCCTAGATCAAAGAGAGCTCAGTGATATGAAAGCAGAATTCATAACTCCGGTCTTGTATTCCTGAAAACAAATAGACAGAAAATAAATAAGGTACTCAAATGAAAGCAATAAAAAAACTTAAATAATAAAGAACTAAAATGAAAGGATAAGTGATAGATGCTTAATTGATTATGAAATTATTCCATAACACTTAGCAATTATTAACATAAATTGCTTAAGATACTCACTTTGACTCATATGTGATTTTAGGTACAACTCAGAAGAAAGGAAGTTAAAGTGATTCGAAGCTCTACCTAATCTAACCCATAAAAACACTAAAACACACAAACTAACCTAATTACACCCTAAATGCACACACACCGCTCAAATTCACACTAAATAAATAACAATTTCAACCCTAAAATACATGCAATTACACAACTATCAACATCCCCACACTTAAACCTTCGCTTGTCCTCGAGTAAACAAAACAACAAAACACATAAAAATTCATAACACATAATGCAATAACAAGGAAATGGCTCTGAATTCATGAAATAAATTTAATTTACAACATAATCCTTTAATTATGTCAAACCATTAATGAACAAAATATGTGTCTAGGGGCTTGAATCAAAATCGAGACTTAAGTGTCAATTTATTTACCCAATTGTACACACACAATAATAAATTTTCGGTCCCTCAGACTTTGTAACTATTCCTAAGTACAATTTTTCATGAAAATTCAAGCGTATTACAAGTTCGATAAGTTTTTATTATAAAACACTTTTTTCTTTTTTTGTTTTTCCTCGATTTAATCTTTTACTCAAAAGGAAATATTTGTGATGACTGTTGATATGGTTACTTAACTAAGTCATTTTATTAAACAGATTAATTGAAACATCATTATAGCCTTTTTATATGAAGGCACACATTTGTGATGCGTGTCGATCCGGTTACTCAGCTACATCACATTTTCAACTGGCTACTAGCTTTATTCACAACTTGAAGGTCAGCAGAATAGTAATTTATTAAACAAAGCTTTTTTATTACCTACCGTGTTGCTTTTGGCTATTCGTTTTTATGAAAAATGCTATCTGACCTAAAAGATCTCAAATTATGAATGAATTTGACAATCTAGAGGGTGTTAAATTTACACTAAGTCCTAATTAGGCTGTATAGTCACCCAAAGGCCCCCTAATTCACTAATTTCGCAAGTTAATGAACGTTAAAAACCTAATAGACTATGCCCATCTAAGCCATTGACACATTCACACACTTCATACAATGTAACCTAATATTATCATACAACATGCAAAATCACATTCCCAAAATAAAAAACACAATCCCTCCCCAAACTTGAACAACACATTGTCCTTAATGTGAGAAGGAGGTACACATAAGCATATAAAAAAAAGGAAAAGACAAAAATTAAAGGAACAAAGAACAAACAAAATGAACAATAAAAATAAAATAAATAAAAATAAAAATAAAGACAAAATAAAACTGAAGGCTAATTTGGTAAGAAAAAATTAATTTGGGTTAGACAAAAATCTCAAGGGGATGGAGGTGGTGATGGTGTTAGAGGTGACAATTGAACACCTTGAGACTCAAAATACTGATAGATCCATCAAATATCTCAGCTCTGGCATTGTTGTGTGTGCGCCATCTCCATAAGTGTCTTAGTGTTCGCCACAAGCTTCCTATTAGACTTGGAGATTGCATCCAATACCTTCTTCCAGCCTTGCTCTTCCTCTTCTTCTTCTTCTAATTCCTCTCTCATTGATTCCTCCTGTCGAGGCATTGCTGAACTTGAGCTCGCTTGACCTACCCTGGTCCACACATATGTCTTCTCTTGGATCTCCTACAGACTCATATTTGTGGAATGGATGATCTCTACTTGAAATAAATGATAATGGTTGAGGAAGTTAGGGAGGTGAACTCTTAACCCCCTTCGTTCCATTTGAAAATGTTCTGCATTGGCTGAAACTATGTATCCCATTCCAAGATGGTTACTCTGCTTGCGCGGAACTATAGCAAGGGTATTCAAGATATGGGTTGAAATGCAGACTAGAATACTGTGATCTATTCACCACAGTATGAAAAGTTCCTTGATCGAACACTTGTTGGTTTCTGACTTATCAGACACTAGCTGACACATAAATTTGTGCGGTAGCAAATGTTTATGGGATTGGATAATGTTGTTGTGCACATTCTTCGTGTAGAATCGCTCAATTCCAGTCAACTCATGCCAACATTGGGAGACACGAAAAATTTCATGTTAATTAATTATGGTGGATTCGAGGAATCTATACATCTTACACAAGAGTTCGACATTCAAAAGCTCGACCTCCCTATCTAAACCATAATTCTCTCTTGTTCTTAGGGTCAAAGGTCAAGGACGTGAAGAATTCTAGTGCAAGCTCTTCATAAACCAGGAACTAGAACTGTATGAATTGGCCCCACTGGATTCTCTCGGCTAGGTTCTTTACTCGCTTACAATGTTTTAGCCTATATAATATGTCAACGTCAAAGTACCTAGGAGCTACAATTTTCCTAGAGAAAAGGGATCAGCAATGAATACCTTCCTCCTCAGTATAGATGGGGAATGGTGCCCTAAAGTCTGCCACTCAGTTCCTTCTACCTCAGCTTGCAACTTGTTGTCTTCCATATGGCTCCCATCGGGCCGATTACTTAATAGGTGGCATGTTTGAGGTAGGGTGTGGAAAAATTTAGGAAGATTAAGATTTGTAGTGAGTGGTGAGAGTGTTTGGAGATTGGAATTTTAGAGAGATAAATGAAAATGAAAGTGAAAGTGGGAATGAAGTAAGAATTGAATATATAGGTGGTGAAAAGGGCAGAAAAGTAAAATTTTCCTTTAAAAAAATGCGTCCTACCTTGTTTCTTCATAGTCGTGGGCCACAATTGTGGCATACAGTGTACCAACAAGAGCATTTACAGTCGTAGGCCATGATCATGGCCTTCTAGGCCATGGTAGTGGCCAGCAGTTGTCTTTTAACACCAAAGTCCTTCGTTTGCTCTTTGCCAGTATTTTATCTTCCACTTCTTAATTCTTCTATATCCCTTTTTCACTTCTCTCTTTATGTTACACAATCTTCTCGTGATTCTAAAATCCTATTCCTTTTTTGCTTTTACTAAACCAAAACAAAAATAAACCTAACTACGAAATTCAACTAATCTAGCAAATTTCGACAAGAAACTAATTTTTCATAGGTTGCCTCCTATATAGCGCTTCTTTTTAACGTCAGTAGCTCGATGTCCTTTTACACCAAAGGTGGTATGAATGAATGATTCAATGGTAGCGTCTCCACTAACCTCAAAGTCTGAACCTTCGCTACTATATTGCAATTACCACTTTCCTTGCGATTTTCTTTGCCTCACCTTCTCCTTCGCGATTGTTTCTTTCAGAAAGCGTTTGTAAGATCCTCAATTTCCTCCCATTCTCCTCGAGGTTTGATTTCTTTGACATCCACTGAAGGTGAAGGAGCTTGTACTATGTAATGGTTACCTTAAAGGTTATATGCTCCTTCCCTAGTCGCAGAGTTAGTTCTCCCCCGTCCACATCAATAATTAAGCGTGCAGTTGCTAAAAACGGTCGCCAAAGAATTATCGGGGTGTTCTCATCTTCGCTAACATCCAACACATAAAAATATGTGGGAAAAATAAATTTACCGACCTTTACCAGCATATCTTGTATGATTCCCATCGGTCTATGTGAGGTCCTATTGGCCGCCTTAACTAAAAAGTTAGTAGGCACTAACCCTCTTAATCTTAATTTAAGACTGAAAGTGTAGGGCATCATATTTATTCTTGCATCTAAGTTCGCAAATGCCCTGTCTATAATAATGTTGTTGATATAACAGGGGATGAAAATGTCCCCTGGGTCATCTTTCTTCTTCACTATGTTGGGGTTTGCTTCCCTGGTTGCTTCTTAACCTTCTTCTTAGCAAACTCCTATAGTTTGAGCTTTGATTATATTCAATTTGTCACTTCCTTGATCTTTTTACGCCTAATTTCCCACGATTTTTTCGCTTCCCTCCTTGCATATAACTCTCACTGCTGCGCAATAAGGAACAGAAATACCTGTCCATTTATTTGAATTGGCTCCATCGCGGGCTCAGTCGGAAGGTCTTTTTCAACTACTTAACCTTTTTCTCTATCTTCTACCTTTTGCTACACTTGTGTAGTATCTCCATCGTGAGTCTAAGTTATGACCATGATACACTCCTTTTGGTTAGACTCAGTGTTGCTTAGAAGAGTTCCAACATTCTGAGTCAACATTGCTTCCATAAGTTGCCCGACTTAGACTTCTAAATTATGTATAAATGAAACATAATTCTTCGTAACTTGCTCCAATTTACTCTCGAGCCTCCTATGTGCCTCCTCCATACCTTCTATCTTGTCCAAAATCTTGTCCAACTTTAAATCCATCGAGCTTATCTTTTCATTGTAAAAGCTCGATTGCCCTTGAGGCCTGAACTACCCTCTATTATTATTTGACCAGGAAAAATTGGGGTGATTCTTTCACATAGGGTTATATGTGTTAGAGTAAGGTTTATTACCCCCTCCTGGTCCAAATTATGCCCCCATGTAATTCACTTGCTCCTGATTATCCTCTCTAATCAGTTAGCAGTCTATAGTGTTATGATCTACTTGATCACATAACTTACACTTTGCTCATATTGCTAAGTTGTCGCGTCAGATTATCGTTCTTAGCCTACATCTCTGTAATCTGATCGACTGTGACAACTCCCTTCTGCTCTCTAAAGGTAGTACGTTGCTTACTTCTCTCACTTACCCATAAACAGCTATTACTTGCCATCTTTTCAATTAACTCCTCTGCTTCTGTCTTAAGCATCAAAGACCTTACTAACATTGCATCGATCGTGCCTCTAGTAGGTGGGTTTACTCTGTTGTAGAATGTCTATAGGAGGAATTCCTTCAGTAGGTTGCGGTGTGGGCATCTCCTTTATAGGTCTTTATAATGCTCCCACGCCTCATAAATTGACTCCCTGTCACCTTGCTAGAAATTGGTAGTTTCCTTTATGATCTTTGTGGTCTTTGTTAAAGGAAAGTACTTATCTAGAAAAGCATGCACAAGCTACTCCCATGTCGTGATGTTAGTGGAGCTTAGTGAATGGTACCAAGCCTTTGCTCTATCCCTAAGTGTAAAAGGGACAACCTAATCCTAACAGCATCCTTTGACATCTATTGATACCAAAAAGTATCACAAATCTCGAGGAAACTAACGATGTGTGCATTCAGATCTTCATTTGCCAGTCCATAAAATTGGGCATTCTATTGAAGCATATTTAGGAAGGCTGGCTTGATTTCGAATGAGACCTTGGTAATTACCGCAAGCGCATGAGTCGTTCACGTAGTACCTAAGGTGTCGATCCCATGAGGAAGGCTAACTAGTCCTAAATCTAAGGCTGGCCTAAACTACAATGGTTATAAACACTTAACTAATGCAGAAATTAAATCAATCAATAATCAAATATGAGAAATCCAAGTGCCAAACTAAGAAATTATGCAATTTGAAACTAAGAAAACCTAACCAATTACGCAATTATTGAATTGACATGTCTAGGCAGTCCTAGGGCGAATTACGCTCTCGAGTTATAATTCTTAACCCTAATTAGTAATCCCTAATTTAAATTATGGAAATTGTGATCACTCAATTTGTAATTATTCTAAAACTTAAATTAATTCTAAATTTGATCATTAACCTATCGGGAAGTTATACTCGATCTCTTATTACGCAACTCTACCGATTTGACTTAATTCTTTACTTACCGATTCACCTAACTCTCATTAGCCTAAATAGATGATTTTTACTCAGCTCACCCTCTCAGTTTGTTACCGAATTATTAAGAACACAATTGAAGTCACAATCAACTCAACAAAAAAACACAATCGAATAAATTTTATCAATCTCAAGAGTCAAAATCCGAAGGTGAGTATAAATGTAAACTCAACAATCAACACAACAAATCTTAACACCTATCTAGAAAGTGATGACTGTAGGAAACCATTTGTTCTGGGAAGTACTTTTGATCGAGCACGTTTCTGTGTCTCTCTTTCTTCATCTCCTTCCTCAATCTCTTGATCTCTCTCTAGGTCTCTCTCAAATTTGATAGAATCTCACTCTTTTGCATGACTCTTTAGACTCTTGGTGGCTATCACATCATGTTCTATTTATTCTGTCGAGGCCCTAAGGCAAAGTTGGATTCGAAACGGTCTACAAAATCTCACGAAAAATTGAGATTTTTATCAACGTGATGTAGGGCACAATCGTGTCCCTATATGCCACAATTGTGGCATATTTTTTATCCTTTTTGTCACGATCGTGGCCTAAAGTGCATGATCGTGGCCCAATGTACACGATCGTGGCCTGACTTGATGCTCTACATCACGACCCATCAGCATCAATGTCACCTCCAAATTAACGTCAAGATGTCTAGCTCTTTATAGGTCTCTCCCAAGAAAATGCCTTGGCCACATGAAAATTGTCCCAGTCGAAACCCCTTGAGTTCTTTCTTTATTGTGCCTCCTCTTTTGTGCTCTTGTTCTTGCCTCACTAGCTACTATTTATCATGTGACAAATTAACTTGTCAGTCTAACTTACTTTTTATATTTTAAAACCCTCCTGATGTCTTAGCCAAAACTTATGTGCTTGCTATGGCGTGTCCTCCTTTTAATGTTGCATTTAATGCAAATGTCTATGTCATCGTTTTCTTCTGGCATCTGTGTTTCTGCTACTTGGGTGTTGCGTCTTGATCTACTGGCTTCCCATCTGTACTATCATTTTAGTATGCTACAACCTCCCATCTGTAGGGCATCATTTTGGTCATGGTCTACTTCTTTCCAACTGCCTTCGTCTACTTCCAGTGCTGTCGCTTTGTCTCATTGAAATCCCAGTTATTAATTAATGTATTTTCATGTATAATCCATGTAGCTCACGTTATTTGCAATTTGTTTTCTTCTTTTAATTTTCTTCTTGTCTATTAATTTCTTCTTCTTGCTCCATGAAGATAAGTGAAATTTAATTTTCAAAAAATGGCCCAAATGTCGTGCCTTCAACTCACTTTAGCTTCTTTGCTTCTGAATTATGCCTAAAATCACATATGAGTCAAAGTGAGTATCTCTAGCAATTTCATGTCAATAATCACTAAGTGTTATGGAATAATTTCATAATCAATTAAGCACCTATCATCCTTACTGTAATAGAAATTAAGAATTCTCTTATTGAAACATGGTGATAAAAATTCCACATTCTTCCCTAATTCAATCTTAAAGTGAAGAAAACATTATCTCTTCCTTAATAGCCCAAGATGGCTTTAGTATCCCTAAACAAGCTGACCTTATTAATCATCCACTGTCCTAACTTAAAATTGAATTTGATGTGTGGGGAAGAGCTATCATCCCTTTGTTAGTAGCCATTATACTAAGAATTATCACTAAAGAGAAACAGGAAATACTTTTGAAACCTTTTACCCTTATTAAAGTTAAAGAATCTCTATTCATTTTGAACTATAGCAAGGCTGAAAATTTCTTCTAACATAATTGGGATGCTTTTAAACCCCCTTTTTTGTAATGTCATTCTTGAAATCTCTGGCAACTCCAAATGCGTAAGGTTTGGAATAGAACATTTGCCTATTTGGTACCTAAGAGCTAGAATGCCTACATTTTGAGAAGCTTCAAGCCCATTTCCTACTACAATATGTTCTACAAATCAATCTCTAAGATGTTAACATCAAGATTGAAATTCATTTTAACCTCCATCATCAATCTTAATCAATCTATTTTTACTTTAGATAGATATATAAGTGATAATTGAATATCAATATAGGAGCTCATCAAGTATCAAGCTAAAGATATAGGCTTTAATTTCACAATTAAAATAGACTTTAATAAATCATTTATCGGCCCCCTGAAAAATTTTTCCCATTAACTTAAGCATTATAGCTTATGAAATAGAAGCATGAGAAGAAACTGAGGGCATTTTCAGAATATAGCTTAAGAACCAAGGGTAAAGTGGACTTTTGGGAGATGAATGGTGGACTTGTCTTATTGGCATAATAGCAGCGTAAATAAGGCAAGAAAATAGAAGGAAGAAGAGAGTTTTTGGCTGTGAGTGAAAAGAAGAGAGTTGAGAGCTAAGTTGAAATTTATGTAAAATTTAAAGAGAGAACATCCGAGTGCATGCAAGAGAGGAAGAAGAAAGAAGGAAAAAGGAGCTTTCTGTGGAGTTAAAAATCTCACTACTTGGTGAAGAATCGCAGAAATCAAGGAGGGGTTCAAGAGAGGCAAGAAAACCCAGAGAAACGGCATCCATAAGTCGGATTACAGAAGCAAGAAAAGAGTTTAAGGTAGGTTACAGTTTTATAATGAAGAGATAAGTAAAAAGTGTTTGTTTTCAATAACTACGATTTCTGCATATATGTGCTGCATGTTGATCTGTTCTGTTACGGTACAAACTGTTAATTGTTGCTACATGTTTTCAAACAAAGATGTTTTCTTCAAAGTTGAATACTTTATGAAACTGAGTTTCTGCATGTTTTGCAAATAAGACTAATTTCTGGCAAAAAAGTTGCATATTTTTTAAACCAAGTTTTAGATCTGTAAAGCAAGAACTTCAAGAACTGCCATTTTTGGGTAATCAGTTTTCAAGAGCATGAAAATTTTGTGATTATGTGGGTTTGTGGTGGTCCCCTCTGTTAAGACAGTGCACTTGTCTAAAGGCTTCTCCCGCCTGCCCGCT
>JANZXR010000002.1:22468578-22482469 GCA_027575705.1 Erythroxylum echinodendron | reverse complement strand
GTCAGATTAAACGGACGAACGAGATGAATTCCGTGGTCGTCCATCCCGTTCGTCCTTAGTATATATACTTAAAGAAAAGACGGGATTATGAGTAATCCTTTGATCATTTGAGTTTATTGATCTAACATAACTACGTAATAATATTGCCGAACAAGTACATTTTATTTCGAATGATGGTACAAAGGTTTTAAGGTTGCCTAAAATTAACTGTCATTTTGGAATGAATCACATATAATTTAATCTGTCCTTACTTGATTCTATATTTGGTCACTAATTTGATTCTGCAATTGAGTTTAGTAGACAATTAAGTGGCAAAATTGGTACAAACAAATTAAAACCTAATTCTTATTTCTTTCAGAACTAGAAAAGGATTATGAAGATTAAGGATATAATTAGATATAATATCAAACACTTGTAATGTGAAAGATTCCTACTTCTCGAGCCGGTTGGAGTCAAAGCTCAACAAAAAATTAAAAATTTCAGGTTTATATTTAATATAGCCCATAAAATGAACCTAATTATCAATTTCAAATTCAAACCATATAGATTTTTTTTTCAAATTTGAACATATCCATAAATTAATATCTTATAAAAATCTTAATAATTATATAAAAATGTAATATATTAACATTAATTTATGTCTTAACATATGAAATAACATTAACTTTAAATAGAAGTACTTAATTAGTTATCAAATAAAAATAAATATAAACTTACTGTAAAATAAAATATAATTTCTAAAATTTAAATTAAGTAATAAATATAAAGAATACATAATTATGATAAGATTTAAATAATAAAGTTTTTATTTGAACTTTTTTAAGATACAATTCTCCAATATTATTATGACTCAATAAAAATTACCATATTTTATTGTAATAAATAATTAAAATAAAATAATTAATTAAAAATATAAATATTTGTCTACATAACTTTATATCTTCTGTTTTTTATGTCAACAAAAATTATTAAATGACAGTTGTAAGTTGAGTTATATTATTATTATTTTTATTGTTGTTGTTTTTGTTGTTGTTGTTATTTATCATTTAATTTCGCCCACTTCATATAGGTTATTTGAAAACAGTCTCTCTATTATTTAGGGGTAAGACTTTACCGAATCTCCTCAGACCCCGTGTGTCAATAGGATTTCTACCGAATATTGTCCTAATTATAAATTTTCTAAGTTTATTTTTATATTCAAATCAAATTATTTCTTAAACTTTAAGGCCTTCAATTTTTAGAGTCTACATTAAGTTGTCTAATTGTAGACCTTATTGACATTTATGAAGATCCCCTAAAAAAATTTTTTTAGACCCCTTTTAGAAGTTGCATAGATTGGTTAAAGTGGAGCAAATTATTAGGATTTTAGGTTGGATTTGATCAGCTAATAATCTTAGGTTACTAAATCCTATTATAAACAGGACCCCTGATCCTTCTAAAGAGGATTAAGTTAGCTTGGCCACTTATGTTCTGGCTCAAAGCAAGTTTTACCTTATGACTTGCTATCACATACGGATTAAAGATAAAGGATGAGTTGGCAAAGATAAAGGATGACTTGGCTTTTCATAATCTCTTTTTGTTTTGTGTATAGTAAGCCATTGCCAATCAGTCTTAGTCCTTTTAATTGTAATTACGGTTATCCTCTTTGGGACTATTTACTTTCTTTATACAATTTATATAGTGATAATTATAATTGGAAGGGCACACTTAATTTTTCTATTTTTAAGTTTGATACTAATCAAATATATTTCAGTTATTCCTTCATTATTACGTATATGCTTTTTAGCATAAGAGAAGCATTCGTTAGTAGAAGATGAATGTCTTGCAACAATCGTTGGTTCTTTCCTTCACTACTCTTGGGATCCTTAAGGAATTCCCTTTATGGGTTCTCTTCTATTGACAATTTCAATTCCTCTAATTCTAATCTCATCATCAATCTCTTCAAAATTATTATCTTCAAGTTAACTCGATGGTTTTATAACAATTTGCATACTTGTGTGAGTTTTTTGAGAATGTAGAGCCTGAAAAAACTCTCCATTCGCTCTTCCCCTCCATTCCATGCTTACCATCCCTTTACCACTAGTTTGAACCCGATTCACTTATCATTTCTAATATACCGCCTTTCCTTTGATTTTCTCTCAACATTTGACACTAATAGTTTACTATTATTGGTAAAAATGTCAATATGCAACCAGTTAATCCTAAAGATGATGCATACTTGCTACCTAAGGATCCCCCCTCCTCTTTAATAGCAAGGCTCCTACAAAAACTAGATTTGGAAGTGATCCATAAGAATAACATACTCTGTCATAAGCATGCATGGAGTACGGTAGCTGGAAACCTTAACTCCTTTAAGAATCTTCATTATATATGTAATATCTAGTTTTCGGAAAATGCTGAGGGTTAGAACCCTAGATCATTGTGAAAGAATAATAACATTGAGACCATTTTATTTACAATCATATCATTAGCATACACATATGAATTATAATTTGCACACATTATAAATATAGCATATGCACTCAATTGACATGTCCCGGGGTATGAAAGATTTTAAAATGACTATGATGTGAATTGTGAATTATTATGCCTTGAATTTTTATTTGATAGGATTCCAATTAGTAATTTGGAATTAATTGTGATTACCTGGGAGAATGATAAATTAATGTGTACATTTGAATTAGGAAAAATACTAAGTTGCATGATAAATTGATACATAAAAGATTAGGGTGACTAAGTCTATAATTGAGTGAAATTTGGCATAGTTAAATGTGTGACAAATAGACTACTAAATAATTGACAAATGGATCATTAATTAGGAGACACGCAAACTAATTAATTGGAGATATATATGGCAACTTAATGTGTGGACAAATGGCAGAATATTAGGATGAAACATGGCATACATGCCTCGACCAAATTAAGACAACTAACACTTAGTGAAGAAGGTTAAGCAAGGATGGTTTATGCTTTTTTCCCCTTTGCTTCTCCACCAAAACTGCTCACATCTTTTATCTACATGTTAGTTTAAACCTAGCTTAAATTTTTATGCAAAATTCACATTTTAATCCTCCACAAAATAACCAAGAAAACCAGCTGAATGTTACCTTCATCTTGCTGCTAAAAATTAATCTATTTTCACCTTGGAATTGTGTTGATTTTACTTTCTTGGAGGGATAGGTTATCTTGATGTTTTGAGCTGAATTGTAAGCCTAATAAGTAAGTAACAATCTAATATTTATGGCATAATTAATAGTATAAGAATGATGCTTGAATTGGAATGAAATGTTTATGACGTTGATGATGAAATGTGTTGGAAATTTATTGAATGAACTTGGATATTTTAATGCTTGTTCTTGGTGTGGGAAAACCGTGGATTATATAGGTTGATTCATAGATGAATTAGATATGGATTTGAAGTATAATTAAGGTGAATTTATGTTAAAAGAAGATATTAGTATAGTGTTATTGAATTGAGAAAGAATTAGGACTATATACATGATAATGTATGATAGTTTCTGGTTTGATTTGAGATGCATGAAAGACCATAACTTGTGAGCTATCAAATGAATATAATTTAGGTCTAAATGAGGATGCATAAATGAGCATGAATTCTAGAACATTGAAAGTGTGATGTTTTTAAGTAGGTGAATTCTTAGAGAATTGGAGGGAACAATACAGTGCACGAACATGGCCTGATTATTTGGGTTCCATCACCATCGTGGCAGAGCCCCCATGATTATGGCCTATTGTATAAGGTTCTATGATGACTGTGGGAAGGTTTACCATGATTGTGGGCTAGCATAAACAGTGAAATGATGTCTTTTAAGTGATTTCTGAAACAACTAATGATAAGATACTTTCATATGATGCATTTAGGCTTGAAATGAACTAGTTTGATGATTGATTGATGAATTTAGATTAAGTAATTTAATTGAGGTATAAACGTAAGTGCAAACAAGACATATTGAAGTGACATTGTTTGAATGATCATGAATTGTGATTAAGAAAACATACCCGGGAAAGTCATAGAGCATGTATTGAACATGACACATATATATATATGCATGAATGAATATGCATTTGAATGATTGACTTTATAATGTGAATTTTGTGTGTATTGAATGATTTTAGATGAAAAAGTTGAATGACTGAATCTACACATTACCGGACCATCCAGGCAATAGCATAATCTGGAACGTACTATGAGTAACCTAGATGTTCTTACTAAGATTGATATATTTCTATTTAACTCCCAATTATTGAATTGTTAATGATCTGTATATGATAATTCCAAACATTAATAGTCTAATGAGTTTGATATTATTGAATTGTTAATGATCTGTATATGATAATTCCAGACATCAATAGTCTAAGGAGTTTGATATTTGGTAATGTATTGGGAGTGTTGTGTTTGCATATGAATCTGAAAGATATTTGTATACTCAATGAAAAGTTAAATGCCGAACTTAGGTTTGATGAATATGTGAATCTGATTGTGCATCATAAATAAATGTTATTGATGGCATATTTTGTGATTTGATGCATTACATTGATATGCATGATCACATAAAGGCGTTGTGACCGAAATGGCCAGTCTGAAAGAGCTTAAAGCTCATAAATATGCACGTAGAGCCACTAGCTCCATGATTAATGAGCTTGGTATCTACAATGGGTACAAAACAATATCTGAAAAGAGCCCGATATCCACAAGGGATATGGGATAGTGAAAGGCGCTTGGTCATAACAAAACAACAACGAAAGTGGAGTCTCATATGCATATACATTGTACATATATGATTGTGAAAACATTTTTGAATTGTGATGATATTGTGATATGTCATATTTGTGTACATTTGATAATATAATTGAATTATTCAGAAAAGATCATATGAAATAAGTGTAATCTGTGATGAATTGTTGAGTTGAGAAATATGTGTATTTGGTTTATATTTGAAATGTTTGATGTTCAGAATGAGTGAGCACATCGAGCATGGTTCACTTATTGAATTCACAAAACTCATCAAAATTACAACGTAGTTTTTTAGGTATGATAGAGGAGACAGAGTTCCTAATATACTTTAGAAGAACATTTTAGATTAAGAAATGGATGAAAGGTCTGGTCAGCTGACATCTGAAGAGTTGTAGTTGTGTTTATATATTTATTCATATCAAGTAGAAATTTTTACAAACAGAGGAGTAAACATCTCAAATATTGTGATGATGTAAATATTTCATTTAATAACTACTATGTAAATTATCTTAGTGAATGAAATGGAAAAGTTTCCTTTCAATGTTTGAAAAGTGTATGATGCTATGATAAGTGTTTATAACTACTCCAATATGCCATTGTCATAGGGTATGTTCTTGAATGTCC
The DNA here is from genome assembly GCA_027575705.1 of Erythroxylum echinodendron. Taxonomy (NCBI): domain Eukaryota; kingdom Viridiplantae; phylum Streptophyta; class Magnoliopsida; order Malpighiales; family Erythroxylaceae; genus Erythroxylum; species Erythroxylum echinodendron. The sequence continues at coordinate 22,477,092 of JANZXR010000002.1, read as the reverse complement.
TTTTGATGTTCGGGTATATACTCTATAGTAATGGGGTATTACAATGTCCTCTTCTTGCTAGAGACACACTAGTTTCTCCTCCTTATGAGGTGTTAGAGCTACGTTCCAAGAAATAAAATGCAGCCCTAGAAGGTTATTTCTATAATAAGAAACTTTTATTTCTAGTTGTAAATCACTAGTCAGTGTTTAATGAAGGAAGTTTTATTTTGACAATTTTCTGGTAAGTAAAGATTAATTATTCTTCTTTAGATTTTCCACTGAGGAATTAATGAAGAAAGTATTAGAACTTAATCTATGGAACATTCATGGAAAGACACTATGAAAAAGAAATGGAAGCCTAAGGTAATTTTAGATTGATATAACTTATAAATAGTGCATTTATGGGTGACCTTCCAGAGGATCCCATTAAAGTATTGGTCATATAAGGGTTTAAGTTAACTGCAAGTTCACTTGGTTGTCGATTGGCCCTTGATAACAACACTTCTAACTAAAAACTAATTGGATTTGCTTAGGTATGTATTAAAGTGAGTTTAGAAAGAAAGCTTCCTGAATCAGTGCAGATTATGAGGTTTAATAACCTAGGTAAGCTAGTGAAGGATGCAATTACAATCTCATACCTTTTAAAGCCTATGAGAAAAGGTCAAGTAAAAATGGGAAGCCAAATATACAAGTTACAGCATAATCTATTAAGGAAACCACTAAAGATTTGAAGCCATGAGAGGAAAATATTAATGTAGTGGAAGTTCACCACTTAGAAAAGAAAATAGAGGAAGGTATTGTCCAAGTGATCATGAAGAAGAAAGCATAAGTGAGTGGAGACGCTACAGCGGATAATTCGAAAAGGGATGAGCTAAGTAACCTATAAATAGAAACAACACCCTCTTTTAAAGGGCAAGTGGTGTTTAAAGAGGAAAATTATATATGTCCAACCACCACACAACTAGAGGGCACATCAGAGTTCATCTTGTATGAAATTGAAGCTAGTCTAGAACCTTGCTCTAATAGTTATAGATCAAAGAGGAAGAAAGGAAAAGTTAAAAGGTATCAATAGATCTATTAATATAGAATATGAGGGGATTAAATTGTCAAATAAATAGATGGTTATCAAGGATATTCTAGTAAAAAAAAAGAATACTTTTGTTATATGATATAAACCAAAATAAAGGAATACCTCCATAATAAGGGACTTTGGTTTTCAAAAAAGGAGTGTATTACCCTCAGTAATCACTATCATCATCCTAATAGAAGAGTTATAAAGACTTTTTACCCCATAGAAATATAACTTTAGAATTGGTGTACCTATAACCAATATGTGAACTATCAAATAGTAATAAAAAGTTAAACCTTTCTTTGCTTATTACAGTTATATATGCCTACAATTGAGAATAATAAATAGCAACGCTTTGTAATGATCTTTAAAGAATTGGATTCAATATGTATATCCCTTGGATGTTAGTGGGAGACTTCAATTGCACATTGCATCCCTTTCAAACTAAATGCTACTTGAGAAATAATCCATTTAGGCTCTATGAACTATCCAATCTCACCACTTCGTTAGGGTTGTTGGATCTTATAATGACAATATCCCTTCACATATGGAATAACAAACAAAGTTGAGATATATTTATTTAAAGGAAGTTGGATAGATGCCTAGTAAGTGAATCTTAGCTTAAATATTACCTTATGAGTTATGCACACTTTGATAATTCTTTGATCTCTAAACACATTCCTATTGAAATTGTACTATGTCAATAAAGTACAAGAATATCTCCTTTCAAAATTTTTAATTCTTTACTACAATGCCCTCATTATAGATAAGTGTTAGATAAGGAAATCAGCTTGGCATGTAAGGTTGTCCTATGGACTTATATACATCACTTACTTAAAAAGGATTAAAGAAAAATGTAAGAAGCTGTTGAGGAATAATAAAAATCCTTTTTTACATAATAAGAAATAAACATTTGAATCCTTTAATGATGTTCAAGAAGCTTTCACAATATGCCCTCTTAATTCAAATATAAAAGGTAAGGAAGTTGTTGAGTTAATAAGATATTAGAAGACCTTAAGAACATATAATTCACAACCGAGGTAGAAATCTAGGATCTTGGGGATAAAAAAAGGTGATAGGAACTTAAAATGTTTTTCATAAAATTATTTAGATAAGGAGAAACAGAAATAGAATATTGTCCTTAAAAGATCCTAATGGGATTTTAGTCATAAATTAGCTCTAGTTCAAGGACATGGCTTATGTTTTTTGTAGCATCTTAGGAAGGGGCAGTGAGTTTATAGCTCTTATAATGAGATGGTCAATGATCTAAGAGGCTTATTATTGTAAAATACCAATTCCATAAAGCATATTCCCGAACATCTAAAGGATATTCGAGAACATGCCCGATAAGATTGGCACTTTAGAACAATAATTTTAAATAATTAAGGCATCACACAAATCACAAGCATTCAAAAAGATCAACTTTTCCCCTTTCATTCACAAACATAAACTTACATTGTTACATTACAATCTATAATCTATATGTATACATTACATAACATTTGAGAGTTTACTATTCCATACAAAATGTTTAACATGAAATGAGAAGCTAAACAACACATCCTAACTAGACTCCTCTAATATCAGCTGATCAAACCTTTAACCCATTCTTGTTCCCAAAAATTGACAGTGCTAAACTTATACTAGATTGCTTTAGAAGCTAGGTCTCCCTTGTACCTAAAAATTAACGTTGTAATTTTGATGAGTTTTCTAACTTAGTGAGTGAACAATCATAATCACTTAAGTTAGAACACAAACATCACAGGTATAAAACCAAATTCATAAGTATATTACAGTATCCAATTTTGTATACCATAACACCTTTCATCACATTTTAATAAGTATAATAGGTACACAACATCGTATATCACTATATTAAAATAATTTAGTAATTCATTGCAATCATTCACACAATACATGTAAATTTATTTATGCAAATGCACATGTAACTCCACTTTCATTTTCCTTTGTTATGACCGAGCGCCTATTTACTGTCCCGTATTTGTTGTGAATACTGGGCTCATTAATAACTGAGCCTGTGGCTCTTTGTGCACATCCTAAGCGTAAAGTTCTTTTTCACGTTGGTCACTCTGGTCACAACTCCTTTATCTGATTATGCATATCAAGGTAATGGAATGCATCAATTCACATAATATGCTATCAATACTTTTCATTCAATATGCTCATGTCTTTTATCACATTCTTCAGATCTGAGTCTGGCATTCCAATTTAGTTGAGTACACGTTCAGTATTACATATACAATTTGAAAGCATTTCCAATACATTCCCGAATATCAAACTCCTCAGACCAACAATGTCTAGAATTATCATAATCATATAAGTAAAAATTCAATAACTGAAATTTAAACAGAAACAAATCAATCATAGTGAGAAAACATCTAGGTTAGCTCACAGTATGCTCCAGATAAGCTATTATTTTGATGACCCGACAATGTCTAGATGCTGATGATCAATTTGTGCTTATGTAGTCATGCAATACACACATATTCTACACATTATGAAGTTGATCAATCATATAAATATTCAATTATGCACATGTATATGTGTCATATTCAATGCATGCTCAATTGACTTTCAGAGTATGTATCCTTATTCACAAATCTTAACCATTCATACATCATAGTTTGGATATAACTAGTTTGCAATTAGGTTTATACCTTAAGTGAAATTGATTATTCTTAATTCATCAACCATATTCACCAACCCTTTTCTAGCATTACACATATTCATACAATTTCCCAATTCTCATTCATTCATTCCTAATACATTACTCATATCCTTTGGATCACATTTTTATTCATAAGAACACCTTTATTCATTTAACAACTCATAAGTTCTAGATTTAGATACATTGATATCAAAACAATCCATTCCTTAAGTTATAACATCAATTAACAACCTAAACTTATCAAGCCCCTAACCAATTAATTAAGCAACTATCTAAGTTCATTTTAAGCCCCATTCAAGTCCAAATGGACCAAAGTAAAGTGACCTATCCTTAGTTAATTAAACAATCACACAAAATAGAATTTTTTCATTTCAAAGCCTCCATGGTCGTGGGATGAGTGAACCAAATGTTCACTCTCCATTTTCCTCCAATTTCTCCATATTCTAACACCTTCATACCAAATTCAAAACATCTTCATATTATTCCATTAATTATACCTCAATTATACCTTAATTATACTTCAATTCCTCATCAACTTCATCTCCAATTCTAACTTAAAATCATTCAATTGGCATCTCATAAATTATTTATCTTTCATGCATATAAAAATAAAATAGAAACTTTCATTGACTTAATCTCATCATATATGTAGTCCTAATTTTTTCCAAATTCAAGAACACTTCACTGGCACCTTTCTTTAGCATAAATTCACCTTCATTTAAACTTCAAATCTCAATCTAAATCATCCATATAGCAACCTATAGCCTACAGTTCTCATGCATAAAAAAACAAAATAGAAAAGTATCTAATTCATGTATCATTTTTCCATCACACTTCATCATTAAAACTACATGCTATCTATCCCAATTCAATCATCATAAACTTTCTATTACAACATGCCACAAAGATCAGTACTTTACTTACTTGTTTAGCTCAAGTTCCACCTCAATTCATCAAGTATACTTTGCCTTATATGCATGCAAGATCATCTCACACACAAGATAAAACACAACATCATGTACAACAATGATCTGGTTCTATAACTATTTTTATGAAAGTAAAAGCATGAATTTTGGTGTGGCAATTGAACAAAACTTAGGTAAAATGCAGAGATGTAAAGAGGAGCAAGCTTTCAGCTATGAGAGAACAAGAAGATGAGAGTTTCAGCAGAAAGTTATAAATGAAGTAACTTGCTATGTGTGCGTCGTATGTTGTGATTAGTGTTAGGACACTTGTCAAGAGTCTAGGCTAGCTACATGTCCTCTTTTCATGCTGCATTTGTCACCTAAATCTTAAGCCATTTGTCACTTAATTTCCTATGTCATTTGTCATTTAATTTTTCATGCCAAATATCACTCATTTTATAAGCCATATAGGCTTAATCATCCTTAATTTTCATGTGACAACTTATCCTACCATTTGAAATTTTTCTTAGACCAAATGTACATTTTAATTCATCAATTTTCCAATTGTAACAATTAATTTCAAATTTTCTACTTGTAATCCATTAAATCAAAATTCAAGACATAAGCAATACACAATCAAATTATAATCATTTTAAACCTTTCATACCCCGACATATGTCAATTGAGTGCAATTTTCCTAAATCAACATTTATGTGTATATATATGCTCATGTTATGCATGTGAATGAAATTATATCATAAATGTACCAATTCTTTCTAATATATTGCAATTCATGTGGCTATCACTCTAATAACGCAATAGGTTAGGAAACTGACTATTACAATTGTCCATTTGTCACACTGAAACATGGGTAAAGGTAGACACACATGAGGAGATTAGGCTGTCCTATTCTCTTTACATCTTGACTAGGCCACTACACTTAATGGCTTTAATGTCAGGTTCCTTCAAACCATTTGAAATCAAATTAGATATATGGTTACCAATACTATTCTTAAATTCTTTAACTCTGGTAAGTTACTAAATAAGTTAAAAAAACATATAAATTTCTATTTCCTAAGATCCCCAACCTTTCTAGCCTTAATGATAATATGTATATTTCATGTTATAATGTTTTTTATAAGCTAATCTCCAAAATTGTAGCGAATAGACTGACGTCCACACTATGTTAATTAATCAATCCTGATCAAGGTGCATATATAGGGAGTAGAAACATGGGTGATGATATGATTCTTATGTAAGAATTCTTTAATGAATATTCTACCAATATATCAATCAAAAGTGATGTCTTCAAGGTTATCATTACTAAAGCTTTGATTATGTCAATTAAGACTTCATCTTGAACATTATACTTGCAATTGGTCACCTTGATTAGTTTATAACTTAGATCAATGCTTGTATATCCTCAGTCTCTTTTACAGTAATGGTTAATGTTGAGCCTTCAAACTTATTCAAAGTAGCTAAGGGCTTAAGATAGAGAGACTCTTTATCTCCTTATCAATTTGAAATCATAATAGAGAACCTCAGTTGAATCATCTAGCTGAACGTTGCCAAGGACCTTAATTTTAAGTTTCATTACAGTTGTAGTAAGTTATATTATATCAACTATCCTTTATTAATGACCTGTTACTGCTTTATGGAGCTGATTATAACTCTATCAATTTTGTAATGAGATCTTTGGAAACATTTAAGGAGGTTTTTGGACTATGTTTAACCCCAAAAAGAGCTTTGTTTTTCTCTCAATTACTACAGTCTTATTACAGGATTCTCCCACCATCATTATGGCTGAAGCTTAAGTAGATACATTTTAAATATCTAGGTGTCCATATTTCAACTAAAAGCTTATATTCCATAAATTGTGGTCCTCTAATTAGCTCAATTGAAAAAAAAATTAATGTCTTGGTACAACAAACATTGTTCTTATAGAGGAAGGTTACAATTGACAATTAGTGTGTTCAGCAATCTCAATGTGTATTCATTATCATAGCTAGCCTTACCTAAAGGAGTGTTAAAGAGAATAGATAAACTTATAAGGAATTTCATCCAAAAAGGGCCATTAATATCTTAAAGATCCCATGCATTAAATGGAGCACTTCATGTCTTCTTGAGTAATAGGGAGGAATTGGTTTAACTTCTATGAGGACTATTGATAAAAACACTAATTTCTATAAGGCTATGTAAAATATGCATATTTAAGGAAAACTTGTGGGTTAAATAGACCCATACCTACCATTTAAAAGGTGAAAGCGTAAGGACCATTAAAGAAAAAATAGTTCATTCTTACACCTTCCAAAGTATTCCAGCAATAAAGAGCTTCATGCAAGCTTACATCAAGGACAAGATAGACAATATAAAAGCTACATAAATTTAGTTTAACAGTTGACATCATCTTGGGAAACTTTACAAGCTCACAGAACTCACCGATATTAAGGCTATATTCCCTACTATAACTATAATTGGTGATCTTATAGTGAATGGAGTATGGCAGTGGCCTTTTCATTCTTCTCGGGGCTTCCAAGAAATTGTCTAGAATCTACTTGAATGCCCCTCTAAATCAGCAAGAACAAAAACCTAGGGTTTCTTGTTCTTCAGGCTGTCAAGAAGGCAGATTCGTAGGTGAACCTTATTGAAATTTTTTGAGCTTTTTAAAAGCAGAATTTGACGAAACTCAAAACATGATAGTTGTTCCTTTGGATGTCTAGTATGTCCCTGATTTTTTGTAAGGGTCGAAACTGAGTATACAGTGATATATGGCCATCGAACCATATACTGTCCAGTACACTTAATTGTATGCTTTAGACTCAAGATAAAAGCTCAAAGTTCTCTTCTTAATTGTGTAACAAGTGCAAAACCTATGTGAATTTAATATGTGGCTCACTAAATAATTATGGTTTTAATAATATTAAATGCTAACTTATGATTGGTCAATTTGATGAAGTAAGATAATGTTGATTAATTAAGATAAGATTTTATTTTAAATGTATTGTTTGATGGTAACGACTCAGGATATCTTTATTTAATTTGAAACTGGTCCTCTCTCTTGCCCATATACACCTCTTTTTATTTTCATCATCGAAAAGCATAATTATTGAGGGAAAGAGAAGAGAAACAAGTTTCTTTATATTCAATCTTTTAGAAGGGTTTATCTCAATCAAAATTACACTAATGGGTCAAGGTATGTACTTTATATTTTATATTTTCATGTAAACATAGAATTTTCAAATATGGGCTAAAGAATTATTATGATTATGTTTATGCAATAAATTATGCTTACATGTGGTATAAGAGTCTGGTTTAATTCTATACTTTCTCTAGAAAATATCACATAATTGCTTGTTAAAGTTTTTCTTCATATTTTAAGTTTTTGGTTCATGCTTCTGTTTGTTTCTTCGTTGTTATAGATGAAGCGAAATATGTGTTTTGGTTACGTTTCAAACACAGGTGTGATTTGAAAAAGTTTTTCGAGTGCAACTTCACCTTAGTAATGATTTAATTTGTGCATTTAGTTTCTGATGCCTAAAGCGTTGTCAATGTTCTTATCTTCGAAAGAGTGAGAGAAGTTTGACAATAAACGAAGCAGGACCCACAATGTTTCCTTTGGTTTGGTTTTTCTGCCGTGTATGTATAGATAATCATGGGATCACAAAAAACGATTACTTATCTACATGGACGGAGCTACAGAGGGACAAGCCCCCAGGCCAGCCCCAGCTTGTCCCTGGCCGAACCCCTGGTGGTCGCCGGTGATTTCAAGAGCTTGCAAGTGGCTGGCCGTTGGACCCCGATTTTCTTCTTACTATATGTTGGGGATTAATTTTATTATTTTGTTACGATTAGGTATAAATTATAAAGTTTTT
>JANZXR010000002.1:22457114-22468478 GCA_027575705.1 Erythroxylum echinodendron | reverse complement strand
TCTTAGAGGCCAAATTGGTTTTTGAATCCTTCAGGAAAGATGTAGAGTTTTCTTTTAGCTTTCTTTTGATACCAAATATGAAATTTTTGGAGTTTTGAGGAAGAAGATTGAAAATTTTGAAGTTTCTGCTGTATGAGAGGGCGAGTCCCTCACGACGTGAGGCTGGGTTGCGCAGCGTCGCGAGCGTTCCAAGGAATGCTCGCGATGCTCAACTTTCGGATGAAAGTTGCGATCGTTCCATGGAACGATAGCCTCCTCCAAATCTGACGTCTTCTGATTTTCTGATTTTTATTTTTTCAAAATACCTCTTTCGATTTTACTGTCTAATTAAATATGCCGGGATTATTTTTGGACTTGAATTTATTTTTATAAATAGGGGGAATTTATTCTCACCCTATAAAAAAAAATTAAATCTTATGAAAGTCTTTGTTAGCTATTATAATTAAATCCTGGTTACTTATTAAATTATGTAATAAATATTTTTCTGAAATTTTTGTTCCCGATTGATTTAGTTTTATGTCTATGCTTTTTTTTTCGGATCCCGCCATGCATATTTTTCGGGGTCAATTTTTATTGAAATAATTTTTGTGATTTTATCTCTATTTTTGTACAAAGGTAATTAAATGAATTTATTTGTTTTAAGTTTCACAGGTGGGGAATTCCTCCCTCGTGGGGGCACGCGTCTAGATATCACGCAAGACGTCGGGCCCGTTGACCCGCCCGGGGAGGAGTTCCAGCACTGGCAGCAATGATGGAAACATAATGAACGTGAATCCTTCTTCTTCTTTTTGAAGAAATGCACAATAAGAGTAGTACCAGAGGCTTTGCTTTGCATTGCAGGGGATGAGTGTGCACTTGCACCCAATAAATTGCATCTTACTGAAGTAATTTTTATGGTAAGTTGAATCGTTATTTCGGCTCAGACCACCTTGGAAAGCTGCGTTTCCAGGTATGGGAAGTAGCGACAGAAGCATTGGGTTTTGGAATATTTATTTCTATCAATTTCATTTTTTTGAATTAGTTCTTAAACTATTAATTTAATATTAAATTTTTATTAATTAAACGCAAAATCGCATATTATTCAATCTTTTCAAATTTCCCAGGTTAACAAAACTTCTATTGGATGTTATTGGTAGTTTTTAATTATTAAAAAATTACCTCTAAGCTCTCCTAATATTCAGAATGAGCCACATACTTCATTTTTAGTGTGTAAAAGTTTATTTAAAATTTAGTGAAAGAAAAATATATAAATTCTTTAAAAATATTGTTGTAAGTATTAAATGACCAAAATGTTATTTTCTCCTATTTGAAGTCATTCTTGATTGATTTTACGGAGAGATATTACTTTTCACCGCCAGTCCATCACTTTCCAATCATCTCAGTCCCGACTTCAGGACATTTCTGGCTCCGCCAGTGCTTATCTATACATTATATGCACAGTATGCATGAAATCAATATATATATATATATATAAACCTTTTCTCTTATTCATGATTTTTTTTTTTCACGATTTTCATGTATGTATATTCGTAGATAAGCATGAGATGGTTTTGGTTGTCGTGTATATCTATAACTTGTTTACATCCAGAGGTCTTTACATAAAGAAAAGGTTTTTAAATATCCCGATTTTCGTGTTTGACTGCCCATGTAAACAATATATATATATATATATATATTGTTTATTTACTTGAAACAGAGGTCTTTTCCGTGAATGGATTTATAAAGAGATGATTTTATAAAAGAAGATACCTTTATAAAGTATTGATTACTGCGTATATTTATTGAATAATAAATGGGTCAAAATCATGTAGTCTTTATGGCGTGAATTATTCACAAGCCGTCTTTTACTAAAGCTGTGTAAATACTAGTTATTTTATTTTATTTTACCGATTTTATGTATATCCATATTAAGTTTATTTGTTTATAGATTTGTATTATGTGTACTTGATAAAACATGGATGTAAGAGCTATTTTTATTATTATTGTTAATTTAAGATGATGTAAGTGGGCATGTGGATTGATTATTAAAGTATAATTTATTTATGTATATGTATAATTTTAATATTCATATTTATGATAATTTGTTAGTCACCAAAGTGACCAAACTTTAATGTTTAGTAAATATTAATTTATGAAATATTTTAGTTCAATTACTCATGATTTATAGATGCTAATTAAGAAAAATGATATAATGAATTCACGGGTAGTTGAAGTTCACTAATTATAAAATATTTTAGGATTACCCAAAGGTTGATTAATTAATTTTATAATTTATGAACATGAAGTGTTAATTTATATGCTTAGATGAATGTGTTTAATATATCCAAAGATAGCTAGCGTGTTTTTTTGAGGTATATTTAATTAACAATTAAGTCATGTAAAACTAGCATCATTATTGTACTTAGGGTATGTCTTAGAATCACCCAAAGGAGATCTTAGATATACGCTAATCTGATTTAAGTGTTAAGTTTTATGACTCAAAGAATTAATGTGTGAGCATTCTATTATGTTTTGCAGTTCCTGTTCCTGTTAACTTTAATTCAGTTGCTTCATCTGTTCCATACTTTAATAGATTCAATTACTTTGACTGGTGTGAATAAGTCCAATTTTACCTTGGTGTATTGGGTCTTGATTTGACACTCCAAGTTGAGAAACCAACTACTATTACTGATGCAAACACAACTAATGATAAATCTTTCTATAAAGCTTGGGAAAGATCAAATGGATTGAGCTTAATGTTTAAGCGAATGATTGTTGCTAACAACATTAAAATAACTCTTCCCAACACCGAAGTTGCTAAAAAATTTATGAAATTTGTGGAAGAGTGTTCCCTATCTATTGATAAGTCACTTGCAAGGACATTAATGGCTAAGTTGACCACTATGAAGTTTGATAGTTCACGAAGCATGTATGAACATATCATTGAAATGAAATTTATAGCAGCAAGATTAAAGACATTGGGAATGCATGTTGATGATTTTTTCCTATTATTGTTCATTCTTAATTCTTTGCCTCCTGAGCAATATGGGTCATTCTAAATGAATTATAACACTATAAAGGATACTTGGAATGTGAATGAATTGGCCAGTATGCTTGTTCAAGAGGAGACAAGGCTTAAGAATCAGGGGACCCATACCATTAATTTGGTAGGTCATCAAAGAGCTAGAGAGAAACCTAAAAGGAATTCTGGAAATGGCAAGGGCAAGCAACGACCATTTAAACTTAATAAATCCTCTAGTCAAATTCATAAGAAGGAATATAAAGGTGATAGATGCCATTTTTACAAGAAACTTGGGCATTATTAGAAAGATTGCTTAAAACGTAAAGGTTGGTTTGAAAAGAAAGGTAAACTTAGTGCTTTAGTATGTTTCAAATCTAATTTGGCTGAAGTTCCTTATAATACTTGGTGGATTGATTCTGGTTATACCACTCATGTTTGAAATACCTTGCAGCGATTCCGTACAACCCAAACCATAAAGTTCAAATGAAAGTTTGTTTTGATGGGGAATCGTGTCAAAGCTCTGATTGAAGCCATAGGAACATATCGTTTGATTTTAGATACTGGCCATCATTTAGATTTATTTCAAACACTTTACGTACCTTTTACTTACTATAATTTAGTTTCCTTATCTAAACTTGATTCTGTGGGTTATACTTCCAAATTTGGGAATGGATGTTTCAGTTTTTTAAACATAATTGCTCTATTGGTTCTGGTATTCTTTACGATGGCCTATACAAGTTGAATCTTAATAATCTTTTTGCTGAAATCCTACTAACCCTACATTATGATGTTGGTACTAAACGTGGTTTAATTAATGAAACTTCAACATTCTTGTGGCATAAACGTTTAGATCATATTTCCAAAGAAAGACTACAAAGACTAGTAAAGAATCAAAATTTACCAGATTTGGACTTTACTGATTTGGGTGCGTGTGTGGATTGCATTAAGGGAAAACAAACTAAACACAACTTCTTGAAATTATACACACTCATATATGTGGACCTTTTGATGTTCCATCTTTTAATGGAGAAAAGTATTTCATCACATTTATTGATGACTTTTCACGTTATAGATATGTCTATTTATTGCAAGAAAAGACTCAAGCAACAAATGCATTAGAGATTTTTGTTCATGAGGTGGAAATTAATTAGATAGAAAGGTGAAATTTGTCATATCTGACTAAGGTGGTGAATTTTTTGGCAAATATAATGAGTCAGGATAATATCCAGGTCCATTTACCAAATTTCTTGAAAAGCACGGTATATATGCTTAATACACAATGCCAGGTATACCACATAAAATGGTGTGGCATAAAGGTATAATCGTACATTGATCGATATGGTTAAGGAGTATATTAAGTAATTCGTCATTACCCTTATCATTGTGGATGCATGCATTGAGGTTCGTTGTTTACTTGTTAAATAAAGTTCCTAGTAAGGTAGTTCCAAAGACTCCTTTTCAACTGTGGTCTGAAAAGAAACCTAGTCTAAGGCACCTACATGTTTGGGGTTGCTCGACAAAAGTGAGAATTTATAATCTACATGAAAAGAAATTGGACCCAAGAACAATTAGTGGATTTTTTTGTTGGTTATCTAGAAAATTCTAAAGGGTATAGATTTTTTGTCCTAATCATACAGCAAGAATTATTGAAACTGAAAATGCTAGGTTTATTGAGAATGGTGAAACTAGTGGGAGTGTTGAAAGACCACGTAATGTATTTATTGAACAAATAAAAGTTCAAGTTCCTTTACCCACTTCTTCAATACATTTTACTCCTATACTTGTAGAATGGTTTGACAATTTACAGGGCAATAGATAAATGGTCAAACACTTCCTGAAGAGCCTATGGTTAATGAGCCTATTGAACCTACAATTAATGTTCTAATTGTAGAACAACCACAAGAAATGACATTAAGAAGGTCTCAAAGACCTTGAAAACTAGTTGTTTCTAATGATTATGTGGTATATCTACAAGAGTCAGAGTTTGACATAGGAAATAAGGATGATAAATTCGTTTTCACGAGTGGTTGAAAGTATTAATTCTACTAAATAGATTGGTACTACGAAAGAAGAGTTAAATTCTATGAAGCATAATGAAGTTTGGGATTTAGTCAAATTGCCTGAAGATTGTAAGAGAGTCAGATGTAAGTGGCTTTTAAAGACCAAACGTGACTCTTATGGCAACATTGAAAGACATAAAGCTAGACTTATTGCCAAAGGCTACACTAAAAAAGATGGCATTGATTATAAGGAAACTTTTTCACCTGTTTTAAAGAAAGACTCCTTTAGAATTATTATGGAACTAGTGGCTCATTATGATTTAGAGTTACATCAAATGGATGTGAAAACAATCTTTCTTAATGGTAATTTAAAAAAAGATGTGTATATAGATCAGTCTAAAGGCTTTTCAATTGAAGGAAAGGAAGACATGGTGTGCAAACTCAAGAAGACAATATATGGAGTTAAACAAGCCTCCCAACAATGCTATCTTAAGTTTAATGATACTTTTTCCATTGATCAATTTATATATCTAAAAATCAATGGGAGTAAGTTCATATTTTTGATATTTTAGATTGATGATATCTTGTTAGCTACTAATGATCTAAGTTTAATGCACAACATCAAGAAATTTCTCTCTAAGAATTTTGAAATGAAAGATATTGGAGAAGTCAATTATGTTATAGGAATCGAAATATTTTGTGACATGTCACAAGGACTATTAGGCTTATCTAAGAAAGCTTACATTAATAAGGTCTTGGGGAGATTTGACATGAAAAATTATTTTGCAAGTGTAGTTCCAACTGAGAAGGGAAACAAGTTTAGCCTTAATCAATGTCTAAAGAATGAATTGAAGCATAAGCAAATGGATAATATTCCTTATGCATCAATTGTTGGAAGCCTAATGTATGCTCAAACTTGCACCAGACTAGCCATTAGTTTTGCTGTCAGTATGCTAGGTAGGTATCAAAGTAATCTTAGAATGGATCATTGGAAAGTTGCAAAGAAAGTTTTGAGATATCTACAAGGTACTCAAGATCATATGCTCACTTATAGGAGATTTAGCCATCTAGAAGTGATTGGATATTCAGATTCATATTTTTTCAGTTGCATTGATACCAGAAAGTCCACTTTTGGCTACCTTTTCTTATTAGCTAGAGGGACTATTTCTTGAAAAAGTGTGAAGTAATCTATCATTGCTGCGTCTACTATAGACGCTAAATTTGTAGCATGTTTTGAAGCTACAATTCAAGGTTTATGGTTGTGGAACTTTATTTCAGGACTTGGAGTTGTCGATAGTATTGCTAGGCCGCTGGAAATTTATTGTGATAATTCTGCAGCAGTCTTCTTTTCAAAGAATGATATGTATTCTAAAGGTGCTAAACATATGAAATTAAAATACTTGTCTGTTAAAGAAGAAATTCATAAACAAGCAGTGTCAATTCAACATATTAGCACTAATTATATGATTGCAGATCCTTTAATGAAAGGATTGGCACCAAAAGTCCTTAAAGAACATGTTGAAAGAATGGGTATTATGAGATACCATTATTGATATTTATGATGTTTGTATTTTGACACTGTGAGATCATTTATATTTCTGTTTCTGTTAATCCTATTTTGTAATACACATTTATGAATAACTTATGTTCATAGGATTTGTCTTTAACTAAGACATTATTGTTGAACTATTAACGTGTTTCTTATTTATGGAACATATTGAATAAAGTGCTAATATTGTATACGTGGAAGGAATTATGATTATGATTTATGATATAATCAACATTAAAGAATTTAGCAAAAGTTATGAGCATAATGTTTATTTATTATTAAACTATAATATAACGTTTTTCATTTAATGAGCCAAGTGGGAGAATGTAAAACCTATATATATTTAATATATGGCTCATTAAATAATTATGGTTTTAATAATATTAAATGTTAATTTATGATTGGTCAATTTGATGAAATAATATAAGATTTTGTTTTAAACATACCGTTTGATGGTAATGGTTCAGGATATGTTTATTAAATTTGAAACTGGTCCTCCCTCTGGCTCATGTACACCTTTGTTTATTTTCATCATGAAAAAGCAGAATTATTGAGGAAAAGAGAAGAGAAATAAGTCTCTTCATGTTCAATCTTTTGGAAGGGTTTGTCTCAATCAAAATTATACTTATGGATTAAGGGATGTAATTTATATTTTATATTTTCATGTAAACATAGAATTTTCAAATTTGGGCTAAAGAATTATTGTGATTATGTTTATGCAATAAATTATGCTTACAAGAAGTTGCTAATTGAACAATCTCCAAGAGTTTAGTACCGTGATTTGGTGTGGGAGAAAACCTTGCCCTATCCCACTCCTTCTAACTTTGGCTAGCTGCTTCTCAAAGACTTTGTACAAAAGAGAATTAAATTCACAATTAACTATATGGAGTGTGTGCTACGTGGATATAATCAATATAGTCATATGCACCTAGTTTTGATTGCCCTTTCTAGCAAAAGTTATGGAATGGTCTGCTGGGAATGTTTGATATGCATTGTATAAACATAGAATGACCAAGAATAATCGAGCAGGATTCTAATGTTAGAATGAAGAAAAAGGCTTATAGGAACATATTAAGGATTGGATTTGAAATCTTAATTCATCATATTGGGGGGGATAGAAATAACATAATATTTGGTAAAGTCCACTTAGACATCAAAAGCAAAGTAAACAAATTGTTGACTAAAATTCGATTGACAACTTTGGCAAATGGAAGTAAACCTGAACAATCCCCTATTTTACAAATATTGTCCATCCTTGTGGAGTTGGAAATTTGTTCTTAGTTTTACCTTGAATCAATATACTCTCTAAATCACAACGAAAGAAACAATATTAAGTTTAGAGCTTAGTTTTATTGCTTATTTATTAGCTACATTTATTTTTTTTTTCTCTTTGATGGCAATCTAAGATTATATTTGATATACACTTTGTGCATAGTCAATGAAAATTTATTTAATTACCTTTAAAAATAGGAAAACAATTTGTTAGACACGTAGATTCCTCTTCTACAGTGTTTCCCTAATTTGTATAGCCTTCTTTCTCTTGGTTTTTCATAATGATCGACTACTCCTATTCCTTTGTTCGATTTCATTTTAAATGTGCACGGTTGTTTCCAAGATTATCTCCATCTTTTGCACCTAACATATTTGTTTTACGTTACTTACCAAAACAAAAAAATGGTAAATAACAATGCTCCACTTCTTTGTGTGCCCATGTAACAACATGCCCCATAGAGTTTAGATAAAGTTATGTGACAAAATGGATAATTTTATTAATTTTCTTTCTCCATTCACTACAACAAAAACTACATTTGGCTACTAAAAATTTGTCACCAAAACTTCCTAAATTGTCGTTAATAATAATTAGCAACAATTTATATTCTTCGTAAAAAACGTTGCCAAATTCCCATAGCTAAAAACTATAGCGACATTTTTCTCTAATCATTGCTAAT
This sequence comes from Erythroxylum echinodendron, assembly GCA_027575705.1. NCBI lineage: Eukaryota > Viridiplantae > Streptophyta > Magnoliopsida > Malpighiales > Erythroxylaceae > Erythroxylum > Erythroxylum echinodendron. The sequence continues at coordinate 22,459,979 of JANZXR010000002.1, read as the reverse complement.
AGTTTTCTCCTACGCTTTATTTTCGTAGTGAAAATGTAGCAAAAAACTATTAGCGATGTTTTAGGAAATCGTCGCCAAAACATTTTGGCTACGCTTGGATTTCATAGCTAAAAATTATTAACTACATTTTTGAAAACTTAGCCAAAAGTTTTTAGCCACGTTTCCAAAAGCGTAGCAAAAAGTTTTTAACTATGTTTCCAAAAACATAACCAAACGTTTTTAGCTACATTTATGAAAAAGTAATCAAAAATTTTTACCTACATTTTTTAAAACATAGCCAAATGTTTTTAGCTACATTTTATAAAATATACTCAATTTTTAATAAACATTTTAACAAAATATTATATCATGTTAATTATAATTATTTGTAACATTTTTAATAAATATTAATATATATAATATTTGCTTTATTGTTAATATATTATGAAAAAATAATTTATAATTTAAAACATTCTAGATAAAAAGTAAAATATCATTAAATTATACCAATAAAAAGAATATTCTTCGCATACAAGATTTTAATTACAACCTTAACAATTCTTATAGGCAAAATAATAAATACAGAGACTAGTTTACAAATTATAAATGTTGAGATAATAAAAAAAATTGCACGTAACTAGGACAACTAGGTAGGTTTATCCATATCGATGAGAGCAACTTTATACGATTATATAAGAAAGAAAAGTGACTAGAACCTCTAGCTATTTGATCTCCACCAACTGTTTGGAGCATATACTTGTTAAGTGTTTTTGCTCATGTATCCACATAAATAAGACATTTTCTAAATTTTACATAACATGATCATAACAACATAGCAAAACAATTAGCAAAGACATATGCAATCTATCCTTAAGATAATAACAAAAACATGAATTTAGAAATATCAAATAATACTTTTTGAAGATCCACAAACTATAGTACAAGTAATTACTGACTAATTCGAAAAAAATTTCTGTTCAATGATCAGCATAACTTATTCATCTAACCATGATTTGGCATAAAGCAGCAATTAGAAGTCCTTTTACATGAAATAAGACATCTGATACTAAAAGGGAAGATACATTCTACATGGCAAGTTATGCTCTCAGTACTAGGCAGAAATTATCCTTGTATGCATCAATTCTTTGATAAAAAGAAAAGTAATTACTCAACCTTAGGAAAACCAGAAGGCTTCTAGGTAAGTAAGAACTCTTTATTTCCCCCTTAAATTAAAAAAGGTGACTTTGAAGGTGAAAAGGATTAGACCAAGGACTTAGTCGTTAAAATACCTTTTCTAATATAAGATTCGAGTGTCTTTATAGAACTAAAATAAGAGTTTGAGCGCTTGCTCCCTCTTTTTTCTCCAACACTCAATCCTTTCCTTAAAAACAAATAAACAAGAAATGAAAACTTCTTGGTTCAATAGTAGTGAGACTAGTTACACAAATCAACAAATGGCCAATAGTCACCTAGGAAGATTCTATATTGGGCAATTCATAATCTGTGCACAAGCTAAAGCTCATAATCTTCGCTTGCTTAAACTCCTAGTCCTATGACAAACAAATTGGAGTTATGGGGATTAAATGCATATTGATGGAGAAGTTCATTGAAAAAGAATAACCAATTTTATGTAAACTGTAGAACCATCCAAAACTTACAGAACTGCCATTAGATTAAACCCTGTAATATCTTGCATAAACACGAAAGAAGGAAATTCAAAAGAACAAATTCAATAAAAAAGGCAGTCGAAAAAAGGAACCGTTTTCAACATTTACAATCAAATTCAACAAATAAGTAATAATCCAAATCAGCAAATAAGAAAAGTAATATAAAGTCCCAATTTAAGACTACAGCCTATAGAATGAAGGGACTGATCTAAAAGACAAGACTGAAAAGTTACATTTGATCCTGCTGTACCTATAATTGCTAGGACAATGAAGTAAGAGGGCAAATCTCAGGGGCAAAACTCAATACAACGACCAAAAAAGAAAAAAGAGGGGGAAAGGAAGGGATATGAATAATAAACCTTCAAAAAGCAACCCCTTTTGTTTTCACTGATGTCAAAGTAGAAAACCTGTGGATTGTAAAACGAAAACAAAAATGGAACCGATGTCAAAAAAGTAGAAAATCAGAATTGACATAGTAATTGAAGAGATCTAAGAACTAAGAAATGTCAGAGAAGGGAATGATGTGTCAATATTAGAGGCTGGTAGGCACCGAATTCGGTGCCTACCATGCCTAATAAAACAAAAATACTTGGCCATCCATATCTTCTTAGCTTCATTCTCTTGCCTATAAGTAGGCAGGAGATGAACGAAGAGAGTAGACGGGCAGAGAATAAACAAAAAGAGAGTTATGAGGTGAGAGAGAAACAAGAGAGAGAGACAAAAAATATTTTGTATTTTTATGTGAGTGTAGTTTTCTCCTTGTAATTATCCAATTTTCATAGTAGTAAAATTCTTCTATCCTTGCTCGTAGTTTTTACCCTCATTTAAGAGTTTTTTCACGTAAAATATGTGTGTTCATTACTATTTCTTTCAGTCTTATTTAGCTGCGAACCTACTCCACTACAAGAAAATAGTGAATTACAGACGGAAATTACCGACGGAAAAAACAAATATACCGTCGGTAAACCAAATTGCCGACAGAATAAACCGACGGTCGAAAACGTCGGAGATTCGGCCGTAGCTAAATTCACCGACAGAACTGGTCCATACCGTCGGTAACATTACCGACTGAAAAGGTTAACCGTCGGTAACATCAACGGAAAAGTTACCTACCGTCCGATATTTTCCGTCGCTAAATTTAGCATCGGAATGTTTCTAATACAGTCGGTAAACTTACCGACGGTAAGATTGTCCGTCGATTAATAAGTCAATATTACCG
>JANZXR010000002.1:22442904-22457014 GCA_027575705.1 Erythroxylum echinodendron | reverse complement strand
TAATTATAACTAAAATAGATTTTATAAAGCAAATTTAATGAAAATAAAGCAGTCAATTAAAATAGATACTTACAAGTCTTTGTGTACGCTCTTGGTGTGTAATAGAACCTCCCGTATGTACGGGAAGACTCTGTCCCTCGGGTCCTCCACATCTGTTGGTTGAATTACGCTGTGAAATCGATATCGCCGTAGGTGATGTCCAATACGTCAGCCAACGACTCCAAATATCTTCAGAAATAAAAGGCGGTCGTACAGCCGCCCTGCGTATTGCACCAATGAAATCGCGATATTGTGTACGCACTCTCAACTCCCATACTCGATATACAATCTCGTCCAATTGAGGATCCCAAAAAAATTCTTTCTGTAGCAAAAAGAAACATATTTGATAAATATTGTTGATATAATAATAGTTATCAAATTAATGTAAAAAATTAATATGAAAGAAAGAAATAATTAATGATATCGTACCTCAAACTCATGATAGTAAAATTCCTTTGTGGTCTGAGAGATATTCTTCCAACAATAGCCCTCAGGATCAATCTTTTCCTTAAATTTTGCTGTCATATTTCTCGAACAGGGTCCAGATGGAACAAACCTGTAATATAAAAACAAATAAATTTATATCATTTTTGAAATTGTAACATATAACTTAATTATAACATATAATGGTAAATATATTTTCACTTACATATTATTGACCACTATGATGTATTTTCTTCCATCGGGTTCCTCAACTCTAGGTTGGCGGCTGTCTCCTTCATCCGCATTATTTATCCCTGATATCTCTGTCGATACAGGGGGGACTAAATGATGAAAGAGTGGTAGATGGTGTAGCCTCATCAGCCAATGTAGTAGGTGGAGGAGGTGGAGGTGAATCATCAGTAGGTGCTGCAGCACGAGATCCTTCACCTTTATAGTATAAACCTCCAAATCGTGGTCTAAAAAATAGAAGTCTGCCACCAGTATCTTGTCGTCTCTTTGGTGTCATATTTCAGCCTGAAATCAAAATTTTATTGAAGTTTATAGAAATAATACATTTGCATTTCAATAATTTATTCAATATATTGAAAAGGAAATAATTGATTTGTTCATACAATATTCAATTACAAACACAAATTAATCGCTGTCATCACTTAATTGTAAAGAAAAATCATCTTCTTGTTCTGTAGAATTTGAATCAAAATCTGGCTCTTCTTTAGATCTCTGACTCTCTTAATGAAATAACAATTATCAAATTAATGAAATAAGAAAAATTTTAATAATAATAAGAACAATACTAATTAATCATTAAACAATCATTATTATAATTATTAAAATACACATAGTTATAATAATATTTCTATTAGTATAATAAATTCAATAATAATAATATGTCTTCTTATTAATTTTTATTATTATTTTAATTCTAATAATTATAATAATGATAATAATTATCATATAATAATTGATACAAATAATAAAATGTAATAATAATAATAAAATTAATACTAAATAAAACATTAATAATAATAATAATAATAATAATAAAATATACAAATAATAAATTTAATAATAATCAAATTATTAATTAGTAGATAATTAATATTAATTTAATAATATTAATCAATTTCATAAGATCAATCAAATTATTTATACTAATACTTATTATTCATAATTAATACTTACTAATAATAATACTAATTATATTAATACTTATTATTAATAACAATAATTAATAATTAAAGACAATATTCATGTATACAATAAATTCAAAAATAAATGTTAAATTCGATAAATTAAAACTTCACATTAAACATTTTATCAAAATTACATATTTAAATTCTCAAATTAACACAAAAATTACAAAAAACATTTCAAATATCATAAAAGGCATTTTATCGAACACTTCATACGCAATATGTATAATCTCAATATAACCAAATATTCACGTTTAACACTAAAAACATGCTCTCTTTTTTTGTAGAAATAATACATTTATAAGAGAGTTTACCTCAAACAACGCACGATGAGTAAGACAATAATCGAAAAACGATCGGAAAACGTGAGAGAAGGAGTCGAAAAACTCTGGACCGAATGGTTTGTGAGGAGAGAAGAGAAATGAAGGCACGAGGAGAAGGGAGAGGTTCGGCCCCCCGACTTATAGCTGCTGGATTACCGACGGAACATAACATTTCGTTAGTAATCTAGGTTTCCAGACGACGCAACCGTCGATAGTTACCGACGAACAAGCTCATTCCGTCGATAAAGGAGTGACAATTTAATACGGTGGAAATTCAAATATCAACGGAACAATATTTCCGTCAGTAATATAGTTTTTCCTGCCGACAGTTACCGACGGACACACGAGATTCCGTCGGTAAAAGAGCGACAATTTAACCCGGTGAAAACTCAAACACCAACGAAATAATAATTCCGTCGGTAATCTAGGTTTTCCTGAAAACATTTACCGACGGACACAAAACATTCCGTTGGTATATTAGGGTTATCTCAATGAATGGTGGACGAAGATGCTGACATTTATCGACGGAAACTTTATTCCTTCAGTGATTAATGCCTATCATCTCGTCTTCATTGAAACGACGACGTTTGTTAACAATTTGCCGATGAAAGGAGCTGTCCGTCGGTAAATAAGCTGTCAGATATTGCGACGGAATAAACTTTTGTCGGTAAATGAAAATTTCGTACCGACGGTAAGTTAACCGTCGGTAAAGCGGCGAAGTAATTAAATTGCAGGAACGGATCTCGCAATTTTTTCCGATATCGTGAGTTTTGACGTCGCTATATGCTATCAGAGATTTTGCGCGAAAGTTTTCTCTATAGTATTGCCGACGGATGTATTTTCCGTCGCTAAATCGCCGTATTTTTTGACAGAATATTTACCTTCCGTCGAGAAGTAGCGATAAAATGATTTCTGTTGGTAATATTCTGACACTATTACGTGATTTTCTTGTAGTGCATTAAATTTTAATTTGACCATCATTTGTTGGGATTTAATATCAAGAGATCGAGATTCCCAGACACAAGGAATCACCGTGGACGAGTAACACGCTATCCCTAAAGGTAAACAGTTACTACTGCCACTCCTAACTTTTGATATCTCTACAGAAATTAATTTGTGATTTTAAAGTACACAAAAAGGGAAATCAAATAACTAATCGACAGACAATCTATTGATAAAGCAACATGGAAGCATAAGTATTGTTTGTAGACACACAAATTTAAGATCCATGCCATATTGGTACATGGCAAGTCCCCTAAAGGAGGAGAATATCAATGCAAACTTAGGACACACAAAAAACAAACAACAACATATGCTAACGGGTTCACATAAGTAAAATGGTTTCTAAGAGTCCCAAATTGGTCCAAATGCTGGAATTCCATTCGCTTTACAGGCCCCAACAACGTCTCTGCTTCCTTCAGGATTGCTCGTGACAATCACTACTTCAGCTCCCCATTCGCGAGCAGCTTCAACACTCATTTCAGACACATTTGGCCGACCCAACACGGCAGTGTCGTGCACAATAACTTTGTTACTAGGATGTCTACTTATCATCTCCTTAATTTCCTTCCCATAATTTTGCTCAATCCCTTTTGTCACCCAAAGAATACGTACCGCTGCTCTACACGGCTGCAAAAGAAACGAGAGAAACACGCATATACCCGATCCTGTTGCCACTAGGAGTACTCTCTCGTACAAGTTCACTAGATAAGGCAATCCAGCGAAATACACTTGCCTAACCCACAAATGGCTTGGAGCTTTTGTAACTAGTGAATTGGTGAAGTCGCCAACAGCACCAGCGAGCATCATGTGTTCCGCTTTTCCGTCGGAAATGGTCCCAAAGGCGTGCCACTCTGACAATGGTGATGGACTGATTCTGCCCATTATACCGGCTTGTATTCCTCCCGGAAACTTGATAACGGAGGCATGACCAGAAGAGGACGAGATGCTAACAGGTACATATCTAATTGTCAGCCATGGAAGAGCAATTAGTATAGTGATTGCTGCTATGAACCAAAATTCCTGTTGCTTAACCAATTCAGAGCCAAGTTTGTCCTTGTATGACTTTGTTTTGGGGTCGTAGGATGTTGTTAGCATAATGAAAGCCCAGAGGAGTCCTAGAGCTGCCCATCCTGCAAACCGATGAGTCATCTCGAAGACATTGTGGTGGAGATGGCGAACCAAAGGGAAAGCAGACAATGAAGAGAGGAAGAGAAGTGAAAGTATGGTGGAAGTCACAGCTATGATTTCTGGGGAAATGTTTTCTGTATCTTTCAGTGCATGTACTAAAGCATATGTGAGCCAGATAACTGATGAGACTCCACAACCGCTGTGTATTCCTCCAAGACTTTGAAGGAGAGATGTGGTTGCTGTTTTGATTTGGAGAGGAACCCATGATCTTCCTATGACCTTCACGGTGACCCAGAAAACAACTCGCAGCAGCGCCTCGCTTCTGCAGAGTGTCAATGAAAGAACGTTGCCTATGGAGAAAAGGGCAGCTTTATTTCTTGCGTATGGGAAATTTCCAGTTGCGGCAAGAACAAGACCAATGACGTTCAACGTCAAACAGAGGACGAATAGTCGTTTGTATACTGTAAACAGACCTTGGTCCAGCAAGATAATTGCCAATCTTGATTCTTTTCTTCCAACAGTTTTTGGTTGTTTTTCCATCGTAATGTTAGACTGAATTAGAATTTCTTTCTCCTTGCCTTTTCCTTCTTCTAACAATGCTTGTAAACTTCCACCATTTTCATCTGCAGTGGCTTCGTAATCACAGAAGTGGCTGCTGGTTCGACTTCCAGATCTTCTAATAGAAGAATATAACCGTCTTGTCAAACTTTCTTGATTCCATGGAAGCCAATTCCTCTTGCTGCCTTTGAGTTCATGATTGATGCATGTGACTGATGCTGGTACGTCAAATGGGTTGGAACGAGGCTTAATCTCAAAAGACACGCCTCGGCAGCTGGAAAACCTCAAAGGTGATTCCATGTTGGAGCAGAGAAGAAAGACGAGACGATGTGCTTTTAGGAGAAGATCTGTTCGATAGTGAGGTGAGACGGAAGTGTAGCGCTACGAGTTTCCCATTATTAGGCGGTCTGACTTTATAGGTCTTCTGTAGTGGTATCAAATGAGAATTTAGTGAAATGGTAAATGGAGGACATCTAAGGGTAGTGGGAGTTTATGTTTTAGGATATCAATGATTCAACCTGATCTTGCCAGAAGGCGTTTGATTCTACTGCTGTGTTTGGGTTTAGTTTTTAGTTTTTCTTTTGAATAAAAATAAAACTTCCTGCATTATTTTTATTATTAGATAAAATTTAAAAATAAATTTATTTTAATCATTTGTATAATATTTATTAATAAATTATCAATAAATTTATTTTATGTTATTAAAAATAATATTTATTTTAAATATATTTTAATTATTAAATCAAATTTTATTTTGATATATATATTTTTTGAAGATATTTTAAATTTAATTAAGTATATTAATAATTATTTTATTTACAAAAATTAAATAATATTAAATTATTCATAATTCTTATGAATATTAATTTTAATTAATTAAATATATAATATTAAATTAAATTATTTATAATTCTTATTAAAAATTGATATATTAAATAATTAAATAATATATTTAGGTAATAGTAGTTCAGATTATGGAAAAAAATTATAAATCACTTCGTATAATTTTAGAAAACTGGAATACACCAAAATAAAAAAATTAAAACTAAAAACTCAAATAAAAAATGTTTTTTTGCCGAATTTGGAAACAAAATTGAAGATAGAAACAAATAATCCTAAACAAATTTTAGAATGGTACAAATCAGCTATTCATTTGATCATGCAACACAAGGGAGGGATGTCTTCAAATCGTTAACAATGGGAATCAACAAAGTTAAAAAGGTAGTCAAAATATAAATAGAAAAGCTCGGGATTCTGCTAATTATATGTTGGTTTCCTAATCGACTCCGTAAGACTCTCAGTCGAAATCTGACAAATTCTCCACCTCTGTCAATATCTGTTGCTTAAAGTCTTCCCGTAGTTATGAGCTTCTCATTAGCGTGTAGCATTGATTCTATATAGGGCCAAATTTCTCCAATGGAGTCGAGGCCTCTGATTTTCAGATATGCTATAAATCAGATAGTCAAAGGAATCGTCATTTTCATACCTTAATACCACAAATTGTTCTAGCAGTTGCAACATTTCGACGACCGTTAAAACAGAACAAATGGCATTGCATATTTATTATACCAACATTATGTGTCTTATTTTATTTTGGGAGAAAGTTAAATTGAATTAAGAGTAAGAAATGAGGAAGCTACAGAACACCAGAGTCTCAGAATGCCTACAACAAGACACACTGGACAATGCTGAAGCAAAAGCTAAAACTAACCCCCAAGGGGACTCTACAATTGAAATTTTTTTTTAAGTAACCAAAAGTAGTGAGAAAGTACAGCAAGTCAGGGAACTTGAAAGGGTTTGACAAAAAACATTCCATGTCGGTCTTAGTCTTACTTTGGTATATGATACAATGGCTTATAGTTAAGTACAGCAAGTCAGGGAACTTGAAAGGGTTTGACAAAAAACATTCCATGTCGGTCTTAGTCTTACTTTGGTATATGATACAATGGCTTATAGTTTCTTCATATTCCACTAGTTCTCAAGAAGAACATTTGTTTGGTGAACATATATTATCAAAGATGTTTAATTGTATTTTATATTATATTTTTAGATTAATTGAATTTAAAATACCCTATAGAACTTTATTTCAAAGTTAAATCATGTTCTATGATAACTATTCCAACTTAATATTTGCATCTTTACTTTTTTTTTGACGTGTACTTGCGTAATGTTTGTTAGGAATTGAAGAAAATAAAGAAATAATTTGTATTATGTATTGTGCTTGTTATACAAAGATGAGTTCTTACTTATACACATGAATCTATACTCACGTAAGGAAATTAAATTAATAAGAGCAAACTAAGATACGTAAATCTAAAGTGATATTGTTAATAGATTTGTAATAATTAATCTAGAATATCATCAATTAATCTAGAAATAGTGCCAATTAATCTAGAATATTTTCAATATCCTTCCTAAAACTTAAGGTGATTGAAGAATGACTTACTAGAATGTGGAAACGAGAATATGAAATTGACCTAGTGAATGAGTTTTAGTGAAAATATCAATAGTCTAATCTTTAGAAAAATAAAGATAAGTCGAATTATACCTTGAATAATATGATGTCGTATAAAATGACATCATTATCATTGTGATTAACAAACTCATGGAGGACATTGTTATGAGCAATCAACACAATACTATGATTATTGAGCAAAGATAATGAGTGACAGTTCCTTATTAAAAACAAAAAAACATCTCCCTTCCTTTTCTCTTTTGGTCACTTAAAACCACCTTTCAAAATTAGTTACCATTTTAGGTGGCAAGACAAGTAATATCTCTTCCACCTAGTGACCATGAAATAAGATTTTCCCCACTAAGGCCATCTCCAACAGTTATACTAAAATTTTACACCAAATTTGGTAAAAAGGAGAATATTCTAGGAATCTTTTTACGCCAAATTTTTTTACACTCTAACCACTCTACACAAAATTAATAACGTACAAAAATATAATATTTTTATTACACATTTAACCTCAAATATTCTAAATTACCATATCGTTCACACAAATGTTCAATCAGTGCGTTATGAAGTTTATAATGAGTTTCTTTATCTTTATTTTGCTTATCTCGAGCAAGGAATTCTTGAAATATAATTGTATCATCTCTATTTATATTAATTTCAGGGGTTAGTATTTCCCTCCAATCTTGTATGGCCACTTGGGTATCACGTTGGTCTTCAATGATTATATTGTGTATTATAATGCATTCTGACATAATATTATTTAATATGGATTGTTTTCCAAAAATATGTAATAATATTGTATTATAGTTCAAGAAAGCAAAAGATTTACTCAGTTAAGATCCAAATTTTCAAAAAGGTTTCAAATTTGATCATATATGGCTAATCCTAAAAAATATGGAGAAATATCTGACACTAGTAAAGAGAATACTCCTAGTCATTGAAAAATGATCTAACTTCAATGAAATGTCATAGTCTAAACTCCAAAAGTCAAATAAGTCAATAGGATCATCATCATTTTGTATTAATGTAAATAATGATTCTGAAACTGAAGATGAATTTACTTAAAAAAATGATGTAGCTGATCGTTCTATTGGGAAGAAGAAAGAAAAAATGAAAAAGGAACAAAATGAGTAAATGAAAAAACTTTTTATGTCCATGAATAAAGAAAATAAAGAAATGTTTCATGAAGGTCAATCTCTTCTCGAAAAGAATTATAAACTTCAGTTGTTACGAGCTCAAAATGAGGAGGAAAATTAAAGTTATGAGAAAGATGAGAAGAGAATAGAATTTTATACAAAGATTTGGATTTCATTAAAGATCCAATGATGCGTGAGACTTTAAAAAATGAACAAATGAAAATTCGTACAAAAAGAGCTTAAGAAGGAGAACCTCAACGAAGAGCTAGCTTATTTAGTGGCTTTAGCCAATATTTTGATTTTGGAGGAAACAGGGATGACCTTCCAAAATATTAATTATTTATGTTAAATTAATATTCTCAAGTGCTTTAATTTTACTTTTAATTTGGATGTTGTAATTTTAGTTTGATTTTAATCTCGAGTCTGGTTATAGTTATAGTTTATTTTAGTCTGGGTATAATTTCAAGCCTTTTTGTTGGGTTTTAATTTTTGTTAAAAATCAATGTTGTGGTTTATTTTACTTTTAAGTTTATGAACCTTTTATTTTAAATTTACTTTTTGTTCTTAAAATATTTTATTAATTAATTTATAACACATATAAATAAGAATTAAAAATAAATATAAAAAATAATTTTAATAGTATAAAGGTCTCAATGAGATCTTTGCAATGATATACTTTGTGTAAAGTAATATATATTATAAATTTAATGACTTAACAAATTATGTAAATAGATCAAAATGTGAGAGGGCATAAAAGGAATATGTAAATAAGAAAATGTTCAAAGATGTCATTTTATAACTTTTGGTGCATAAATAGTATCACACCAAATTTGATGTGTTACTATTCATTACATCAAAATGGTGGTCTTGGGAATCCAACTTTGGTGTATTGGTTGGAGTGGATTCAATATACTAAAATACCAAATTTGGTGTTTTAGTGTGTTGGTTGAAGATAGCCCAACTCATCATCTCGAACCAATAGCTAATCATCTTTAAATTCGAGCAATCCCCTAACTTTATTATTCTACATGCCTATACACCCTTGCGTCTAACCACCCCCTTTAGCCCCAATGTTTCATTTTCAAAACTTGTAACTTCATCACCAAAGGATTTGAATATTCCCTCATCTCCCAACCCCAACCTCGAGACTTCTCCTCCAACCCCCAATATGCCTTTAAGGAATATTCCTACTTAATTAGGGATCAACTATAGTAGGTAAGAGAAAGACTTGGTCACGAGTAATGGGGGATGCGATCCCATCGACGAGCTAAAATTAATCCTACAAATAGAAGGAGAAGATCCACAAGTGGTTTCATGATCTTTGGAGGTTCTTCATGTAGGTGCAACTAGATGGTCTAGCATTTTGATTGGCCACTTTCTTGACAAAAGGCCCTCTTACTCCTTAATAAAGTTAGTAATAGCTTCTCTCTCTCTCTCTATATATATTTCCCCTCGTTTTTCCTAATTTTCATTTTCACTTGCTTAAGGTTAGTATTCACAAAACCATCCTTTTCCTTTATACTTCACTACTAATTACTCTAACTAACCAACCAAGTATAACAACAAACTCCTCTTTTTGAGTCCATCACAATCATGCCTATTTTAACCTCACAATAACAATGAAACTATGAAAAAAATCGAGAAGGAAAATTATAGAAAAATTCAAATCTTCAATTTGACGCCTCCGATGAGTGTTGTTAACTAACACCCATTACCATTGGACTCCCTTTGATGTCTGAAGCAAAAGCCCTATGGTCTAGTAGCAAGTCACTGCCTATATTGTTGTTGATTCAAGAAAATAGAAGTTAGGGCTCCAAGATAAAATTTCTTTAATTTGTTTAGATTGGTTGAGAATTTGATTTTCTTATAGTTATAACATTTGTTCTACTCGTTATCATCTTCCACTTGGTATCAAAATTGTCAAATTCTAAGACTAAAATTTTTATGATCATCGGAGAAATATTCTAGTCACCAAAGATACAATTTTAAAGACATCTTTCAGAAAAAATTTAAAAAATTCTATAAATTGTGCTAATGTTTTTTTCCTTAAAAATCATAGCAAAATTCTTAACAGTTTGTGAATTAAAAATCATGAAAAGTTTGGGCAAGGATAGGATTAATGGTTAAATTGCATAATTGGACGATCCTTGCAAAGCTAATGAGTCCTAAGTTGTTAATTGAGTCTAATGGCTTTTAGACGACATCGATTAGGATATTTTCTTTCTTATTTTATAGGTATATCAATAGTGAGACCTATATCGTAAGGTTTAAACTGAAAAGTACATTAATTAAGCAAGTTCATATTTATCTACCAATACTGAATCCATACCCTCTATTAATTACGATTCTAGATTGATATAATTGATGATATGTTAAGAAAACATAAATTCCTCTTTCCTTATGCACGAGGATATATATATATATATATATATATATATATGAAAGTACCTACAAGTATACACATATAATTTGAGTACCTATTGTCGTGATGCCCATGCATATAATATTATGGTATCTAAGTATATGGATAAGGATTTGGGTAACTATGACATACTAAATACATTTATGATGGTTCTCACATGACTAATTTCTTGTTTTGTGAAATTTAGTGATTGATATTTTGATTATATGGATATGTTTGATTGTGAAGCTAGAGGAGGAAGAAAGCTATAGTATGTGTCATTTGTTAGGTATGCATTAGGACCAGGTGCACATTGGTTTGATTATGAGAGATAATTATGACATGATATTAACTAATCCTAGTTAATGCTCGGCTCTTTGTCAAGTCTTTGTTTGATATGTATATTATTGATGTGATTGATTGTGACTTTAGATGTATTGAGTAAGGGTTGGCCTATTGGTGAGGTCTAGCTCCCGACATCCTTTTTGAACTAAGAGAGTCTTATGTCTAGATGAGTATAAATTTATGGCTAGGCAATTAGTGATGCTTTGTTTCTCGCATCCATTTTTATGTATAGATAAGTATAAATGTATGGCTAGGCCATTGGTGATGCTTTGCTTCTCGCATCCATTCTAAGTGTAGTATTGTGAGGGTTTACCCTTAGAGACTAGGATCATATAGATATTCCTTCTTTATGATTTATTATGTGTTGTATATGATTTTTCATGCACATATATATATATATATGTTTATATTAATGTAAATTGTATATTAAGGGAGAATGCTATCGGATGTTATGTGGTGATATGAACTTACTCAATGAAGTCAAACACCCTTCAACTTTACCTTTTAGATCTGTTACCACCAATTTCACAATAGTGACTTTGAGTAGCATTGACTATAACATATTTACTTCTACGTATGCTTTTCAAATGTTTTCATTTATACTTGTACTCTAACGTCTATAGCGATATGATTCAGTATGTTGATTTTTTTTATGATGCACACTAAAATTATTGTGCTTTACTATGTTTATACTTACGCATTCCTATATTTTTATTTATCTTTTTGAGATTATACATTTATTTATGTCACTAGTAGCCAAGATTATGTTTGATTTAAAGACTTCATCTTTTGGGTTTTATATGTCATTTACGTGCCCATTTGGGTTATAAAAAAGTTTTTATCAAATCCTAATTTAAAAGAATTAAGGCTTAGAGTGTTGCTCCACTTGTCACAACGAAAATATAGGAATTTTGTCCCTTTTTAAGATAACTTCCTTACTCAGAATACTCATCAATTATAATCCATGGTATTGACGATTCATTTGCTACCTTTGTAACATGAACATATGTGCCCGATTTCTCACCTTGACCAGGAAGCCCACAATGAGACCTCTTTGCAAGATAAGGCACCTGCCCCTGCTGCTTCAGCTAGACGACTCAGTAATACAGGATGATTAGGAATCAAGAGGTACTTGTAGAAGAGCCAGAGGTGTAATAGGGAATTTGTAAGGCACTTGCATTTAACATGTAAGCATTTCTATTAGGAATAGAAGCTAACAATGTCTTGTTCTAAGATTTGATGATGATGATGATGATAATGTAGTAAAAATAACAATAAGCCCTACCACTAGTAGTAGCTTCGGAGTAAGAGAGGTTACATATATAGTTGTCAATGGCATATTCAAGGTTTCTCCTCATATAGTTTAACAATACTAGGCCCAAGAAGGCCTTGATTTCCATAATGAGATGCAAATTAGAGGCAGGAGGTTATACTATTCCAATATCTAGTTAGTGGGTCTGATGGAGTTGTCTTTACAGGGAGTGGTCAAGGAATGGTATCGAAACCACATACTTTCATATTTAGGTGTGGTGACCTGATTGCAATTTAGGGAGAGGTTTATGGACTATTTCTTCTCCTTTATAGCTAAGGGCCTTCAAATTAGAGTTTTTGAACCTACAATAGGGAGATAGTGTAACATCCCCTCACCTATGGGAAGGGTAATATGGTAATTTGGAACGGGTTAGGAATGTGTAAAATTGTATTGCTATATTCATGCATTAAATTGATGCGATGCCATGTGGAGTAACTGTAGCGATTGCACATAGCGCTCCCTTATCATAGGATATGTACCGAAATGATCTACGGGCATCCCGGTGCGTACCCTACGGTAAGGGGGTGTTACAGATAGGCTAATGGATAAGTATAACACTGATTTTGTTTGATTGAGTTAATAAGTCCTGGAGATTATCTCATATGAATTAAGGAAGAACAACCAATATGTACTTAGGTTAGGACCCCCTTTCATCAACATAACTATTAGTTTTCGGGAGGAGTTATTTACTCTTGTAGATATGGCCAAACAGTTCAAAATGATCCTCACAAAGTAGGGTGCTTTGTCTACTGGAGAGTAAAGTGGGAGGCTTTTAATAGGCATTAATTTAAAGTTACAAAGGAATGAAGCATTTGTACCATAAAATGAATATGATATCCTAACCATAGAGGAAGCATCAATTACCAAAACTATCACAGATCAAGAAAAGAACCTATTAAAAGAAGCGTAAAGCAACAATCAAGCTAGAGAATATAATGTAACATTAGGCCTTTGGCAACCTATCTATTTATAACTAATGTCCATTATTAGTTGGAAAATCAAGAGATTCAAAGATTATTTACTAATTCAAAGTTTCGTAGAAGTAATGAATAAAGGGTTAACTGTAATGGTTACAAGTCATAAAGCATTAAAATGTATGAAGAAATCGCAAGATATTACAGATAAGATAAAATCTTTGAACAAGAAGACTTTTAGCAACATGGAGATAATACTAGAAAATACAAGGAAAAACCTCCTTGATTTCTAAGAAAGATTAAAAATCAAGCTAGGAGGTGAAGTTATTACTTTATAATACAAGAAAATAGTGAATTAGGGATGGAAAATATCGACGAAAAGGAGAAATATTCTGTCGGTATACAACATTACCGACAAAATAAACTGATGGCCAAAAAGTCGGAGATTTGGTCGTAGCTAAACTTACCGATGGAATGTTTCTTTACTGTCAGTAAAATTACCGACAGACAAAATAAACTGTTGGAAAAATCAACCGAAAAATTATCGACCGTCCGAAGTATTCCGTCGCTAAATTTACCGACGGGTGGCTTACCCGTATGTAAATTTAGCATCGGAATGTTTCTAATACGGTTGGTAAAGTTACCGACAGTAACGTTTTGTCCGTCGATAAATTCGGAACTATTACTGACGGAAATTATTGTCCGTCGGCATAGTATGTAGACAATTACCGACGGAAATCTTGCATATTTCCATCGGTAAAAATTTTATTAAAATTTTTAAAAATATATATTTCCATTATATTTAAATTATAACCGTCGAAAAATTTTATTAATAATATATATTTAATTAG
>JANZXR010000002.1:22425129-22442804 GCA_027575705.1 Erythroxylum echinodendron | reverse complement strand
AAACATGCTTTTTTTGTAAAATAATACACTTATAAGAGAGTTTACCTCAAACAACACACGATGAGTAAGACAATAATTGAAACACGATCGAAAAATGCGAGAGAAGAAGTCGGAAAACTCTGAACTATAAGGAAAGAAGAGAAATGAAGGCGCGAGGGGAGGGGAGAGGGTCGGGCGTGACTTATAGGCGCTGGATTACCGACAGAATACAACATTCTGTCCGTAATCTAGGTTTCCAGAATACGCGTCCGTCGAAAGTTACTGACAGACAAGACCATTCCGTCAGTAAAAGCACGGCATTTTGATAACAGTAGAAACTCAAATACCGACGGCAAAATTATTCCGTCGACAACTAGGTTTTGCTGCCGACAGTTACCGACGGAATATCATCTGCCCGTCGGTAACTGTCGGCAAGTGTACCGACGGAATATTAGTTCCGTTGGTAATTTTTGTTCATGAAAACAATTACCGACGGACATCAGACATTCCGTCGGTATACTAAGGTTACTGATGGAAACTTTATGCCGTCAGTGTATCATCTCGTCTTCATCGACACGACAACGTCTGTAAACAATTTTCCGACAGAAACGCCTGTCCGTTGGTACGTTGCTTCCAGTTATAGCGACGAAATGTACGTCAAATGAAAGCCAAATACCGACGGTAGATTTCCCGTCGGTAAATCAGCGAAGCAATTAAATTACGAGAACGGTTCCTGCATTTTTTCCCGTCGCAGTGACTTTTGGAGTCGCTATTTGCCGTCAAAGATTTTGTGCGAAAGTTTTTTCTACAGTATTTCCGATGGATGTATTTTCCGTCGGTAAAACACTGTATTTGCCGACGGAATATTTACTTTCCCTCGGCAAGTTGCGACGGACTGATTTCCTTCGGAAATATTCCGATGCTATTACGTGATTTTCTTGTAGTGTTAAAAGAAAGGATAATTCTTAAAAGGTACATTGAAGTCTTGAACGCTCATCACTCCTTGATAAAATAAAAGTTAAGAATATATTGGCTTAGGATGGGGACAAAAACACCATCTATTTTCATAATGTAGTGTTATCTAAGCATAACATCAATATAATTGATTTCCTAATAAATAGGGATTGTACAATCATAAAAAGGACAATAAGATCTTAAGGAAGTAACACTAAATTATGTTAAAGGTTACATTGATCAATCTAATAGTACCTTGGTTAAGCTATAAGATGTTTGTATTTTTATTCCTAACTCTTTATCCTAAGCATAAGTTGACCATCTTATAAGACATTCCATTATAGGAGACATAAAAAAACCTTATTTAGCTTGAATACAAACAATGTAATAGGTTCTAATCACCTGACTATGATGTTTTATCATAATTCCTAGAATCAAATAGGTGATTAAATCTACAAAACAATGTTGAAATTCTTTTTTAAGGAAAAATATTGAAGCAATTCAATAAAATACACACACATCTAATACCCAAAATCTACAATCCCTTCAAACTATATCACTACATACCCATTTCTTGTTGTAATATTATTTATGCCAATAGGTTGGTTTCCAAGTTAAGCTATCTTAAAGTATATTATGAATATAAGTTGAGTAGGTTTTATATAAGGGAGAATTATAGGAGAAGGTATCTTGATAGCTTAGAAGCTATTTATAAACTATTATTAAAAAGTGGCCATCAATATTGTGCCATAAAGATGAATTTTAACAAAGCCTTTGATTCCATCAATTGGAATTTCTTATTTTCCACCCACCAAAGGAATTTGGATTTTAAAAAGAGTTTTTTTAATTAGCTATATGAATGTCTTGCTATATCGTTATATGGCATATTGATCATATTGAGCAAATCAAATTATTGAAAAGAGATAAATTAATAAGGCGAGGG
This sequence comes from Erythroxylum echinodendron, assembly GCA_027575705.1. Taxonomy (NCBI): domain Eukaryota; kingdom Viridiplantae; phylum Streptophyta; class Magnoliopsida; order Malpighiales; family Erythroxylaceae; genus Erythroxylum; species Erythroxylum echinodendron. The sequence continues at coordinate 22,440,928 of JANZXR010000002.1, read as the reverse complement.
GAATAGGAAAAACACTTAGTTTTGATATGATAATTGGCACTATTAGGGCCCTCACTATAAGTTTCCTATATTTAGAATCTTATAATAAAAAATGCTAACATAAACTAAAGTAGCTAGTTCTTATAAAAAGGAATATAAGATATTAGCCAACCAAACATATCTCTAGATCCTTCACTAACCAATCATTTAAGAAAATATTCATTGGAAACATCATGATTAATTGGCATATTATTATGGTATATTAGAAACCTTACAAAGGAATCATTAATCCTTTAGAGTTATAATACCTAGGTATATACTAAATCTGCAAGTGTGTGGAGTCAATTATAGTAAGTAAATATAATTTCACTAAATCTTTAACATTGATATTATTTATAAATCCTAGTAATAGATAAACTAAATAAAGATAATGATTACTAAAGATAATGAAATAACTAAACTAATGAAAATTGTTTAAATAAAGTAGAGAAGAAAAATAAAGAAAGCAAATAGTAGGTTTTTGGGCTTCACTCATATGATATTCCAATTATCATACAAGATTAATTATCTAAGTTAAAATAAGAATTAACTAAAAGTATATATTTGTTAATGGGCATTTTATATTAATTTTTGATATATAATTTGCTAAACTCTTGTCCATTTAACATTTAAATTACACTAATTAAGAATTATTTGTTTAAATTTTAGGGACACATTAGATTTGGAGCCTTAAGAGCTCTAAAAGGAAGCAAGGATAAAAGAAAAACGTTACCATTTTGGCCACCCAAAAACGTAAACGTTTTGGCCAAGAGAAGAATGAGAAGTGTGCATGAAAAACAAAGAGCGTGGCTGTGGTTATACATGAAGGATGATAGCTAGAAGGAGCAATTAGTGGAGAGAAAACAATAAGGAATAAGCTAGCGGCAAAGAGAGCAATGAAGATAGTAATATGCGTGAACCAAGGCATGCGTGAGTAAGGTGGACCCAGAGCTTTATTTGTCACATCAATAAATAACAAAAAAGAGAGAGAGCTGGTGGCTTGAATAGGGAAAAAAGAGAAAAAAACGTGAAGAGAGGCTGGAGTTACATTGAAAAACGCTGAGTAGCATTAGTGAAAAATAAAAAATAACAAAGCAGCTGGCGGCGATAAAAGAGAGGAGACAACGTGAGTGTGCTTGTGAAGGACGTTCGGTGGGACCAAAAGACCAAAAACCTTCATTAAAACTCGTCAATACAGACCGAAGCAGTAATTGGCGGCTAGATAGCAAGAGAGGAGTGAGCGTGAAAGTGGAAAAAGAACAAAAGGGAGTATGCGTGAAAATAGAAATAAAGTGGAGTAGCAACTACAGAGAAGAATAGTAGGAGGGCGTGAAAAGAAGAGGGCAAAGCCAGCAGCTGTGCGTGAATAGGAGGAGATATATAGCAGTGGCAGTGCATCAATGGAAGGAGAGAGCTGCAGCCGAAAATAAAACAAGAACCAAAGAGAAACGAGCAGTGGTGGCGGCAGGAATACGAGGAGGGCGTATTTTGATCAAGGGTGGACCAAAAACCCTTTGGAAACTTCATTTCTAGCGCTAAAGTGTTTATTCTCCTAGTGTATATATCATATTTCACCTCTTAGTCCTTTATATACTCCCCAAGAATGAATCTAACGAAAGATCTATTACAAGGTACATCCTTAATCCAAACTAGTTTTTAGTAACTTAACAAAAATAGAAAACAAACAAATTAATATCAATATAAGGGAAAGAAAAAAATTTAAGAACCTTCCACGGGCTCCTCCACTCTTATTCCTTATCCTCCTCTAATTCTAATAAACAATAAAATTAAGGAGATAAAAGCAAGATTGCTATAAAATACCTTCAGAAAGTCCACTAGTTTAAACCTAATCAGAGTATTCGTAGTTAAGGATATAATAATAAAGTCCTAGAATTCTCAAACTTAAGAATTAACACTTTTCATAAGTTACAAATGAGAAATGATGTCAGATCAACATCCACATTGATGCCAATTTTACTATGGAAGTTTAATGCATTATAGAATAGCATATGATTGGCACCTAACAACAAGTTGTAACAAATGCCTTACACTAACTTATAATTGATAATACTTTTATTCAATAACTTTATTTGTAAAAGCATGACAAGTCTAGTGTGTGTTCGCTTTAACATTGATCTTGTTTCGCTTCTTTACTACACTAAAATTCACAAAATCCAGGCATTGTATCCTTAGCAAGTTCAATATCTATTATGCCCTTTTGTACCTACTTCTTTACTTTTTGACATCTTTGAGCTAGAATTGACATCCAATGTACACTACAAAGTTTTTGTCTATCTTCTTATCTTTAAAATGATTCTAGTATCTCCTCTATTGGAAAATTATAGAGAAAGTTGTACTAAATCCATGTTTTCTCCTTAAAATTATCACCAATAAGATAACAAACTAAACATAGGAAAATTCCATATAATCGATATAAAACAAACCATCTAAGCGTCAAATACAAAATCCCAAGTAGTTCAACCTCAGATAAAAACTAAAATATGGATGTGTGAAATCCTCACACATTTAATTCATTGCTTGTTCCTAAGAAATCAATAACAAATAAACCCTAACTGCTAACGTAAAACCAACTAAAATGAGAAATAACTATAAAATTAGCATAGCAATAAGAAATAAATTAAGAAAACATCAATCCTAAGTTTCATAACCCCTCATATTCTTGTAACCACACATCTTCTTTCATTCTTTTCAAGCACAAGAATTCGTGCCAATTATTTTTTAAAACTTTATTGTCTTTTCTTTTTTTCACATTTTTGCCTTTTTGATTTGGATAAGATTATCCCTTTTTCTTTGCCTCTTTCATACACTTCACCATATGCTCGATACTTACTTTCTTACATCCCATTTATAGAAAAACATCACAAAACCATATCTAGTAGTTATAAATTAGGGAGTAAATGCATTTTTTAAGCTCAGGATTCTTTAGTAAAGGCTTACTAAGCAAAAGCCTAGAATTTTGAATTAGACTCAAAAGGGCTCACTAATGTATTAACATATAAAATGTGTACAATTTGACCCAAACTAAATCCTAATTGGATTTATCATTTTAATAATTGTACACATCTTTTATGTAATTTCAAAAGGATGAAATTAAAGTTTTACAATTCAAATTCAAAGAAAGTATCTACTTAAGAATTTTTTTTTTTTATAAATTTCCAAGTCCTCATAAGATTGCTTAAGTCAAATCTTTGCACAACAGTAACTTAATCATATTATACATATAATTTTTACTAATCAATCTTAACTCAAAAACATGAACAAACTCATTCCATTAGTGTAAAGCTACTAATGATAGCTTAAAAACATATCCTGAAAACAAAAAGAAAGATAAAAATTTAACCTAAAACATATAAAATAAATAGAGTAAACACACAAACCAAAAATTTAAAAATTCATAACCCATATTTAAACATGAAACTATCCTTAATGTTTAGTCCTAAGATCATAAAACATATATAAAAGATACTATAGGTAGAGAATTATCCCTTTTATCCATGTCAAGCTAGTATGGTAAAATCCATAAAAGTCTAACATAGAACTACCTATAAAAGAAACTAAATTAAACATTACTAGAATACTAAAACTAACAAAATAAAGGAATTATGGTTAGAGTGTTAGATAACCTCTCAATAAGTGCTTCTTTATTTTTCAATTGGTTGTATTGGATCAGTAAGTGGAATTATCAAACACACTATAACTCTCAAAATGTTGCTCTAGTTGCTACCTATTGACCATGAATAGCTTTTCATCTGTGCCTTTAACTTTAATGACGTCAGGAATGAACTAGACCATCTATATTTTAACGTCCATGGAAATACTTTAAAACAAAAAAAAATTGAAAAGTAAAGCCTTTTCCCACTTTAAATTTTCTCCTCAAGATATTTTTATCATGAAATGTCTCATATCACTTTTTATAGCTCATATAATTTCAAATAATCTCTTTTAAACTCATCTAACCCATTCAATTGATGAACCCTTATTTTATCACCAACAAAAACTTGTGCTCAATCTTAGCTGAGAGGTGATAAGGCTTGTTAAATACCAATTAATAAGGGACATGCCTAAGGGGGTCTTAAAAACCATCCTATATACCTAAAGTTATTAATTTTTAATGCCTAATAAATTCTAAAAAATATTAACCATTTTCTTTAAAATCTACTTAAGCTCCCAGTGGGAGACCTCAATTTAACCATTTATTTGAAAATGATAAATCGTTAAAGTTTTGAAAATGCATATGTTCTTCTTCAATAATGACTTGAACTTAAAATTATAAAATGAATATCATTGTCACTAGTGATAATTTAAAGTATACCAAAACTAGAGTAGATGTTCCTTTTCATGAATTTCATTATACTAGCCCCCGTGCTATTAAGAAAATTTACTACCTCCACCCACTTTATACCATAATTGATTGCCACTATAGTGTAGGTGTTACCATACAAAGAGGGATATGGCCTTATAAAATATTTACCCATACATCAAATAACTTGACTTCTAAAATCATATTTCGAGGCATGTCATATTATTTATCAATATTTCTTATTCATTAGCATCAATCAAATATAAGCACAAAACTCTTGAAATACTTGAATAGTACAGTCCAATAAAGCCTATATTTTAAGATTTTAGTAGCAATTTGATGTCATCTCGTCTTTAGGTATACATCTTCGTATAATCCCATTAAAACATCTTTGATACCTAAAAGGATCTTCTAATAGTAAAATTTAACTTTAGAGATGAATTTCTTCCCCTAGTGGTAAGGAAGATCTATTGGGACAATTCTTAAAATAAGAAAATTTATAAATAACGAGACAAGGGGCTTCATTATGATGAACAACTGAAAGTTTATGTAAGGAAATTGATTGTTGATGAATTCCTCATCCATATGATCTCCTTACTCTAATCTCGATAAGTGATCTAATACTAAATTCTCTTACCCTTTTTATCTTAGATTTCTATGTCAAATTCATACAAAAGGATTAAATAACAAATTAGCCTTAGTTTGACATCCTTTTTAGATAATAGATATTTCACTGTCAAATGGTCAGTATAGAGAATCATTTTTAGAGCCAATAAGATAAGATTTAAACTTATCAAAAGCAAACATGAAAGCTAGAAATTCTCTCTCGATGGTTGCATAATTAATCTTTGCATCATTAAGAAATTTACTAGCATAATATATAACGTGAATTTTTTTATCATGATTTTTAGCCTAAGATAACCCCCACTACATAGACACCAACATTACATATTAGCTCAAAGGGAAACTTCATTTGGGTACAACTATGATAGGAGTTGAAGTTAGCTCATTCTTTTACTTACTGAAAGCAAAAAGACATTCATCAATAAATTAAAAGGCTACATCATTTTGTAATAAGTTACACAAACGTTAACTAATGTTTAGAGAAATCCTTTATAAAATGTTGATAGAACCCCAACGTGTCTAAATTATATAGATTAAAGATATGTATTCTTTGTATAACTTCCACTTTATTTCAATCCTTTTTAATCTCATTTCTAGAAATCCTGTGTCCCAACACAATTCTTTCTTGTACCATAAAATGATGTTTTTCTCCAATTAAGTACTAATTCTATGTCTTCATATTATTACATCATATGTTTCAAATTAAGCAAAAAAGCGTCAAAAGAAAACCTACAAATTATGATAATCTTTTAAATTTTAAAATAAGAAAGATAAAAAATATTTAAATATATATTTTTAGTGTTGCACTGTGTTAGTGATGATTATAAAAACCAACGTCTTTATTGGAACTTAGGTGGTCCTAAAAGGCTGCCTACTTTAGCTCATTATTCTTTCCATAAGGTATTTGGATGATTCCTCTAACCTTAATTGTATGTCTAAGAAAGGGGTCATTCACAACTTGTTTTCCTATATAAGAAGCTGTACAATTTTCCTCTTCATAAATGTATGGGAAGGATGCCCATACATGGCTTACTGATAGCACGTGTCCATTCTACCTATGATTCAATTCAAAAACATCTTCATCTGATTTGAGAGATAAATTACATATGTTGCTAAGTATAAAACCACTTGAACCTTATAATTGGTTAATTTTAGTTTTCCTCTTACAACTTTAATTGACAAATTTGTTGCTAAGTTTTTAATAATGTCTTTGAAATGCTTGATGGTTTAATGGTCCATTTTGCAACTGTGTCACTCAAGGTCTAACATATTAGTGTGTGGTCTTTGTAGAAGAATTGCATTATTAACTATAATGAATGCTAGTGATGTGGGAACTGGTTAAGTAAAGCTTTGTATCTTTGTCAAGCATCATAGAATGCTTCCTTTTCTTTTTAGGTAAAGATTTGAATTTTCCTCCTTAACTTGGTGGTCTTATGTCGAGGGAAAAATCTTAATATAAAGATGCCAAATAGTTGATTCCACTCCTGAAGAATCCACTTTAATAGATAACATCTAGGTCAAGGTTCGCTTTCTCTCTCATTTAATATGGAAAACACCTTATTTAAAGCTCATCTTTTATAAATCCATTCAGTGATTGTGTTTTAATCACCGAATAAAACTCCTTGATGAATGTGATATTGTCTTCCCCATATGATCCACTAAATGCTGGGAGTAACCAGAGATGTACTTACTTCATCTTACACTTTCAATCCCTTTAACATAATTTGATGCATAAAGGACTTATACTAATCACGCGTAATTAAATGGTTTCAAGTGCATCTTTTGCAGCTATTGTTGCTTTATATCAGTGACAATATTATCTTGAGTAGCAGCCATCTATTCTCTTCTTCTCATTTTATTTTGATTATAGGTTTATTTGATTTCAAGATTAAACTGAAGTAAGATGTTTAACTTTTTACTCCTGGATCTTCTATCTTAATCAACTAGAGTCGATTGTAGTAATTAATTAAACTAAAGAAAATCTAGAGTATTGATCCTATACAAACTATATCACTAAATTTATTAATCATATTCAAACAATTAAGCTAACTAAATCAAATAATTACTAAAAATAATGAAATCACTAAACTAAGAAAACCAATGCAAATAAACTATTGAAGGAAAATCAATAAAGTAACTGTTAGGAATTTAGAGTTCACTCATATGAAATTCTAATTATCATATAAGACTAATTATTTAGGTTGAAATAAAAATTGGCCTAAAGTCTCTATGCCTTCTCTTCAGGCATATATCCAATTAGGAAACTACAAACTCTCTATTTGCAATTTAACCTAATCAAATTATTTAGACATAGTTAACGTATTTGATTACCATAATATTCTAGGATGCTTTATTTCTCTAACGTTAATTCTCAATACTTTATATAATTCCCTAGATTGAAGCTATGATGAGCAAATATAAAATTAATAAAAAAAGAAAAAAGAGAACAAAATTACCAACAAATAATAACATCACACTTGATAGTTGAAAGATCCATTTTAAGCTACATCTCTAATACTTACTAAGGTTTCTAGAAACTAAAGATATAAAAAGCTAAAGAACTTATCATGTACTTCTCTACTCTTACTCCTAATCCGCCTCCAATTCCAAGAAAGAATAAAACCATTATGAGTTTGGAACATGCCATATACACCAATTTGATGATGGTCTTATTCTGCTTCTCAACCTCTTTGAAGTTTGTGAAAGACAGGACATCTGTCTCCTTGGCAAATTTAATGCTTATTATACTCTTTTTCACCAACTTCTCCATCTTTTCAACATCTTCAAGCTATAATTGACTTCTAGTATCTTTTATAAAGTTGTTTTTTCATCTTCTTATCTTCCAGATGACTCTAATATCTCCTCGATTGGGTGATTATGGAGAAAGTTGGACTCATATTTGTGTTTTCTCCATAAAATCACCACCTAAAAGACAATGAAATAAATGTGGGAAAACATTGTATAATCTATATAAAACATACTATAAAAGTGCAAAATAATAAGTAATTCAACCTTAAATAACATGTAAAATATATATACTAATTAACAAGTCTCAAACTAAAGATTGGTTTGGCTACTTACACATTAATAAACTAGAATGGCTCTTATGCAATTATGATGATGAAACTCTTATCCATCTTTTCTTCAAATGCTAGTAAATAAAATCAATATGGAATATGGTGTAGATCTTTGCAATATACATTATATAAAACTCAACGGGACCATATTATGAACTAGGACAATAAAATCAATTTCAATTATAAAAGGGGATCTTATACTATTCACATTGGTCTTGATTTTCAATATTTACATGATGTAAAAAAAATAAATCATATGTTATTTAGGAACCAAAAATTGGAATGATAAAATTTATGCCAAAAGTCTCTTAGCTGGATAAGAGAACTTATCATAATCAAAGTGAACATATTTATATTACATAGTAGCTTGAAATTCAATTGGAACATATACTAATACTTTAAGGTTGTGTAACTATAAGAAGTAGTTAAAGTTGGAGATTATTTTTTAAAAATTTATGAATGGAAACATTTCATTAAGGAATCAAAAACTATCATTAAGGATTCAAAAATTACAAAATAAGATGGAATACTCCCTCTTATAAAACACAAATGGCGACTGATTTCTCTTTTGACTAATCTATAAATCTTTGCATGGCAAATTTTATTTTAAGACTAAGACATATGTATATTTTTTAGAAGTACCATCTACCTCTAATCTAATTGCTTAGCTCTATTTTATTTGCTCATCAACAAATGTATCTTAATTTTGCTGATTTGTTTTTTTACAATAGGCAGGAGTTCCTAGATTGATCTCTTCATATTTGATTGTTTCTTTCTTTATATAGAATCCAAATAAGGTAATAGAAAACACTATATGAAATACCTTTCTGTTCTCTGCTGATGCATGTACAATTTTTGTGCATCATTCTTCTATGTCCTTACATGTTTTGAAGGACTTCCAATTCTGAATTCTGTCTTACTTTAAATAGCCCGACTATCTGTTATCAAATGGCCTTCTTTTAACCTTGTGCACCACTAGATGTGCTTTATTTCATATAGTAGTGCTTCTATAAAGGCTGAAGAACTTATAAATTGCTCTTTGAACACTTGACTATTTCTATCATTCCATAGATTTCAAACTAGGTAAGAGAATGCTATTTGAAATTCCTATTTGTTCTTTGTTAATATATGTTCGATTTATACATCATTTTATTTATCCCACTATGTTTTTAGTACAGATCCAATTTTGTATTTCTGTCTAATTATTTCCCATGTTTTACAAGAGTATGGACAATTAAAGAGTAAATGGTTATATGTTTCATGATCATTGTTACAAAGGTAGCATATTTGGTTAGTCTATCAATAGTAGGCAATTTCGCTTTCACTACTAACCACTATAGTGTGAGCAACATGTTGTAGTACATATTTAAACCAAACTAGCTTATGCCACATTACTTCTAGTTCTTTTCTTATAATAATTTTCTTTCCAAATCATTTGAAAACTCTCTTGACTTAGTTGATTCCCATACCACTTCATCCTCCTTTCCAAGTTCTGGTGTTAGATTAGTCAAATAAGTTAGTATTCTAGAGTCTCAAATTGATCCATTCAGCACAACCTTGTTTGAAATGACTTGAGAAACTAAAACTTCCATATTTTAAATAGCTTTGAGAGCTTAAAATGGCTTTTAGATTTCTAGTATCCTATAGGATGACTAATTTTCTATCCAAAAAATAATTTTCTTCTCGTTTCCTCTCTGACTTTGATGTTGTATAGTATTATCAGAGAGGGTTTCTTAGGGTAGTGTATCTCCAAAGTAACAGCTTACCTATAGTGACAATTTGTCCTTCAGTAGCCTTCAAGTATTTTTATCAGCCATAGTTATGTTTACTATCTTTAGAGGTACCTAGCCCACCTTTTTGTTAAGGTAAGCATATATTCCTCAAATTGACTTTATCCTTATTCCTTTCTCGTTATTTCCATTACAAAAGAATTTTATAAAGGCTTTTTAAATTTTTTTTGATGAACATACTTAAGAGGATTAAGTGTGATTCTGAATACACACTTAGGGAATTCAGTGTTGAAGAGATAAGTTAGGCTTTTCTTGTCAATGAAAGAGATATAGTACTCAAACTATGGATTTTGTATTGTATTTTATCCAGTAGTGGCTTGTAATCTGGTAGAGATGGATTATTGGAGGATGAACGAATCCCAAGGTAAGTTAGAGGAAGACTTTGATATTTGGAACTTGTTAAGGTAGTGAACTAGCTTGTATATTAAGTCTCCCTTTTAGATAGGTAGAGTCCACTTTTCTCATTATTAACCATCATACTAGACATTTTGCCGAACATATTTAGAGTTATAATTAGAGAAGAGATTGAATTATAATTTAATCCAGAGAAGAGGAATAGTTCAGTTGTAAAGTTTAGGCTCAAAATTCTCTCCTTCTTGCATTTTGAATGGAACTTTAAAATGTTATTCCTCTCCACCACCTTTACCAACAATCTATTAAACATCTATTGGATCACCGTGCCTAAGTCTTTTATAGCTCCTTATCATATTAGATGGTTCTCCATTTACTAGGATATTGAAAGATAGCTTTGTCATACATTTTTGTATCCATTATGCAAAGATCTTATCAAATCCAAGTACTTTAAAAGAATTGACTATAAAAAACTAGAACATGAAGTCATAGGCTATCCGCAAATTCGCTACCAAAAAGTAATTTTTACTACTTCTCTTCCTTTTATATTGTTTAAGTAGCTCTTAGACCAAATGGATGTTATCACCAATCTGCCTCTCTAGAATAAAAGCTCCTTATTGATCACCATTATGAGCTAATAAAACTGCTTTAACCTTTTAACTAGAAATTTAAAAATTATTTTATAGATTGAATTGTACTAGGCTATTGGTATATAGTCTTTAATTGAATTTTACTCATTTACTATAGGAAATAATGCAATGAATGTCCTACTAAATTCTCTAAGTTTCCTTTCTTGAAAAAATTCCTCAATTGCTTCAACAATTGTCTCTCCAATCATTGGCCATATTTTTTGGTAGAAAATACATAAGCTTCATTAGGTCATATTGCTATGTAAGGGTTTAGAGCTTTTAGGGACTTCTCACTCTCAACCAGTAATAGGTTTTATAAGTAATTTTACCTCTAGCGTTGTTAGTTGATCTTGAGCTATTTAATTAAGGATATGGGTTGAGTATATATCCTTGGAAAGAGCTCTTAAGGTACTAGAATATAAGTTTACAACTTTTTTTAAAAGATCTTTTTGTCTAGTAATTATTTTGTCTCCATTTTAGAGGGAGACTATTTTATTTGATGTTTTCCTTTCTACTACATTTTTATAGAAATAAGTAGGATTTCTATTTCCATCTGTTAGCCATTAGTTTCTTGATCTCTATTTCATCATTGAATTCTCAAACTTTAGGGCTTAGGTAAAATTATGATGTGCCTATTTCTCAAGATCTAACAATCTTTCATTAATGGGATTCAACTAAAGTTCAGATAGTATTTGTAAGAGATGCATTTTGGTTTCATTCAGTAGGTGGTGAATATTGAGAAATTTATTCTTATTGAGGGTCCTCAGTTCTCATTTGATTCTTTGTATTTTCCTAATACCTTGGAATTGTTTACCACTTAAGACTCTAGTCTTTATTCCTTTTGCAACTACCTCCTTAAATTCTTCAAGTTCATATAAGAAATTATTAAATCTAAAAGTACTTTTTTGGTTTCTTTTTTGTTTAAACAAAAACAACAATGGGAGAGAGGTCCAATATCAACCTTTTAGGGAATAATGTTTCTCTATTAGGTAATCTTTGGAGCCATTAAAGATTAGTCATACTTTTATCCAAAGTTTTCCTTAAATTCCATCATCCTTTCTGCCTATTTGTCTATATATAGAAGTTGCCACCAAAAAGAAGGTTAGTTATTTTTATATCTTCTTACACGTCGTAACATTACACAAATAAATAAACTTAAAACTATAGCTAGTGATAAGTCCAGGTCGATCCCACAGAGAGTGAGTGTAAACCTTTTGAAATGAAAAGAATTGGTGCTTAAAGAATGTGAAATTTTGGTTTGGTTTTTAATAATAAAATAAAATGAAACTAAACTAACCAAAGTAAATTAAAACAAACAATCAAAAATGATGAAAGTGATGAATGTGTTTAGCATTCGGTTCTCGTTCAATCTTAGCTAACACACAATTAAAAATACATCATTGTCATATTATTTCACACCTCTTTTAGAACTATTGATCGTAGATTAACAACAAGCTCTGTTAACCTCAAATTTTCCTTAGTTCGCGTATAATTAAAACAAGCTCTTTAACTAAACCTAACCTTTAAACAACTTAGAACAAGCTTTCTAGATTTAATCGGGCAGTCGCATTATGAATAAGGAAAATAGATCAATCTAGGAAATAACCACGTAAGCTCGAGTTATTTAACCTATCTTATGTTATCCCTAATGATTTAACACCATTAGTTTCCACAAATGAATCTATAACATAAAAATTATATATTGTATTTAAGATTCTAGTAATAGGTTCATACAAAAACAATCTAATAAGAACGGGAATAATGATTATCCATACATGAATACCTAAATCAATAGATATAGAATAACGTAAGCAATCCTTAAAAAGAGATAGAACAATGATAAAAAATGATGATTTGCTTAAATGTGATTCTTGGCATCAATTTCATCTCTGGATTGGAATAGGGAAGCTTAACCCTCATAGGTCTCCAAAGAGTAGGTGCTTTTCCCCTTCACAAAGTCCCAAAATGATTTATGTTATGTTTTGCAATTCAAATGTCATTTTATATTTAAAATAAGGGATTTGGGTAGTCACATGGTTGGATACATGGCTGTGTATACAACTGTGTTACTAACCAAATCCCTAATATTTAATATAAAACACATATTCAACCATGTATGTCATAAAAATGTGCCCAATTTGTGAAATTATACTGTTGTGTATCTACTTACATGGTCCTATATCTTCGAGATCATCTTCAAAGCTTAACTTTCTTGCATTTTCTTATCCCATCTTCACCCCAATATGTCTCCTTCTTGTTCCACAATGAAAATTAGGTTTAAACATCAAGAGGATGGCTAAAAGAATGTGCTTTTAACTCAATCTAGCTCATATGTTTCCAAATTGTACCTAAAATCAAATATGAACTGAAATGATTTTCTTAAACATTTCATAGCATTAATCAGTAGGTCTTATGGAATAAATGTACAATCAATTAAACACATATCAATATCTCTTACACAAAGTTTTAGGTTTTCTGCATAATTTCTTATACAGTTATTTCCATATATTTTATGAGAGCATAACATAGTGTTGAAATCCCCTAAAACCATCCTAGGGAGTTGATTATGCTGTGCTAAATCTTAAAGTTTTCTCCATAATATGTTTCTTTGGAAATTATGGTTAAAACCATAAATCATCGAAATATGCGCCATATATTGTTTATGTTTTTAGTTCAAACTGCATATTAATCATTTGTTCCAAAATTTGAACATTCTTTATCTCTACTTCCTCATCATTATAGGTCATAAGTATCCTAACATTTTGGTGATTAGCATTCTTCACTTTTTACGTAGCCCTTTTATGATACAGTAGTTTTGCTTCTCGATCCTAGTTTCCAAAAATACCAGAAATAGTAGTTCATTCCCCTTACATTCTAAGCAATTATATTCATGCTCCTTTTGAGGTAGAAGATTGTCTCTTCTTCCTAATGGATTTCCTTCTATTTTGAGTTCTAAACTCATCCTGCTTCTCTTGGCTTAAAATACTTACTTATTTCTTAGTGGCGTGTTAGGTTATAAATTGTTCACTCGCCCTTTTCTCTTATGGCATCTTCCAATTAAGATTTTGGCATTCTCCCTCCATTAAGGCCTTTTGGGTTTCCAAAGCTATACTGGTTTCCTTGTTACCCTATGGACTTACTTCTTTTTCCTATTGCATTTGGTTTATATTATTTTCTGGTTCCTTCATTTCTATTTTTCCTGTAAGTTCTTCTAAATCTTTTTTATGAAGGTTATACCTAGATGTCTCTATATCCTCTTAGTCGAGGGCTTGGATTTCCCTGTACATGTAACTTTAACTGCATCTGACTCAAATTCCATATTGCTATTCAGCGTCATAATTGGTATTTCACTAGGTAAATCTTTAATTTCTTCCACTAATTCACATATTCTAGCATAATTTATTTACTTAATTTCTGCAGTGGGTTGATCTAGACATAATGGCTTACCATAAAACTAACAATATAACTTAGTTCATTAGTAGTCCAATATTTTAGTGGTAAACATCCATATTAGAATATTTGTGTATCTAATGTCTTTAATGTTTATTCCAGGTCTTCAAGTTTACAGTAAGAGGAGCTTCTTCTTAACGTACCAAGGACCAGCTTCAACTACCTTCCATGCTAGCACATTATCGTTAAATCTAAAAAAGAATTGGCACTAAATTAGCTCTACATTGAAACTTTAACTTACCTTTTTTGGAACTTTTGTTCCAATATATCACTTTTTTTAAGGGCCTTACTATTTTGATTTTGTATTTGTAGTACCTTCAATTAATTAAAGTCTAGTTTTAACATTGTGATTGTTGTTGTACCAATTTTATCCCTTCATGGATTTTTTTCAATTAAATTTATTTAATCTTTTTAAAAAATATATAATTTTCCTTTATCTTACTTTAGCTTATCCTATTTATTTCTTTGAACATATTGCTCAAATTATGAACTATCTATCCATATGGTAACTTTTAAGTTGATAGAAAGCTTCTGCAACTATAGTTTCAAGCCAGCAAGCATCGAATTGATCACTTACAAAAACCAAGACACCATACGCTGTGATATTCTGATTAGATGATGTAGGTTTACAAGTTGCCAACCGGAAACATCCAAAAAAAATCATGATTAAGGATTATAAACTAGTGAACTAGTTTATATTGGCATTATTAATTTGCTTATAACTAAGTACATGAAAGTCAAGAACGTCTTTAATTTCCTTTATCCATGTTTGAGATCCCTGTGGTTTCCAAACTCTTGCATCCGTTCTTTTTTTATCTTTATAGCTCTTACGTTTACACAAAGCACAAATTTAGGAATCTTATCCTGTATTGATATAGATGGAATAAAAGGTAACCTTTGGCCAGCCTTCAGAAACGACAAGCACAGAAACATTCTTGTTACCAAGAAATACTAAACCAAATTCTTGACTAGTAGATGGCATAGAATAATCCACCCTAAAAGCGACTTCCTGTATACGTAGAAAAATTTTAGCAGTCGCATTATATAGTCCAACATAATTAGTGAACAGTTTAAGAAAAGATAATCTAGCAAAGAACAACAAACAGAAGAAGAAGAATTTGACCTGTCAAATGCAGAGCTTCCTCAAAAACTCTCTGCTTTCCCATGCAAATGCCTCATCAACTCCACCTCTACGAGCCTAGGAGTAAAGACGTAAAGTCAAGACATTAAACTATCATATGAAAAACCACCCTAGCGTTAGTGAC
This sequence comes from Erythroxylum echinodendron, assembly GCA_027575705.1. NCBI lineage: Eukaryota > Viridiplantae > Streptophyta > Magnoliopsida > Malpighiales > Erythroxylaceae > Erythroxylum > Erythroxylum echinodendron. Next base: position 22,425,403 of record JANZXR010000002.1, on the reverse strand, counting down.
ATTCTTATTCCTCTTTTGATAATTTCTAAGTTCTTGCATGCAATATCTTTGGCAACTGTCATACTACATACATTTAAACTCGCAATACACCGACACTAATACATGTATATATTGTTGGACCCCAATTTTTCTTCTTACTATATGTTGGGAATTAATTTTATTTTTGCTGCGATTAGGTATAAATCATGATGTTTTTTAGGGATAGAATTTTTTTTAAGATTGAAGTTATTAAATGGAGAAAATTGAGATTAAATTTTGGAAGCATAGGGTGTTA
>JANZXR010000002.1:22393165-22425029 GCA_027575705.1 Erythroxylum echinodendron | reverse complement strand
AAAAACATTTCAAATATCATAAAAGGCATTTTATCGAACACTTCATACGCAATATGTATAATCTCAATATAACCAAACATTCACGTTTAACACTAAAAACATGCTTTTTTTTGTAGAAATAATACACTTATAAGAGAGTTTACCTCAAACAACGCACGATGAGTAAGACAATAATCAAAAAATGCAAAAGAAGGAGTCGGAAATCTCTGAACCAAATGGTTTGTGAGGAGAGAAAGAAATGAAGGCGTGAGTGGAAGGGAGGGGGTTGGCGTCCGACTTATAGGCGCTGGATTACCGACGAAACATAACATTCCGTCAGTAATCTAGGTTTTCAGACGACGCAACCGCCAACAGTTACCGACGGACAAGCCCATTCCGTTAGTAAAAGAGCGGCAATTTAATACGGTAGAAAGTTAAATACCGATGGAACAATAATTCTATCGGTAATCTAGGTTTCCCTGTCGACAGTTACCGACAGGCACGCAACATTCCTTCAATAAAAGAGTGGCAATTTAACCCGGTGGAAACTCAAATATCGATGGAATAATGATTCTATCGGTAATCTAGGTTTTCCTGCAAACAGTTACCGATGGACACAAAACATTCTGTCGGTATACTAGGGTTATCTCAACGAATCGTGGACAAAGATGCTGACAGTTACTGACGGAAACTTTATTCCGTAAGTGATTAATGCTTATCATCTCGTCTTCATCAAAACGACAACGTTTGTTAACAATTTCCCTATGGAAGAAGTTATCCGTCGGTAAATAAGCTACCCGATATTGCGACGGAATAAACTTCCGTCGGTAAATGAAAGCTTTGTACCGACAGTAAGTTAACAGTTGGTAAAGTGGCGAAGCAATTAAATTGCTGGAACGGTTCCCACATTTTTTCCCGACGCAGTGAGTTTTGGCGTCGCTATATGCTGTCGGAGATTTTACGTGAAAGTTTTCCCTACAGTATTTCCAACGGATGTATTTTCTGTCGCTAAATCTCCGTATTTTTCGACGAAATATTTACCTTCCGTCGGGAAGTAGCGACAGAATGATTTCCGTAGGAAATATTCTGACGCTATGATGTGATTTTCTTGAAGTGCATCAAGGTATCTCAAAAATATAATATTTAAGCTCAAATACTTGTACTAACCCACAAAGCACTTAAAACACAAATAATTAACAAACTAACATAATTCTATCCTAAACACATACTAAACAATTAAATTAATAGCTAAACATATATCAAACTATGCCCAAAATATAATGCAATTTACACTTACCAACATCCCTACACTTAAACGTATGCTTGTTGTTAAGAAAACAAATCAAGAAAACACAAAACACGCGTATGCAATAATAAGACAATGGCTTCAACTTCGCAAAACAAAATTAATTTTAAACACAATCCCTCAAGTCATTCTAACTTATTAACAATCGAAATCTGCGACTAAGCTAATCAAAATTTTAATGTTAAGTTTATTCACCTCTATCACTTGCACACACACATTAATAATCATTCAGTCAAAACAAAAGTGTAACTACTCCTCAATGGGTTTTCATGAAAAATCAAGCTACTAACAAGTTTGGTAGGTTTTTATTTGAAAACATTCTTTTTGTTGATTTTTCTTTAAGGACATGAACCTAGCCTTTTTACACAGAGGAAAATGTTTATGATGAATGTCAATCTGGTTACTCAACTAAGTCATGTTGTTATTAAGCTACTTGGTTGGAACGTTATTATAGCCTTTTTATATGAAGACACACATTTGTAATGCATGTGGATTTGGTTACTTAGCTACATCACATTTTCAACTAATTACTAGCTCTATTCATAACCCGAAGGCCAGCAGAATAGTTATTTTAGTTAAAATTTATACAATTTTCTTCTTGTTTTCTTTTTTTAACGCAAAATTTTGCCTACCTTATTGCTTTAGCTAATCATTCTCAAAAAATGTACAAATAATATCAATTATTTGATTCGCCTAAAATTATAAATAAGTATGGCAATTTCTTATGGTGAATGGACTAACATCGTATCCTAATTAACCAGCGTATTTAGCCCTAAGTAACTTTTGTCACTAATTTCACAAACTAATAAATCTTTCCAACCTAAAATGCTATTTTTAAGGCTAAATCTATTTCGTTAAGTCCTAACTATTGACGTATTCACATGACTTACATCATACATCCTAAACAAACTATCATACAATATGTAAAATTCACATTCAAAGTAAAAACACACAACCCTCCCCAGACTTGAACAACACATTGTCCTCAATGTGAGAAGGGTACACAAACACACTAGGGGTAAATGAAAACGAAAATACTAACAAAAATGAAAAGAAAAGGGTTAAAACATGAAATCGTCAAGGTAACTGAGGTAGTGATGTTAGAGATGGAGACCAAATGTACTTGATGCTGAGCTGGCTTTCCTATCTTATAATTGATTGAGAGAGAATAAGAGAGTTAGTAATCCCATATCATTTCAAATCATTAACTTTTTACTTTTAAAGTTTAAAACAAATCTAACTACCGAATAATTTAAACCTAACTACCTAATTCACTAATTTATGGTCACTAGCTTGACCATGTATCATTGGAAACTCAACTGGGATCAATTATGAGTGGCTTGCTTCCACCTTTTTCGTTCAACATCATTTTTGTAGCCTGTAAGTAAGCTACAAATTACAAAGTGATTAAAAGGACAATATTGATAAAGTTGAGAAAAACTAATTAATTCTAGTAATGTCCTTTTCATTAACAAACTGTTAACAAAATAGGGAATAACAAAACTTCCTGAATCTTCCATCGAATCCAACGGTTTGTCCAATAAGAAGGTGAGTTACTCTCTTTCTTGCTTAATCACCTTCGTCTCCTCTATTCTTTTGCTTCACAAACAGAGACTTTCATAGCTTATTTAAACTCGATGTCTGTTGTCATCTGTTCTTCATCCTTTTGTTCTTTAGAAAAATCGAACAAATCAATTATCTTGAATGAGCTACTCTCCATCAGATTCTTTAACACATCATTCATATTGACCATTGCTTGTTCATTATTAATCTGAATGATAAGGTTCTTTCATAGACATCTACCAAAGAGTTTTCGAAGTTCACACATGGTATATTAAGATCTAGCAGATAATATAAGGGGTTGTCATCCTTTTCTTCATCTAATTTCTTGATTTCTTGGTCTTCTATAAGGTAGGGTTTAGCATGGTCTTCCACTAGTTCTTCTTGTTCTTCCCCATTTCTAAATGTGATAGCCTCATATTGCTCTCGTTGATATAATTCCATATTGCTCAGATAATCTTCTACACATCTCTTACAAAATTCACAGGAAAGCTGTCTTACTTGAATCTCCAGGTTGTGAATAAAAGCACCATGATTTTTTTTTACTTTATCAAATTACTCTTCTAGTCTCTTCTAGTTCTCTTTCATATCTGTTAGCTTATCCATGATTTTATCCAATATGGAATCCCATGAATTGGACTCATCTTGCTAAAATTTAAATATGTCTTGATGTCCCATCTTGCTGAAATTCAAATGTGCCACCCCAGAGTGTACATGTTCCAATAAGAATAGTTACTTCCCCAACCATACTGTGCCTTATTGTAGTTCGTAAAAGTTCATTGCTCCCTATAATATTTGTCCTCCATCATTGTTCTTTCCATTTCTTCTTGGTATCTAGCTCTTCAGATGTCTCATTTCTCATTCTAAGATGTCTTGTTGTGTCTCTACTTTACACCCCAAACTTCTTTCTCTATTTTTTTAAAACAAAAAATAATGAAAAAGCCTTAGACTAAAGAACTAAACTAATCACCTCCCTGATAATGGTGCGAAAAACTTGATCGCATTTTTCAATATATATAAGTTTTAATATTTAACCTCGATAATCGACAAGTGCATGGGTCGTTCACATAGTACCTAAGGTGTCGATCCCATGAGGAGGAATTATTTAATCCTAAATTTAAGGCCAAAACAATTCACAGTAATTCAATTGTAACAAAACTAAGTCAAGAATTTAATTTAATCACACAACTCAATTCCAAGAATCAATTACAAAAATATTAACAAAATAGAAGTTACAACACCCAATCAAGAATCAACCTAAGGAACTACCAATTGAAAGAAAGGGGAATTTTATCTATCTTTAATGCTAACCTAATCGATTATGACTTATTAGATTATTGGTTATAGACATTCCTAGGGTTGATTACTCTCTCTCAAGTTATAATCATTAACTCTAATTTATAAACCCTAATTAGATTATAGGAAATTGCAGTCTCTCAATTAACAATCTATCCAAACCCTAATTAATTTGAAGTTGTCCAAAACTATCAAGAACCTATATAAGATCTCTCTTTACGTAATTTATCGATTTGATTTAATTCTCGTTCTATTAAATTACCTAACTCTTGTTAGCCCAATGTAATTATTTTTCACTCGATTCACCCTCTTAGTTTATCACTGAATTATGCAATTGCAAAAATTAAATCACAATAAATCTAGAAAAAACACAAACAATCAAGTTTCATTAAATCAAAGATAAAACAACCCGAAGGTGAGTTTAGACATCCTCAACATTCACACAATCCTATTATCAACGACTATCCCAATTTTATATATTAATAAAATTGAAAATAAACCGAAAATAAGATTTGAATGGATGATGGAGGTAGCAATGTCAAAAAACATTCTATTTCGGGAAGTCCTTTGCGTCGACTTCTTCTTCACGTCTCTCTTCCTTCTTCTCTTTCTCAATATCTCGATGAACTCTCTCTAGGGTTGGCTAATGCAAAAGCTCCTTCTTTTTATTCTTGTTATTCTATTTATGATCTTTTGTGTTTAGGGTTAAACTAAGGATTTTTTAGGGTTTGAAAGGTTCATAAAATCTCTCGAAAAGTAAAGTTTGGAAGTGGCTGCGCATCTGCCCAATGCACTTCTAAACCTTCTATCATGATCGTGCCCTATACTATCAGGATCTTAGCCTATTGTGCTAGGATCGTGGGTCATTGTTTCGGCCCGAATGTCTTCGAAACTTCTCCGTTCTTCAATGTTGACCTTGTAATACCAACAAACACATCAAGGTACCTCAAAAATAAAATATTTAAGATCAAATACTTATACTAACCCACAAAGCACTTAAAACACAAATATTAACAAACTAACACAATTCTAACCTAAACACATACTAAATGATTGAATTAATAGCTAAACACATACAAAACGATGCCCTAAAATATGATGCAATTTACACTTATCAATAGCCTAGATTTTTCTAGAACTTTTTGGGCATAATAGATGGTCAAAAGCTAAGTGTGGAGGGAAATAGATATGTGCTTAATTGATTATGCATTAATTCCATAACACTTAGTGGTTATTACTATAAAAATGCTTAAGATACTTACTTTAGATCACATTTGATTTTAGGTACATTTCGAAAGTGAAAAAGTTAAAGTGACCCAAAAGCATCCTTATTGAGCAATCTTTTCAATATTCACATTCTATATTCTTTATGGAACAAGAATTAAAAAAAGATTACAAGAAGAAGAGAGAAGATAAAGCATGAAAGTGAAGAACAAAAGAATAGAAACTATGAGTGGCTTACGACTAGCTGGTGACATTGCACAGCCATAAACATGTCTCACGACCGTGCAATGTATGGCATGGGCGTGAGACCACTCTCATGCCCATTCCATCTCACACCTGTGACACACCATGTCACGGGACTGAGGCTAAGCTAGCTCACCAAAACCCTAGTTTTTTAATATAAAAACTGATGCTGGGCGATGACACAGATATGAAATGTTTTAGTTTTCATTTAGGAAAAGAGTGAAGCTTTAGGAGAAGATGAGGAAAAGGGGAAAAGCTCCATTTATTTGGAGATCCATGGACAGCTAGCATCCCGATGCTAGCTCGGAGGTGACATTGATGTTAACAACCTATTTAAGCATTTCTTCTTTGTATTTTTTGTTTCTTTCTCTCTTTTGGAATTGATTGTGTTATCCTATGCATATGGATTTGAGTTTTGTGTATGAATGATTGTATTCTTGTTATTATTTGATTGTTTTTGTATGAACCCATAGCTAGAATTTCAATATAATCCGTAATTATTATATTTGAGATTCATTTGTAACGACTAATGGTTTGTAATCATTAAGGACAACATGACCTAGGTTAGATGACCCAAGCGTATGTAGTTGTTGCTTAGATTGGTCGGTTTTTCTAATTCGTAATGCGATTGTCTAATTAAATCTAGAGATTATATCCTAGGTTATTCAGTGGCTAGGTTTAATTAACGAGAGTCTTTTAATTAAACATGAACTAAGGAAAAATTGGGGTTAACAAACCTTGTTGTTAATCTACGATCAATAGTATAAGGAGAGATAAAAGAACAACAAATCAATGAAATATGTTTAATTGGGATGTAGGCTGAGATTGAACCAAAAAACCTTATTCCTAACAAATTCATAACTTTCATCATTTTTGTATGTTTTTTTAATTTGTTTTCATTAGTTTAGTTTCATTTTATTTTGTTATTAAACCAACCAAACCCCCCTTCCCCCCAAAAAAAAACCTTAACATCAATTATTTTCATTTCAAAAGCTTTACACGCTCTCTTTGTGGGGATCGACCTAGACTCACTACTATTATAGTTGTAGGTCTAGTTTATTTTGCGTAGCATTACTACACGCTACTATCAAGGTTATAGTGGTCGACCAATGTTCATTCAATGCACAATATTCACTAATTGTTACATATTAGTCAACCAAAAAGGTATATTTTTGACCAATGTGGTACAAGAGTTGACTAATATATCAACTAATGTTGTTATGAATTCTCAATATATCAAATTTAATAACTTTCCTATATTAATCGACCACTAACATATATAAATTGATCAATCCCTCAAAAATATAATTTTAACAACTTCAAATGCACAAACTCAATTTATTTAATGTAATTTTTATTTTAAAAACTTCCCAAAATATTCCTAAAAGAGGGTTTAAAAGATCAATAGACTTTTCTATTAAAAATATAGGCTTTAACATTTCTTGATAAATGAAAAGAATCATATAATTAGGTAAGATGATATGTTTATATATGTTGAGCCTTTGAGTTTATGCCTATATCTTATTCTTAGATTGGTTATCATCAAAATAATAATTTATTAATAGTACTTATGTTTTATTATCATCAAAATATCAATTAAAACTTTCCTTAGTTCAATAGTTTAAATAGCATAGAACTTATTATAAAATCTACCTATAATATAAAAAACTAGACCGTAATACAATAAAGGTAAAAGACATAAAGCTCCTTTACAATTTAAGACAATTTTAAAAAAACTTTTAATCTTTAAAATTCTTTTTAAAAAATATGTGAAGTTTGCAATTTTTTTAAACAAAGAATCATTCTCTTAGAATTCAAGTTAAAACGTAAGGAAGAAATACATACAATATAAACATCACACCTAGACCAATTAAATGCTATTTATATCATAATTTCACACAACTTTTAAAATGGAATCGAGCTTATCAAATCATACCCAAAATAATAGCTTATTATAATTGTGTTAAATTATTAATTCAAGTCAGGTTTATTTTTTTCAAATTAAGTTTAAAAGTTAAGTTAGATTATCATATTATTAACATTTGATTGGTCCATATTTGATATTCATATTATATATATTTCATCCTCAATTGTTAATTGAAATATAAGAGAAGAGTTTTTTTAAAAAAAATAAGAAACTAGAAGAATTTTAAAAAAATTTAAAATTAGGAAATTTTCTAAAAATTTCTTAAATCACATAAGAGTTTTATGACTTTTACCCGTTACAATAATTGTATGAAATTAAAATATTATAATTTGATTATATGTTTCAAATTTAAGACATTTAAAATTGCTAATAACGAGTTCGAAAGATATTTATTATTCATATTCATTAAAAAATATTAGTGGGGAGTCTCAAATTGTTCAATTTTAAAATTAAATGAATTTTTTGCGAGCAATAAATAATTTTAATATATCTCGCGAAAGACACCTGATCTAACACTAAACAATAAACATCGACAGAATATAAGTACTCAAAATAATTTATCCTTCTAAAATTGGAAGTCTCTATTTCCATTGGCTGACGTAAGTTGCTTTATTGCGTTATGCCTTGGTTTACTCATTACTAACATACATTAAAGTTTCAGCCACGACTAAAAAGTATTTTAAAGATGAATTATGTTCCAATCATTTCTGCACCCAAGCCAAGAGATATATTTCTTCCATTTAAAGATGAATTATGTTCCAAAGTTAGACATTTCTGCACCCAAGCCAAGAGGCAGCATATAAAATGGTCTATGCTGTAAGATGCATCTTCCCTGTCGTTTTCTTTGAAGTGTCGTGCAGTTAACTCCTATTGTCAAATCATCTTACAGGTCAATAATTTCAGTTCAACCAATATCTAGGGGAATAGCTTAATCGTCTTCTTATTACTAATTGGGACTGATATGTGTTGAAATCGGCAAGCATATTCAACTTTGAATTTTTTTTTTTGATAAAAGGAAAACTCTGCATGGTCTTCTTTTTCACTAAACGTAAAATGATCTGATACGTGTCTGAATTTAACAATTACTCTATTTTTCTTGAGTTGAGACTATTGTTTGAAATTTAGAGGCTTTAAATTTTAAGAATCCCTTAATTGTACTACTATTTTTCTATTGTAATTTTTATAAAACATAAAAAATTATTCGATTTAAATTTATAATAGAAATGAAAAAAAATTCTTTTTAATTAATATTTATAATAAAATGAAAAAATGTTTTATTTTATTTTCTATTTTATTTTATTTTCATTTTACTATTAGAAAATAGTGACATTTGATTACTCCATATTTGATGTTATATTACATGTGTTTTATTGCTATTTTTATCCTAAGTCTAAGAGAAGGACTTGTTCTAGAAAACTAAAAATTAGACAATTTTTTGTGAATTTTAAAGATCAAAGGGATTTTTTAAAATTTTCTTAAACTACAAGGGAGGTTTATGTCTATTATCTTATTAACAAATTAGAGCTTTTATTAATATGACCATTTCATATTTGTCCAACTATTTTATCTCGATCAAACTGATATTGTAATGTGCCTCTCTAGGTTCACTTCTTTTGTTTAAGTCTTCTTCATATGATTGCCCTCAACCATTCTCTTTGTTTGCTTGCTTTGCTTTGTGATCTCTCTTCTCAGAATATTGTTCAGTGTCCCCTCCTTTTCTCTCTATACTCCTTATTCATACATATTCACTGCCCTACTTATAGTTCTTTATTTCTTCTACATTATGCTCCTTCTTTACTTCCTCTTCTACTTTGCTTTCTTTATTCCCAATTCTATATTTTATCTCTCCTTACTTTCTATGTCTGTTTTTTCCTTAGGTTCCTCTATACTTTTCCATTCACTCCTACTTTTTCACTCCTCTTACTCTTTTTTACTTACCCTTTTTAGCAACAACATTTTTAATATTTCTTTCCTAGTTTATTTTATTTCCTTTTTGGGCATTATATCAAACCCCTTATCCATTCCCAATCAAACCTCCAACCTAGACTCCTCTAGCTTCCCTCAATTAGGTTGGCATCCTACTTCTCACAGTGCACTAACTACCCAACCCTCTTCTTTAGCCCCTCCAAACTCATCCCTTTCCCCCTTTAAGCTAGGCCCTCCCTCAACCTTACTAGGAACTTAGGGTGCTCTTAGTTATTCCATTACACCAACACTAAAACTCGTCCTTGTAACAAGATTATCAATGACTCTTCCTTTTATGGCTCTTTCCAATTCCAACAGATCTATTCACTCCATTGTTACGCCTCCTTTAGATACTCTACAAGAAAGCTAAATGGAGACAACCCTAACAGGCTTTTTCCTAGATATAAGACCTATGTTTTCTCCTTTCAATGTTAAGGCCATAAGTCTTTGAAAGAACTCTTGATTGAAGGAGGTTATGGTCACAAATAACAATCTTGTTTTATTAAAGTTCATCACTACTCTAAAAGCTTTAGAATCCTATATAGTTGTCCAAGTCATTATAATAACATATATATCTTCCTTCAAAAAAGACAAGCTAGGACTCATCTCCATTCCATTAAGTAAGAAAAGCTTCCTCTCTAGATTAATAAGCACAATTTTTCATTTTATTACCTGACTACCTTAGGCCTTAGTCATCTTTCCAACTTCTTTAGAAAACTTATTGAAATGTGTGAGGCTATAACTTATATGAAAAGGATCAACTACTCTAGTATGTGTGTAATTTTGGAAGTTAATCAAGAGCTCCCTGAATATCCCATTAATAAGGCTCAATAAGTATAGTGAGCTTTTAGAAGACTCAATCTATATCTGATATCGATGGAGAACTCAGGCATGTCTCCAAGGAAAGATATGGAGTGTAATAGGGAGAATATTTCAATCAGATAATTAGTATAAGCTTATAGAAATCAATCATTTAGATGGAGAAGAGAAGCTTACAAATTAAGGAATAATCAAAACCAAATTTAATTGACAATACTAAATTAATTCAATTTATGGATGTGCTAAGTATAGCTTAGACTTGTCTAACTCAATCTTATGAATACCCTCTAACTATAGGTATATTGAAATCTCAAATTTCCTTATCCCCTGGTGATATTCATGCAATATTAGTGTTTAACATGGATAAACATGTTCCCCTAAACTAAGTAGTTTTATATTTAATCAATAGCATCCCCTCCGCTACTCTTCTGACCATTAATTTTAAGAATGATTTCATTGCTACTACTAGTAGAAGATCCAAAAGTAAGAATAAAGGCTTAGGCTCTAAAATCTCTTCCAATTGAATTTCCTATCTTATAATGTAAAAAGGATTAATAGCCCATAAAAGCAACTAATTCTTAGTGATTTCTTGCATTCAATAAAATCAAATTTAGTAGATCTTTTTAAAATTAAACATATAGAAAGAAGTTGTAACTAGCTTAGATATTTAACAGTAAATGGTCAATTATATCCAATCATTATTCCCATCACTATGGGAAATTTATGGTAGCTTATAAGCATAAACAAATAATGATTCTAAACTTTATTATCACTCAATAGATTCTTTATTTGGGAATAAAGCTATTATAAGGAATATTTGCATTCAAATTACTTTCATCTATGCCTAACTTTTCCTTTCGAAAGAAGACATTACAGGGCAAATTATAAGATATCTATACAAGTATCTAGGTCCTAATGGTAAGTGATTTTAATAGCATCTTAGATCCTATAGAAGCAAAGGGAAATGCATGTTATAGAAATTACTCTGTTGAACTTGGAAAATGTTTGAGTAATGTTAAATTGGTAAAACTCAAAATGGAAGGGCATTATTTCACATGGACTAATAAGTATCAAAATAAGTGTTCTTAAGGAAAAAATGGACAAAGCCATGGTTAAATAACATTGGATGACCTCTTTCACTAAGAAAAAAGTAGTTTTTAATAACCTCTTTTTATACCAGTTAGTATCCACACTCAGTCTATTTATAAAAGTAAAAACCCTCTTTATTTTTAGATTTAATAATCATTTGGTGAATGATGAAGGAATTAAAGGAGTTATCATGAAAGGTCTTAATCACTCTTTTGAGGGCTCTTGCTTCTATACATATATAGGAAAACCAAAGAGAATCAAAGAAGAGCTTAAATTGCTCAATCAATCTAAATACAACAATACAAGTAGTAATGAAGTAAAAAGAAAGCTAAATCATATTCAAGAGCTTTTTTTCCTTGATCCATCAAATCCTACTCTTTAAAAGGGAGGAAAGGGTAGCTTTCTCAATATACATTCAAAGTATGGAATTCAATTACTCAATGTTCAAATAGAGATCGAGGCTTCAATGTCTGAATGATGAAAATAGAAGCAATAGCTTTCTCAATATACATTCAAAGTATGGAATTCAATTACTCAATGTTCAAATAGAGATCGAGGCTTCAATGTCTAAATGATGAAAATAGAAGCATTACTTTCTTTCACAAGTCTATTCTCTTAATGAAAAATTGAAATAGGATTACCTCCATCCAAAGAGAAGTTGGCTTCATTTCTCTACCTCCATCCAAAGAGAAACTGACTCCAATGCTCACTTGCGTGATGAACTATTGCAAAAAACATTTAATCACTTCTTAAATACTTTGGGCTTATCTGAAGACTCCTTTTCTTACTTAAAATTTCTTAATTTGTTTATCACTGATAAAATTTTGCATGTTAATAAAGGGTCTTTGTTCTCTCCTTTTAATCCCTCTAATATGGAAAGGGCATTATTTAGCCTTAATCCAAACAAAACACCAAGCCTTGATAGGCTTAATGCCTTTTTCTTCTAAAAATCATGACATTTAACCAAGAATATTTTCACAAATGTTGTTATGAAATTCTTTAAAAAGGGCTCCATGCTAAAAGACATCAACAAGAACTTAGTAAGTCTTAGACCTAAGTTATGAAATCCTACTTCCCTAAATAAGTTCAAAATAATCTCATACGATAACAAGATTTATAAAATCATTTCAAAGCTATTATAATCTAGATTCAAACTAGTACTAAAGCTGCTCATCATTATTTCCTAATGAGCATTCTTAAATGTGAGAAAAATAGGAGATAACACTCTCTTAGTTTAAGAATTATTCAAGAATCATAACTAAAAATAATACTTCAAAAGTTATGCAATCAAAGTGGGTTTCTATAAATCTTTTCACTCTATTAACTAGAAATTCATCATAAATAGTTTGTATCCATTTGGTTTCCTTTGAAAATTTATTAAATGGAATGAATAATGGACTACAATCGTATCTTTTAGCACATTAGTCAATGGATCTCTAACAAAGATTATTAAGGTGACTAAAGGTTTGACATAAGGTGATCCTCTATACCCCAACTTATTTGCCTTAAATATGGAACTATTATTAAGACTTATGAAGCATATGATTAACCTAGAAATGAACCTTAAGTTCTATGTCAAATGTAAAAACCCAGCATTTATACTTTGTCTTTTTTAAATGATCTTCTCCTTTTTTCTAAAGCTGATTCTTGCTTTATGAGGGGTCTAATGACAATCATTAGAACATTCAAAAAGATATTTGGATTAGTTATGAATAAGGAACAGAGTCATATTTATTTATCCTTAGTTGCTTCTCATTTATCAAATTGGATTTCTAATCTCATTAGTATATAGTTCAGATCACTCCCTTTCACTTATTTAGAGATTCCAATCTCCTAAACCAAACCTACTTACATTGAATTTTTGCCTTTCATTTTAAGAATCTAGAAGAGGATTGATAGTTGGTGTAATATAATGTTTATCTTTATGCTAAAAGGATCCAATTGATAAACTTTATCTTAAAATAATTGCATATATATTAATCAAAATATATTGTTTTCCTAGTTAGTTTAATTAAATCAATCAAAAATTGATTAGAAGCATAGTATAAGCTGGGAAAACTAACAGTGCTTATACTGCTAAAGTAGCAAGGAGAAATGTTTTCTTACATAGAGATGAAGGAGTGCTTGCAGTTGTTCCCTTAAAACTAAGTAATAAAATTATAATGATCAAAAGATTTTAGGATGATCTTTGTGGATAAAGAATCCATTTGGTTCAAATGGATTCACTTATATTACCTAAAGAATGAAAGCTTTTAGTCCTATGATCCTAAATATGATACTTTTTGGACTATACTTCATATCATTAAGATAAGTCGCCAAATAAGATTAATTTTTAAACATAATTTAGAAAATTGATCTTTTACCAATTTTTAGTTAGACAACTAGATTTATTTGGGGCCCTTAACTAAGATCAATGCTCTCTCACTTATAAGAGATCTTGTTCCACTAATGATCGTTAATAGTGAAGTAACCAAAAAGAGTAAATTCAATATCAATCAAAGCACTACAGACCAATTAAGGACTTTTGATCCTAATTTTCTTAGGCCTACTAGTAATGATTTTATCATTTAGGTCAATCACCATTCATGTTTCTTATCTAACTCCTCCTATAAAATTACAATTAACAATGGAGCCCCTAAAGTATATTGGTATAACTAGTTTGGCTTCAACAAGCTATTCTAAAGATATCCTCCATCCTTTGGCTAGCTGTTAAATGAAAGAATTTTAATCAGTAATAAAATATATGGAAAAAATTTTATCTCTAGCATTTGCAACATATGACTGTTATATCTTGACTCTATTATTGATTATGCAAAGTTTGTCTCTAATTAAAACCCTCATCTACTACAAGTTCACAGGTCATTAATTGTGGTTCAATCCTATGAGGAAGTGTGAATTAATCTAATCCTAAGTTCTTTAAGGCTTATAAAAATTAATAAAAATGAAAATACAAATAAAACAGAAAAGTAAATACGAGAATATGATTGTCGAAAAGTTAACTTGTAAAAATAACACAAAACAAAATTAAAGTTGAGCAACACAAAAGTCACAATTGAAAATCAATTAAGAGAATTAACCAATTATAAAGGAAGGGATGTATCCTATCATCAATGCTAATCTAGTCACTTTGTGTTAATATAGTGCTGGTTCTAGATTATGGAGGGGCAGATTATTCTCTCTAGAGTTATAATCACTAAGTCTTAATTGATAATACTTAATTAAATCGAGTGACTAAAAATGTAATGCCTTAATTAACGATCAGCCCACAGCCTAATTAGTTCTTAGGTGTTCTAGAACAACTAAGTCCTCACACAAAATCTCACTCCATACAAATTACCAATTTGATTAATCACTGAGTTGCTTAACTCTCATTAATCCAACCCAATCATTTTTATTTAGTTCACCCTCTTAGTTTGTTATCAAAACATGCAAGCACCATAATTAATCACAACACCCAGTCAATCAACACAAAAGATAACTAGATTATCATTGAATCAACTCAAAATCCCTAAATAAAGTTAGAACATCATCAACAATCCAAAACCCATAATCATCATTCTCATGTTCCTCTTAACATTCAAAGTAAAAGAATACAAAGTTGAAAAGAAAGGATCACTTAAAAAGGATCGGATGAATCAGGAAAGGTAGCAGCTACAAAGACCTGCTTCCTTTCTCCTCCTCTTCCTTTCCTCTCTTCTTACTTCTCTCTCTTGCAGTCTTCCAAATGTGGAAAATTTTGAATCTCCTTTAGGGTTACATCATTATGTCTTATATAGTCTTTGCCATTTAGGGTAACCCTAAGGTTTTTTAAAAAGTTTGAAAAGTTCCTTAAAAACTTAAAACCAGAAGGCTATCTGTGCTATATGATTCTCTTCTGTTCTTCGATATTTGATTTGAAACAGTAACAAACACGTCAAGGAACCTTAATTACACAAATTTAAGCTCAATGGAATACTCTATTCTATAAAACACTTAAAACACAAATGTTTAACTAAACAACACAATCCTAACTCAAACATGCACTAGTTATTTAATTTAAGAACTAAACACATACTAAACTACCCCTTAAAACATTAGGCAATCTACCACTATCATCTATAAAGTGCTTAATTTTTTAATGTGTGTACTCTCCATTTCTTTAGCATGAAATCCTTAATAAATTTAACTTATTATGCCTACAAATCTTTTAAAGGGATACTTTGATCTAGATTTCTCAAAGAAGATGGAAGTAAAAAAAGGTAATATATCAACGTTAAAGTCCTCTTTAGTCGATTAGTATATGAAATTTGGAAGAAGAGGAATCTTAGGTAGTTTAAAAGAAAATAGAAGCATAAATAATATATACCTATGGAAATATTACACATATAAGGGAATAATAAAATGCCTTTAATAAGATAACCATCCCAGGTTGAGAATTGATTAGTTTTGGCTTTATTTTTGAAAGAAACTTATGTGGTCTAGCTCTAACTATCTACAAATTATGATGAGGAGTAAAGTATACTTATAGCTAAGAGAGTTAAAAAGTTGCTCTTGTTAATATTGAGAAAAGCTCAAAGTAATCCTTTGATTTTATATAGTTGAGAAGTTTAAAACATAATGTTCTATAATATCATGAATTCTTGAGTTGTGCAGTTATGTTATTCTTAAAAGATCATGGCAATTTTCCTAAAGTGTATGGTTTTGTTCTTGTGTGGAGCAAATCTCCTCATGTATATAAACTTTCTCATTCTTTCATCAATGAATTTAATTTCTCTAAAAATTACATCTCATTTTTTAGATATGCTCTAAAGTTATGTCAGTGATGTTATATTCAACTTAAAAATTTTTATCTTCATCTACATTTTTCGTGATAAGCTATTCACCATTAGTGTAACCTTAAACAATTCATCTAGTTGTTTATGAATTCTAGTAAAGTTGTGTAACTTACAAAAAACTATAAAAATGTTATTTTCATATCATTATTGGGCTTTTTAAAAGTTATAATGGATCTTGCTTTTAAAACACTAAAATTTCTTTCAATAATATTTCTAAATGAATAATGTATGTAGTTAAACAATTTATATGAACCTTATATTCTTCCTTTTCCTCCAAAATTTTACAAATAATATCTCTCACCATGGTATGATGAAATAAATTCAGAAATATTAGTATAGCCTGAATCAATCAAATAAAATTTACCTAAACATATAAAGAACATAATATTGATAAAAATAGATAAAATTAATTTTAATTACTATATTTATTAAAAACAAATTCGTATCTTATAGAGGCATAATGAATTAGTTAGATGGATTTGTTACTATCTCTTAAAAAACTTGAGAATCATTGGCAATATCTTCTCTTCCAACCATTATATATGCATGTTATTTAAGCAATAATACATAATATTGTATGTTTGATTAATTCATAGAATTTATTCATCAGTTGTGTTATGTATGACTCATATACACAAGTTAAGATCTTAAATTATTTTAAGAAGAATATGGGTGTTTTTTTAAAGTATTTAGGTGAACACATTTTAGGACACAATTATGGTCTAAGATGTATTCCTCCATAAATTAAAGGTTAAAGTATAGGTAGAAGACACAAGTGTTTTAAAATGAAAAAGGCAATTTTAGTTCAAGAAACAATCTAGGACACCATGTTATTATAGAACATATTTAGGTGCTCAAATAAGTGAAAGGATTCACATTTTAAAGATACAAGCATGACCGAGCCTAAGCATATATACTAGTAGAAACAATAAGAATATCAATCAATGCCATATCTGTGTCCCATGTCATGTCTGTGATAGGCAAAATTATATAGAAATATGTTATTGGTAGAATTCAAACTCTAGTAGGGTTCTAAAACTTATTACAATCATAATTATGATAGGTTAAGTTTAGTAAGGGCTATCTAAATATAACAGTATCAGCTAAAGTTTATAATTAAGTATAGTTATATAAACATAGTCTATATAAAAGAAATTTTATGATGTTTTTCAAGTTGAGAGTTTTGATTAAACAATATGCAATTATAGTTATAAACTTTCAATGATGAAGACATAACTAATTGATCAAACCCATCAAAGATATTCTTGTTGGTTCTTATTTATTTATTTCTCTCATACAAATTTTATCCATCCTAAATCCACCATTATTTCTTAATTAGTGTCATGTCATAGTTGAAATAATAATGACTTCATTTGTAAGGTCCTACGTGGAAATTGTTAACAAAATTGAGAATTTTAGACTATAAAAACAACGATGGAAGGATTTGATATCATATTAAGGCTTACTGATTTTAAAAGGATAAGTTAGAAGAAACAAATGAGCCTAATTAAGAGGAGTTATAATCACAAAATTTTATAACCATTTGAATATGTCTAGTAGACAAGGTTACGTACTAAAGCATGGATATTGCAACAAATAAAGAGATATGAAAGAAGCTAAAAAATTAATACACCTTGATATCTCTCACAAAGAAGATATATCTAAACTAAAGATTATAAATGTAACTATGTCGGAGGGATATATATGAGACAATATATAATTACATTCAACTATGTAGTCAGTGACATGTTAAGGCTTGATTTGACTATTATAGAAAAAGATTAAAAAAATTGTTATACTTTTTTGTCAAAATATGATAGCTCAAGATTGAGAAGTTTAATGATATAGTTAGTAGATTAAGCATTATACAAGATATACTAGATGCAAGTAAGAATGTGATATATTTGTAAACCTTCCATGATCTCTTTGTAAAAATTATATATAATAATCATGATGAAAGAACCAAAATTGGTGAATAATACTATAAATGAATAGGAAGCACAATTGTAAGTGGAGAAGCTGCAATAGTTGAGAAAGAAAGATAGTTCTATATTATAACTCGCATAGATAATTCATCTTATTGAATGAGAGATAAAGAAAATTTTATAATAAAAATTTATTAGAGGGTGAAAAATACTAGAAGGTAGACTTCTACAAGTTTTAGAAGTTTGGTAAAAAGTCCAGGGTAAACCTTAAGGTAATAATGTTTAGGAAGCATAATATGCTAAGGCAAACATATGAAAAGTAAACCAAAGTTAGTAGAGAGCATTACTAGTCCAAAAGTGGTACAAATGGAACTAGAAAAACCTATAACAAATGTAAAGGAGATGAAATTTTGGTTCGAGAAATATGACAACGTTATAAAGAAAGCATCAATATGGTGTATCCAATACAAAGCGAGATGGATGTTGCACCTGCTCTTAAAATCAATGATGAGGATTCAACTACTTTCAAGAGAATAAGGAAAGTCAAGATAAATATAAATGGATGGGTTTTATGGTAAAGGATGTAAGGTTTCATAAGATCAAGAAATTGATTGCATTTAGTCATATCTTGTTTGAAAAGGTTAATATTTCGGAGAATGTAGGTGAGATATTGATAAATTTAATTACCAAAGAGAATTTAAATGTCATTTAGATTTATTTAATTTCTCAAGGTATTAGACATGGCTACTTGCCAACTTATAAAGAGTATATTCACCAAAGTGGAGATTGTTATGCATAGCTTATGTACACAGACTTGCAATCTTGAACGCATTTTTGGAGTTTGTTGGATGAACATCGTATATTTACAAAGGGAGAAATTGTTCTATGGATCATATACAAGATATTAGTGTAATAGAGGTGTTTTCTTAGAAGATACAAATTGAGATATGGTCATCTCATAGACCATAAGATGTAAAAGGAGCCATAGTATAGGAATATAAGAGTGGTTATAGCACATGTCTATATATGAGGAGAAACAATGAGATCTATAACTTGGACCACAACCTAATCTGTGATAGAAAGCCTTACCTAAAAACACATTTTTGGTGAAATTTAAAATTTAAGTGGATTCTAGGACTTGTTAAATTTATGGTTTAGGTTTAGTAACGAGATATTAAAGTATAAATGTACTAGCCAGAGTGTACAGTTAACTATAATTACATATATATAGTCAATATAAAGGAATTTGTAATCATCATCTAATGGAGAGTTTTAGTTAATTAATAAATAATTAGCCACTCTTAACTCTCAAGGAAGTAGGCACACTTAATTGGTTGAATCTTATTAAAAATCTTCTTGCTGGTTCTTGTTTCTTTCTTTCTTTTATACAATTTATTCTTGAATTCACACGTCATTATTTCTCAATAAGTTAAATTATATACATTAATGTGTTTACTGTTTATTACTCCTATACAGTCGTAAAAAATAAAACTATAGTATTAAAATGATAAACTCAATATAAAGGTATAATAAAAAGGTAATAAAGTACATAAATGTACTTAAGAATATGAAAAGTATTTTTGCTTATTAAATTTCACAAGGTATATTAGTAAATGATGATAGAGTAATAACCATTTTTGCAAGATAGTTAATTGCATATAAGACTTTACAAAAATAATATGAAATTATCTAGGTTAAATGTTGAAACTGCTATGCATTGATTCTAGTAGGATCAATATGCCCTATCATCACTGAAAAGTTACATCTTAGTCATCTACAATTAAATGATTAGTTGACTCTAAGCCTCAAACTTTTTACCTTATCACCTAATCTCAAAAACATCATCTTACATATTCTTAATTTTTAATAAATCTTATAAGATTCTCATTTAGAAGTTGTTAATATCCAAACAAGACCTTATAGAGCAAAAGTTCTACATAGTTACTTGTGTAGATGTAAATATTTGCATTCTTTAACATCTACATAAACAAAACCTTTCCTTACCATTTTATCATCCGAATATGATTCAAATTATGATAAAGAGTTCATGTATCTATAATGTCAATATCTAATAACTAAAAAATATATTAAAATATAAATGATAAAAATATTCTCAAGTTTCAAATCATATAGTATAAATTTAAAAATTTACATCAAACATTTATTTATGAGCTTCACGTAAAACATTCACCTAAAATGTGAAAACTATACAGTAATTTATTATGTAAAAGTTCATAAACCATCAATAGTCTGATACTTCAAAACATAAAATAATAACTAGAGAAACAAAATCCAATCTACCTTCTTTACATTTTGTAGGTACATAAAATTCTCCCTATAAAGTCAATAATCATATAAGCTTGATTTCTTTACCATATTGCACTTTCTCAACACCCTAATATGTGTGGATTTCAAACATTCCTTCATTGTATTCATCTCATAATTACTTAATGATGCTTTAAGTTTATTTTCTCGAATAGATGATGTTTTTGTCATATTGTTTTCAAGTAAATTATTTTTCCTTTTTGATTGTTCATTAATTTTATCCAATAAAATTTCTAGAATGCTAGAGTTTGTCGTTGTTCCCTTCTTCAATTTAAGAGATCATTTTTCTTCAAAGGAAAACTTATAACTTGATTCTTCTTTCTCATTAAAGAAATAACCTCCATCAACCTCAATTCTATGTTACTCAGACTTCATTATTTGATGAAAATATAGTTGATGAATGCATATATAAACTAATTATAATAATATCTCAAAAAAATTAAAACATAAGTATGAAAACTCCTTGCATCCATTTTTCTTGAATTACTGATTTTTTTTGCACCAACAGTTATAAAAATTGTACATTAAAAATTAAAATAATATATATTAATAAGTAAAGAATTTTTCCTTAAATAGATTATCCCAATATTCATATAAACTTCACCAGTTAAGGAGTTGTAATTGATTTGAGTTTCTTTGAGTAAATACTTAAAATATTCAATTTGGTCCTTAATTCATTACGCTTGTTCTTCAATTGGACATTAATGTATTCTTTATTGAATTTTATTTGAAAACTTATCTTAATATTTTTTTCATCCACATATGGAAAATAATGGTAGTTTTTAACTTTCCTTCTTCATTTCTTTAACTATCAATGGGACTAAATGCTTCTTGATTGCGTCATTCTATACCTTATGTTTTCATTTATCTTCACATAATTGTTTAAATCATTCAGATTCTCTGAAGCCCCGTCAAGAAAAGTAACTAAATGTGAGTGAAAGGGGCAAGAAAAGTGTCATACGCGATGGTTATAAAACTTAAAAATTACCATAAACTTGAAATTACAAAATTTTGTAACAATGGAAAATAAGAACCAAATTCATAAGCCTACTACTAATTGAATCGTGTAAGTCAAGAAACAAAGACCAATGCATATAAGAGATGAACAAGAAATAAGAATGGAAAACATAACTAGTATGATAATGTTATTTTGACAAGTAATTGCTGCAATTCGTTAAAACACTTTGTTTTTTTTGTGAATTATCAATACCATTTGTAGTATTTTTATTTAAAAAATGAACAATACATTTTAAACCAAATATATTTTAATAATTTTTATTTTGTGAATAAAACCAAACAAGTTTTGGTGTATAAAAATTCTATTATCTTATCTTATATGTTTGAGGATATAAGATGAAGAAATAATAAAAAATAAAAAGATTTATAATAGAAATTCAATACATTTCGTATAACTATTCCTTAAAATGAGAATCAATTAGGATATTTATTATTAATTTTTTAAAATCAATTTAATTTATAATTTTACATCGGGTAAGAATATCTAATATTTTATTTCTTGAAATTGTTACCTTTTTCTTTTGTTCTAATTTATTATTAATATATCGATAAGCACAAATCGCTCGGTATATACTAATGAATTAACTTTTTAGTTTTTCATTGTGTGTATGATTTTTATGGAAAATCATAATTAATCCAAGATTTGTAACATATTTTATTTTCACATATATTAGTCCAAAATTATTCCTTTGGGTTACTTATTACCAAACATCTTGGTAACATATAATTAGAAGCTTTTTATCGTCATTCAATTCCCTCCCCTCATTCCAGTAACCCAAGCGAAGGAGGAAAGAAAAAAAACCATAACAAATATTTTACATTAAAAATTGATTACTATACAACAGGCACTAGATTGGTTTTTGGTTGGGCATCAAATACCCTATTCTATCCTTATTTTTATCCTCGAAGTGAACTCGTTTCATGTAAGGTAGAAATAAAGTTAGAACAGAATAATGAACACAGAAGATCTGAACCTTTTGTTTATATTTATGTTCTTATCCTATTTTTATCCTCAAAGTGGCATAAATAAGGCTAGAATAGAATAATAAACTGAACCTTTATTTACACTTCTTTTGTTTTCTGAACAAGAAGAAACAAAAAAATAAGTATTAATTTAAAATCTAATACAAAATTGGGGAAAATTAATTAACATCGAAATAATTTTTTATTTATTTAGCATAAATAAAGTCATATAGTTACAGTCTGATCGTTTATTTGCTCACTTAAGCACGTAAAAACAAGCAAGAAATGCAGCCACGGACAAGCACTTCCTATAATATCAATTCGAACAGTCCACTCTTTGTTATCCTCCCCAGAAATGTTCCAGTAATGTCAAAGCTCTCTAGCTTATTTAAATCACTTCATATGTTTATAATACAATAACCAACAAATGGAAAATAGTAACTCTCAGAAATTATTTTTGTGATCAGAAGTAGAATAGAAATCAATGCGATTTAAATCAAGTATCTTTATCCTCTTCATGATCCATTAGCTTCCAAGAACCATCCTCTTGTTGAACCATACCCTTATTTCGCAAAGTCCTCCATGACACTGGAACCAAGTACTTATCCTTTAAACAATCATTGCTTTTGTTAATCAGAGCAATATCCCGCTTAACCTCTAATTTAAACCCGCTTTTCAACCCTTGTGTGCCTGCAACTCCATGAAGGTAAACCTCCAAATTGTGCCAAGTTGATACATTTCCAGGACTTTTCAAGTACTCGGATTTTGTCGTGTCAATTACCAGTTCTTCCCCAACATCTGCATACCCTATCAATGGATAGTTTGGAATAATATCTAAAGCATTACGTATGCGCAAGGCATTAAGATCTTTGTAACCTGAGAAAACTTGCTTGAAACTCAAGTCCCCAACGCGAGGACACGCGAAGACTATGGCTGTAACAGGACAGGATTTGTTTCTTTGAGACTTGGGTCTGTTGAATCCGTTAGCAACTATGTCAGCCGCATTCAATGTTGCAAGGGCAGCTCCTAGGCTATGGCCTGTTATAGTTATGCTGATATCTTCGTTCTCATATTGTTCCACCAGTCTTCTAACCTCTTCAAGAACCTACTCAAAATAATCAATAAAAAGTTGAAACTTGGAAAAATTTTCAAAAATTAGGAAGGCAATTTTCAGAAACGCACGGCTACCTGATCCCTGGCACTGGCTTGATTATAGGGTGAACGTGGATCATCAGAGGTGTAAATTGAGTACCAACCTTGATGAATCTTGGGATCTCCAGATTTTCCAAGTATTTTTGAAGCTGAGACTAAAAGAAACTGGAAATCATTAATCCACTCCAAGGTCTCAACTGTACCTCTCCAAGCAATAACAATGTCTCTCCTCCCAAGCACAGCAGTCCCTTCGTCAGTAGCCACCGCAACGTACCCCATCCAATTTGATTCCTTGCTCCAAGCCTCCCTTGACAGTGACTTTATGATAATACCATCAGGAAGCTGAATTTGCGATGTTGCATAGAAGAATTTGGTTACCTTATACTTGTAAGGATTGCTCTTCTCCAAACCAACCTGGGAGAAAAGATTATGCTTTGCATAGAGACTGCTTCCCGCAAACCTCGAGACCTTCTGCGAATTGAACGAGTCATATGTAGCTTGGGCCATCTCTCCGTAGTGAACAATGTATCGCCTGAGATCAATGTCTAGGGGATCCAATAGGTCCTTCCATTTATCAACACCACTTAGTTTTCTCCATCTTTTCGCCATGCTACCAACAATCTTCTTCTTCTTCTTCTTGCCTAAACACCCCTGACAGATTGATGGTCGCTGCATGGTTAAATAAAGCCAGCACAATGCTTCAGAGAGTTTTAAGATTCTTTAACATTATATTTGGGTTGATTGACATTTCTATTTTTCTCCTATGTACGTCAGTTGACTTTATAGACAATGCAATCTTATGGATGATCATTATCAAGATGAACCCTTTTTCTTGCCTGAAAATTGTTGAACCTAGATTAATTTATTGGCATTGGAACGACTTGCTAATTCTGAAACTTTTAAAAACTAAACATGTGTATACTTCTACTATTTTCAACAAAAACTTCCCAGAGTTTCTTTTCCCTTTTCCTTTGTGTTGGTGAAAGAAACATCACTATCAAGTATACAAACAAAAAAAGGAAGCGTTTCAGTTTTAGTAACCCAAAAAGATTCCTATATGTTCTTTGTTTGACATTATGCATTATACTAATAGATTATTTGAGCCGTCTTATCCTGTTCTTAACCAAATTCTCCACGATGTACAACCACAACAACCAACGGTAGCCTCTAGTTTATGACATAGCGGGTGGCTTGTAAAAGTGGGCAAGCTACCTTTTAGTTAATAGCTCGAACTATGCTTGTACGGATCATCCTATTTTCGGAGAATAATCTTGATTAACTTGAGGAGGTCAGATAGTTCAAGCTTGATGATTTGGTGGAATTTGTGAAAGTTCGAACATATAGTTAGGATGGCCTTTAAGTCAGGCAAACTCTTTTGCTTCAAAGAGCTCATATTCTTGACTTTAAAGGTGTTGCCACTTCGGGGGCAAGTGAAGGACGAAAAGGCAAGAATTATGTTCAGATTTTCCATTCAAAAACCTGATTTTTTGCTCTCGAGGGTACACAAAGCTTTTACGCCAAACGAGTTGGGATTGTGACAGAATTGGCAGATGATTTTCTTTAAATAGCAACGATTATGAGTGAAGTTTGAGAAAATCTTGTAACTTGTGATCCCTACATAGTCACTAAAAATGCCTTTTCTCCTATGTGTGGATATGGAAATTGACCTTTCCCGGACAAGACGTATAAACTGAAGTCGTCTTTCGGCTTCTATGACTTGCGCGTCAAAATGGAGAAAGCTTTGATTTCAGAAGTTAGCTACATAACATGTCCGGAAGTGCTCGAATATGCTTGCAAATAGTAAGGCAGACATTACAACATAGTTGTATACTTTGTTATGGCTTTTCGCTCTGTTCATGATGTGTTAGTCTGGCAGGTCCAGAAAAATGTGTTTATTAGCTCTGATTCTTTACTTTATAGAGAAAACCTCAACAATAAATCAGGAGTATTATTAATTATGGTTCAATGAGCGAGGATGTCAACAAATTCACGTATCTTGGTAAGACTCTTTTAAGCTTTCCAGTGTACCGAAACAAGGAGGAAATGAAAAAAGGGACAATGTGGTTGATCAACTTTGAAGGTTATAGTTTCAATATAATATTAATGTCCAAATTTTGAACAAGGTGTTTGGCCTTTATTTTGATTAAAGGGCAACACGTAGCCCTTTGTTGCGGTGTGAATGTATTTGCGAGCGTGCTAGGAATTTAAAGTATTTCCAAACTAAAGAAATAAGGAAAAAGATTGAGCCTCGTAATCTGACTGAAATCAAAATGACTGTGTATTGCTAGAAAGGGATAAAAATCTAACAGAAAGAACTTTGCTTTATTGATAAACAATTCGGCAAAGTGCAATGACTAAGAAATTAAAAATTGCTGAGAACAATTGAAAAGAAAAGACTACGTTAAGAAAAATAAAGGATTGCCAAAAATAAATAAGCTAGTAGGTTCAAAGATTTGTTGGGATGCTAGGCTTTTAATATGCCAGAGGTTGGACCCCTTTTTCTTCTTCAAAGCTCCTATTTATAGCCAAAGATGTTAAGTATCCTACTCCAATTGAACTTGTAATCTTGATAAAATTTTATCTTTTTACATAAAGATAAAGATTTAGATAAAACCATATCTTATCCAATAGAGATAGAGTTTGGGCTGGTGTCTACCATCTTATCATTTTATCTCCTCTTTAAACTTGGACTCCTAGACTCCCAACTCAACTCCAACTCTACCACCTCCTCTTTGCTGGACACTGAAATCTGATGGGCCAAGGTCAATAGCTTTCTTTTGGACTCCGAACTATAGGCTTTCTTTTGGGCTTCAAATTTTCGGCCAAAAACAATAACAATGGGTCGAACCCATTTTTTCGGTGTAAACAATTGCCCCCTGCATCATTGGGCTTATGAAAATAAGTCCTATGGTGGCACTTAAATATCTGGCTACGTCCATTGGACTCTTCATTTGCTTCGATTTCTCACTGGGTAATACCCAAAAGTCCTCCTCCTTTGATTACTAATAATTCAAGTAATTCCTTGTACTGGCCATCCGGACATAGGTCACTGACTGGACACGGACATCGAAATTTCAAAAAGTTTTCTAATAGATACCGCGCCAAGTAGCAACCCCGAGATAAACCCGTTCGGTCTTCCCTTTTAAAACATACCCTCCTCAACTCTTAAAAGACTCTTAGTACTGTCAATATATATAAGGGCTACTCCTCGTTCTCCATTCTCCACCCAAGAAGACAGTTTTTTGCAAACTTCCCCAAAGTTTCTTCTCTTTCTCTCCTGGCAACCCTACCGTTCCGCTATTGTCAACGCCGTCGCACAATCTCTTAGCATTCGGCTTACTAACATCGTTGAAGTCCAGTCGCTCGAACAAGTCCCATCGCGTCGACACCCGCCGGTAAGTCTGCGCTTCTTTCTTCTCTTCTCATTTATACGACTTTTGTTAACTCTAACCATCCGTGTTCTTTCTTGGAAGTCCTTTCTTCTTTGGACCATCACAAGCTCTGCAAATCGCTCAACGGAATGTCAGGTACGAACCTTCTCGAATTCCATTATTTTGATTTTTGGTGACCATCGTACTTTCTGGTGACTTTGATAGTTCCCAGTGACAGCCACAATTTGGGTGTCTCTTAACTTGAAGTTTAGAAATTATTGCTTGGTTAATATAATGAGTACCGGGTGTGTTTTAGGAGTGCATTTGCTTGCAGATAATTTTGGACACTCCCATTTGCAGGGGACATTCTGCCAAAATTTTCTTTGGACACTAACCCTCTATTTCTGTATTGCAGATTCGGGAACCCCTCTAGCTTTATCTACTTCTGTAGACTTTGTCACCAAACAGGTATAGACCCCTCTTTAGTGTTCTTTATCCCTCAAATGTTCCTTCGTTCTAAACACATCCACTTATTATTTAGGGTGGCCTTCAGCAATGTCTAACCGTTTCTCCGTCTTCCCCAACTCCTCCGGGCATGCCCTTTCCATTGTTTAAGGGGGAAACCCTTCTCCTCCATCAGGATTCCTTCACCGCTCCAAGTAAACAAAGAACGTGGATTCCTAATGCGTCGGAGTACGAAGCCTGGGTGGCCACTTTGCGGTCACACTTCGAAAGTCACTGGAAGCAGATTGGTATAGCTGACCTTATCGAGCTGTCCCTACACCAACAATATTTTGATAAGGACCTGATTATAGGGCCCTGTGCTTCTAGAGCTACGGCTGTAATTCTTTCCTCTTCCCCCATGGTCCAATTTCGGTGACTCTGCGGGATGTTATGACGATTACTGGCCTTCCTTTGCAGGGAGAGGAGGCTGCTTCTGCTGTTTTCTCAAAGGAGGACAACTCTTTAGAGGAGGCGTTGGTTTCTCTGCCCACTGCTTCTTCTTTCAGTGGGATGGGTGTCTCTTAGCTTGATCACTGCTTACTTCTCCTCTGTTTTCCAGCATTATTAACTACTCGTTTTCCTCTTTTGCAGGTAATAAGGCAGGCCAAAGATTTGGACCTGTTAAGCCAAAACCTACCTTTGATGTGGTACTTAGTTGCCAAGTACGTCACTTGTTCCCCAGCTGGCCGGTTTACCAAGGATACCAAGAACTTAGCCCTCGCACTCCACTAGGGTCAGCAAGTCTCTCTAGCCAGCGATTTCCTCTATCACTGTTACCGGGGACTGTACATGGCTGTCACTTCAGAGCCTTTCAAGGAGCTACCACCATCGGCTTGGCTTCTCCAATTGTGACTCCTACTATACTTCCCAGCCCTACGCTCTTTGGCTTCGCCTTAGAGGGATGAGGTCGCTCTTGGGATTGCAGCTTCTTGCTACCCCTGCTCCCTATCTCAGGAGGAGGTAGTAAGGTACTTTCTAAACTTGAGGGGGCAAGATGCCCCTCCTATGTTTCTTTTCGATCGTAGGGGAGAATGGGATGTCCTTCCAATACACTTACAGCGTTATATGTATGGCATGCTTGAGGAGCATAAAAGGGATTGGCGTTTTATTTGTGAGGCTCGGCACCTTTTAAGTGGGACCTCTACTATGTTGAAGGGGGGTGGTAAGCAATTAGGGGTCTGCTACGCGATTTATATGCCACAGCTGTGGTGTCGTCAGTTTGGATTGCTGCAAGGTTGTTCGGACGTTACCCAGCGTCTTTCTTAACCGGGTGGCAGTAGGGTCTCTTTGTTAGAGGCCGACAGTTTATTGGGAAGCAGCGGGAAAAGCTGTCGGACCTTGGAATTATGCCAATCGTTTGTGTTAAGAGAGATCCAGCTTCGATGACCGAATATTTCGATTCCTGGTGGGGGCATGTCTCTCAGACTTTCATTCTTTCTCCTCCTGATCAAGGTATGTCCGATAATTTTCTGTTCGCCTAGGACTTCATATCGATATTTGACCCTTTCTTTGATTTCAGGTGTCTTTTTTCTCTTGGCTTCAAGAGGACGGTCGTCTGCTACTTCGGGCAAGAACAAAGTCCGAAAGGCTGACCAAGGTAGCCGTCCTTCTTTCTACTTTCTTCCTTTCCCTATTTCTCCCTGATTTTGTCTGTGGTTTGCAGCTCCCTTAGGTGAAAAAAACACTTAAGCAACCTAAGGTCCCCTCCAGTGTCAAAGCTAAACAGGAACTGGACAAAAGGCAAACTGCTTTTGCTAGTTCCCACAGTTCTGGAAGATTGGCTAGTCAGCCAAAGTTCAAGGGGGCCGCTGGTACTCTGGAGGTCTCCAGCGATGAAGGTTTGGAGGGAGCAGGCGGAGAGGAGGAAATCCTAAGCTTCCACGAAGACGCTCAGGTTTTGGAAGTTGCTGGTGACCAACACGACATCATATCTGTGGCCACCGAGGACATCATGAGCACTAGGACTCTTAGTGACCAGGCCCCTTCTCCCACAGCGGTACGGGCTTTGTCTCGCCAGCCTCCTTTTTGATGACACATACTTACTGATTTGTACTTCTCGTTTGCAGGCTCTAGTGTCCATTAGTGCTACCGTGGAGGAAGAGCTATCTTGGGAGGACCCTTTGGCTGCAATGGACCTAAGTGTCTTCGATCCTCCTCCTACTATCCCCATTATGGTGTCTCCAGAGGAAGCAGCTGCCGCCAAGGAAAAAGTGAAGGTTTTCTTCTCTTCTGATTTTGACTCGTTGGGTGAGAATACTATATAGGAGTCACTCCAAGCTATGGAGGTTCTTCTGTCTTCGGACCTCTTATCCACTAAAAAGGCAGTATTGTACTCCTTAAAAGGTAGAATCAGTAGCTTGCGGGCTCAGTTCTCCGCCTGTTCCAACCAGAGAGAAGACGCCAATCACCAGATGAGTCATTTTTAGACTCTGAATGCTTCCTACGGTCTTCAGAAGAAAGCAGTAGAGACCCTTGCTGAGGACATCAAGCAGTCAAAGCTGGCGGCTGAACACCACATTGCCCAAATAAAAACTTGGGAGGAAGAGATTGCGGTGCTTCAAAGAAAGGTCGCCGCCGCTCGTCAAGAAGTGTCAGGGCATTGGGCCTCTTTAGTGGGCAAAAAAGAAGCCTTGAAGGTGCAAAAATAGGAGGCCACCGAATGTGGTGAGGAGCTAAAGAAGCTCTATCCCTCCATTGTGGCGTGCTCCTCTAATATGAGGAGCGCTGAAAGGACGATTCATGACTGCTTGGTCCAGTGGGACGAGATCCGACACTTTCAATATTCCTTTCTGTAATCTTTGTGGACTGCATATGTATCTAGTTCTCGCAGTGGCCTATTTTGGGATGATTTTTGTATTTTGGCTCCACGATATTTGAACTTAGATGAATGACTAATGCTAAATTTTATTTCATTTATTTGTGCTAAACTGGTTATAAAGTTGGGCAGCCCACTTTACCATAATTTTCTAGTGGCCTTCCATTGATGCAAACATTTAAACCCTACTCGTTTTGAATGTTTTCCCACATAGTGGGATAATATCTTTTCAAATACTTGCCATTGATGTACTTTCTGTGAGCTTCTCCGGATAGGCTTGATAACCAGTACGTATTCCCAGGCAATACTTTATGGACTCTGAATGGCCCTTCCCAGTTTGCTGACCAATTCCTGTACACCCGATCTTTGCTTCCAATGGGCAGTACCAGCTTTCAAACCAAATCACCTTC
Source organism: Erythroxylum echinodendron (assembly GCA_027575705.1). Taxonomy (NCBI): domain Eukaryota; kingdom Viridiplantae; phylum Streptophyta; class Magnoliopsida; order Malpighiales; family Erythroxylaceae; genus Erythroxylum; species Erythroxylum echinodendron. The sequence continues at coordinate 22,394,325 of JANZXR010000002.1, read as the reverse complement.
ATCAAAATATTTCCTTCTTACTTTCTTGTTGTATGCTCTGGCCCCCTTCTTTTTCTGTAGGACCATATTATTGAGGGCGTCCATCCTCACATGGTCCAACTCTTCTAACTCCATCATCATGGCTTGCGAGTAGTCTTCTGGATTTAAATTGTTTTGCCATGCAACCCTTAAAGAGGGCACCACCACTTCCATAGGTAATACAACATCATGTCCAAAGGTTAATGAAAATGGGGTCACCCTTGTCGCACTCCGTTTCGATGTCCTCTATGCCAATAGAGTCTCGGAGAGGATGTTATGCCAGTCCCTGGGATTGTCTTCCATCATCTTCTGTAGAATGTTAATTATAACTTTGTTTGAGGCCTTGGCTTGCCCGTTTGCCTGAGGATAATAAGGACTTGATCTTAATAGTTTGATGCCGTAATCTTCCGCGAATTCCTGGACTAATTCTCCAGTGAACATTGTCCCATAGTCAGTGGTAATTGACTCAGGAATCCCAAACCTGTGGATCAAATTCTCTTTGATAAATTGAATGACTTCTTTTTACTCAACTTTCTTCATCGGTAGAGCCTCCACCCACTTGGTGAAGAAATCCGTAGCCACTATGATGAAAGAATGGCCTTTAGATGATGCTAGGTAAATTTTTCCAATTAGGTCAATGGTCCACCCACGAAAGGGACAAAGCTTGATTATGCCTGTTCATTCCGTGGCTGGTAGTCTCTCAATTTCCCAGTGTCTCTGACACTGTTTACAACCCTTAGCATACCTGGAACAGTCATCGAATATCCAGGGCCAGTAATAACCGTGTCTACGAATCAACTAACACATTTTCTAACCGGATTGATGGGCACCGAACACACCTTCATTTACTTGTTTCAAGACTTCCATTGACTCTACCAGGCCTAAACATTTAAAGAGGAGGCCATCGACACTTTTCCGGGTACAGAGTACCTTCCACTAGAAGGTAATTCAGTGCCTGCATTTTGATTCTATAGGGTGTCTTTCCTTTTGGATTTTCCAAGTATTCTCTGATAGAACTTCTCCAGTCACCAGCACACTCCACGTCGGTATTAAACACGTCCACTAGCATCCCTCGGCCTTCAATGGCAGGATGATTTTTCTTCTGGATAAGGACGAACTTATGCATCAACTCATCGGACATC
>JANZXR010000002.1:22345257-22360030 GCA_027575705.1 Erythroxylum echinodendron | reverse complement strand
TTAATTATTAAATCAAATTTTATTTGAATATTTATATATTTTAAATTTAATTATATTTATTAATAATTATTAAAATTAAATTAATCATAATTTTATTGATAATTAATTTTAATTTATTAAATATATAATCTTGAATCAAATTATTCATAATTTTTATTAATAATTAAATAATATATATTTAAGTGATAGTAAATCAGATTATAAAAAACAGAAACAGAAAACAAAATTCATTTTTTATAGTTTTCATAATTTTTTAAAATCGGAAGAAATCAAAACCAAAAACAGAAACTAAAAATTCAAATAAACTGATTTTTATTAAATTAAAAATTAAAAACAAAAAACAAAAATAGAAATAAAAACCTGATAATTATTATGTTTTAAAATTCAGATTATGATTACAACAGAGAAAGATTATATTTTTATAATTCAGATTATCTTTTAATTCCTTGACCAAACCCAAGACTTCAATTGACTATGTAACGAGGCATGTAGCTGGTGCTACATTAGCAACGTTATGAGTTTGTGCCCGATCCTAAATTTGTCAATTCTTCCTTGTTTGCGCAGTTCTCGCTCTACCAATTACCGCAATCTCTTGAACCTGAATCTCCCACAAAACTCATCAAAATGATTCCTTTCTGTGTCTCACCAGTCCACGACTCTTCAGGCTATGGAAACAGCGCAAAAGGTTGGGAGCTCCAATGAATCTATGAAGCTCTTGTTTGTTGAGATGGGTGTTGGCTATGATCAACATGGGTCTGTATAATCTGGCCTTCTTCAGATCTCTTGCTTTTGTCGAGTCTAGTCCATGCTATTGTGATAAATGCCCATTTTACATTTCCTTGTGTCGGGTCCTGAACTCTTTGGAAGAAAGTTGATTCTCTGATGGGGGTGAACTTGTATCTGTTAGGCAAGATATTAATGCTGCTTCCATGGGTGCTTGCAAGGACGCTATATTTTCTAATTCTATTCCTGCATTTCGTAGAGGTATGTACTTATATGTTGTCAAGTTTCAGATTCTCCCCTCAATTAAAATGTCACATATGCGTGCAGTTGCTTTTTATTTTAATGCCTGTTGCAGGCTATCGCAAAGACTTCTTTTGTGCTAGAAATGATTATGCCTTTTATTTACTTGCAATGATAAATGAAATTCTTTTAAATGGTTTGCATTGTGAAATTCTGTAATTAATCATCAAATGACAACATTTGGGTTTTCATTGAGGATCTTCTATTAATGCACATAAGAAGGATTTTATGCTTTTCCACTGAGTTGATGTTCTGGGGCTGTTATGGATTAGAAATAATGACGGAGGTTTTATTCTCAACTTAAAGTTTGTTATGAACTTGTTTGTTTATAGTTGTCTGTAACAATATAGCTATTTCATTAAAAACTTTAATTTGGGTAATTCCTTGAAATTCTTTGGAAATGTTGCCATCGTCTCCAGCACCATCAAGAATCAAATCATTTATACAATTTGAATATTTCATTGATAGTATACAAATCGTTTGATTGAAGTTCTTCCGAATTCATACACTTAAAAAAAAAAGAATATGCATGTGTACTGATATGAATGGACTCGTATGTGACTAGCCTAAGCATTTGTTATCACCCTCCACATTTGAATAAACTTTTATATGCACTTTGATTATGATCTGGGCTATAAGTTTTTACTAAAATGTACAACCTTGTGACGATCAATTTATTGAATGGATGTTCATGCAAAATGGGTTTTAACATTCAAACATAGAAGGTTGCCTTTGTTTTTAATGGTACTCTTCTTTCGATACTGAGTATTGTGGTTGTACCATTTGCATTGAATACGAACCTTAGATGTCAATAGTTTGGTGCACAGCATGCCAGAGTCAATTGCATTTGTATTTTCTTGCAGATTTGAGAATTTCTTTGGGGTTACTTTTTTACTAATTTATGAACATGCTGATCATGGGTGAACATGCCAACTCTTTTTATTCTAATTTACAAATATTTGGATTAGCATGCAGGTAACACTACATAGAACCCACTAACAAGCAGGAACACTATACCTATTTTTGCAGTGAAAGCTTCCAGAATGCTTTCTGTATAATTTTCTTTAAGTCTTTTACGTCATTATGATGTGATGGAGAACCCCTCAAGACCGTGTATTTTACAAATGAAAATATCAAGCTTTTACCTTAGCATGAAATTGGGAGGGCTTCAACTTGTGAAAGGAAAATTTACAGCTATTCACGGTCGAGATGGATTAATCGAAACATCTATAAAATTCAATGAAACAGTTGTAGAACAAGAGTATGGTTGGGCAAACCTTTGTATACAGCCCCCAAGACTATCACTTCCCTTGAATAGTGATCAGATACCAATGTATAATCAAGCAATTTACAATTTCTTTTTCCTCTCTTAATATGGTCTACCAGCAGTAAGTACCAAATTTTCTACAACTAGGTAAGGAAATACTTTTTTCCCCCCATGTTAGAGTTTCACATGATGAGAGCTGCATATAGGAGTTGGTTCCAAGTATCAGGCAGTCCAGGAAGGCACCAGTGGCTGCAGTCTGAACCTGAGCCATCACTACTGTAAGCAGAGGGATGAGCATCTTTTCTTAATTGTGAAAGTGTAGTAATGTCCAGTAAATAAACTGGCTTGTTGATTTTACTTAACACTTGGCTAACCACTGCAACAGGTGGAGGTGCACCAGCAGGATATTTAGACCCTGAAAATGGCTCTGCTTGTCCATAACAGTTCTTTCTTGGTTGATTCCATTCTCTTCCCCTGTTTTTATGTAGAACAACATTAGTCTTGTTGAACGAAAGATTAATGTTAACGAAAGGTTAATGTTGTTACCAATCATTACATTTCTAGTAGGCTTTTGAAATTTGGTGGTAATTTTTATTTCTACCATTTTTTTTACAACACTTATATATGGAGCTGCTATGTTCTACTTACTCATAGTGAGTAGGAGAAATTCCTTGGAAGAAGACCTTGGTTTGTGAAGGATCAACATTGGAATCAACCCATTTGGCCCATGTTGTCAAAGCTTTATAAAATGCGTCCAAGCGGTTCATATCACTGTGCAAGCCATGCCCATCCCTGATGTAGTCCCATCTGAATTTCATAATCAAAAAGTATCCATGATGCCAAACTGCATTTGCTTGTCCATTATTCTTCATACAAGCAACATGAGATAATCACTTACGGCTGAGATTTTCCGGTGTGAGTCCACCAGTGCCAGCTATTGAAGATGAGCAAATCCATTCCTTTCCACGCATCACCCCCATGTATGGAGTTTAGGTTGAGTACTGTGCCTACACTTTCTCGAACCATGTCCACCAAGTACGGTGTACGATACATGTACAAAGTTAATCTATAGTCCTGCATTCAGTAGAATTTTTTTCTTTTGTTTTAAACCTCTGCCAATTGCTTATCATGAAATTCTTAAAACATGTGTCAGGGAAATCTTAAAGCAGTAAAAATCATAAACTGTAGATTTCTTCAGACGTATAAGCCTTGTCTCTCTAGCCATAAAGATTAAGGAGACAGAACATTCTTGCATATAATAATAACAACAATAATAATAATAATAATAATAATAATAATAATAATAATTTCTCTCCTAATCCGTACAAATAAGGATCTAAATTTGTATTCCTCCAGGCAAACTAATACGATTATTACATAATTTCATAAACATTAAAAAAAACATTTATAAACCTAATTCCATGCATTATGAGAGGCAAATTACAAAATATTTGAAAATAGAAAGAAATTCCATTGGCCCAATTGATCCTATAAGTTATTCTAGAAAATTTGAAAGTATTCTGTCTTAACGCTCCCCATCATGAATTCCATTATAAAAGCATCATTAGGGTCCAGGAACACATCATAACCAAGAAGCCAACAGAGAATCTCCTGGACATATGGGCAGGCTCAACTACTCTACGGTAACCAGTTAATTACTTGACCGTCTGACTTGTCCTGCAGCATTTGGCATGTTAAATTTGAACATGTAATGAAATAAAAGCGGCTGACCACAGGAAAAAGACAAAAATTAGTTGTGCATGCCCCATATGTAATGGCACAGGTTGGCATACTCCTTATGACAACGGTGAGAATTACCGGAGTCTGGATCCTTTATATTGCACTCAAAAAGGTAGAATTATCCACTTCAGGTGTCTCCACACTCTTGTCTGATAGAGTGGTAGAGGGATAAATCACAGTTTAATCTCATTCAGTTCTTTAAAGAAGGGGTTCCTTGTCCGGTGCGCATAAAGAACCACCACATTCTGAATCCTCTATCTAATTTTATAGTATCTTATTCTATCCCATAAATCTCAACCATTTATTTATGCAAGTTTCGTGTGGGTCTTACATAAATAAATGCAGGACCTACATAAATAAATGGCTAAGATTCATGATACAGAATAAGATATCATAAAATTGAACAAACATCTTGCCTCGAAGTACTGATGGGATTGCCCACACCAATCTTGCATATCTCAATCTTTCTATACGAGTATGGTTGCGTGGATAAGAATCTACTAACCTCTAAACGACTCGTGTGACTGGCTTTCTAATGTGAAGTCGCATGAAAACGAAAAGATTTTTCAGAGAAGGAAACAAGATGGGCTCAGAGGAAGGAGGAGTTAAGCTTGAATTTTAGAGTTCCCGGAAACTACCAACTCCAATAAAACGAGTTTTGTTCTCTGATTATCTGCTTGTGTTGTTGATGTTTTCGATCAAGTTTAACATTTTGTTTGAAGTTTACGATGGGCACTTAAAAGAAGAAAAAGACACAACATTGAATTTTGAAATTCCCTGCTTCATTTTTGATCTAACAGAGAAGTACTACTCCATAAACTACCAAAAGATCGTGGTTTTATTGTCCAAGAGAAGCTTAAGCTCTGCTTGCCTTGCCACTACCTCTGTCTCTCGTGCTTTTGCTACACTTCATCTAAAATTTGCCTTAACTATAACAATCCATGGTTTTATGCTGTAGAAGGAGCACATCAATAACTAAGTTGGGTTGCATAACTGCACATCATATGTGATACGTATCTAAATGGACTACTTTTGAGCTGAAAATTGCCTGGAAATAGCTGAAGAAAGTTTGGAACAGCGTTTTAATCAAAAGCAGGAAAATAACAGGAATGGAGACACTGGAACGGAGACAAGCGGTCATGTGTACGGATAAAGTCAGACATGTACCGACCCGAATTGGAGTTTTGTTGGTGAAGTTGTGTGAAAAAAGAAAAAGGTAAAGAAATAAACTCACCACAAAGTTTACCGAAGATACCAAGCCTGTTCTAACAAAGTTAGTCTTGGCATCCGGCACCGACGCGTGAATCAAGCAACCCAATGATTCCCACATGTTTAGACTCAGCGAGTCCCCCACAAACATTATCTTCTTCCCTCTCCATCTTCCAAGAAAATCCGTGCCACTAAACCTACAACGAAAGAGCAATGGTAACAATTTCGTAATCATGTTAAATTATAATATGCTTCTGAAGCAACTCAAGAATCAGCTATATCTCTAAATGTCATAGTCAGTATAAATGAATCAAGTTTAACTTTGAAGAAAATGTTTATTTCACTCTGCTTACAAAAAGCTTTTCGAGTCATAATAAGGAAAACATGAAGCAGACAGAGCACCTGGGTAAATTACAAGAGTTGGGTTGCCAAGAGTACTTGAGATACTGCTTATCAGGTCTGCCATTCTTTAGACAATCAAACTCAGGGTCTATGAAAGGACAAGATTCATATATAGGATAAGATTCATCAACTACCCATTTCCCCTGAAACAAATTGCAACCCATCACTTTCTTTCTTCCTCTCAATCTGGTAACATTGTAGTAATGCTGTTGCGCAACTGCTTCATGTAGAAACAAGACCATAACTTGGAAGAGTAAAGAAACCAAAACTTGGGAATTTACACCCATCTGGGCCTTCTTTCTGAATCTCTAGGATATGAATACGCAGACTCCTGTGACTGGCGTTTATGTACGAAATGCAAGGGCAAAGGTACAGGCTGGGTGGGCTCAAATGGGTATATGCAACAAGTTGCACTGAGTTTCTATATCCGACATGAGCTGGGTGTTATTGAGGGGGTGAAGAATCCAACTTGAGGGCTGCTTCATATACTTTCTGTTCACCTGCATGTCACGGCGCATTTAAATTTAATCACGTTCCATGAAGTTGCACATCCTGATACCATTTGCCAAGACATTAGGTCGGATGAGCTTATGTTAATTGTTGAATGTAAACAATTAAGTCCCTCAAGTTTCCTAGTGATTTTGTTATTTTATGGCTATATATCGGAGTCTAACCACCAACCTTTGCTGAGTTGACAATGTTCATAACTTTTATGGGGAATTACATACGATGGGGTCGCGCTATCTTCTACTACGTATAATCTATCTATCTATATATATATATATATTATTATGAATTGGAAAAACAAAATGGCATTCCTCATCCATTAGTAAGGGTGAGGTAGGCTGTGAGAAAGAAGAGTGCTACTTTTTCTTCCATTTTTGGTAAAAACTCAAAAAGGTTTAGAATTTGAGTTGTACTTGTTGTGTTGTTTTCATTCCCAAAACCTACCATGAATATGATGATCCTACATGATTACTGGTTGAAACATTTTCTTGCATCCCTAAAACTTCAAGTGTCAATTTGCCAATACCCAAATGTGGTTCATGAAATAGAAATGCCAGCATTCTCATTTCTGCTAAACCTTCCAATTAGGTGAAAAACTATAATTAGATCTCATTAAAAAGAATAGACGTAGCAAGCTACATAAAACTTTCTTTAATAGAAATTGCTTAAAAACAAATACGAAATTTGCTACACGCCTATGTATGTTCTCGTAATAACAAAGAATTTGACACAACACTTAAATGAATATGCTTCTCTATTTTAATTTTATGAATCTATACTTCGGTTCTTTCCATCTAATTAGTTTTTGAGGTATATTAGTTAAAATATATGAAACTTATTGTTAAAAATAAGGATCTAATTACATAATCAATTATTAGTGGTCATCTATGATCAATCTTATTAAATAAGAAAATTTTTATTTTATACTTTTTGTATTAAAATTAATCACAATGACCATCAATAATTAACCCTAAAATGTTTTTAAAAATAAAAAATTATTTGATAGTTATGAAATTATGATTGATCAGATATATTATGATCCAAAATTTATATTGGATAAGTTTTTGAATCAGAAGAATTTTATAATCTAATGAAAATTTAATCTAATAGACTAGTTATATGCTCAGCATTTACATCAACTATTTAAGATTCTGATTGATGCTTAACTGATGATAATTTCTCCAAAATCTAAAAGTTGTTAGTTGATACAACTCTTAAGTAGGCCCACTATTCCTTCCCTACCTGAAATTGAAAGAAGAAAAGGAACGAAAATGGTAATTTTGAGTAAAAGCAATTCTTGAATCAATGCTCAACAACCCACTATGGGGATGGCAGCAATATACAGGCTAGTGTCCACTGCTGAAAGAGCAGCCAACCAACCACCAAGAAACTGTTCGTGGGGTTCCTACTGAAAGAGAATTAAAGAAAAGAAAGGAACAAATGATTAGGAAGTGAAAATATTTAATTACTCTCTCTTGCACATGCTTGTTAGGTATTGATAGGTTTGTGATCTCTTGGATAAGAGAAGATGAATCTAGATGCTATGCCCAATCTTGGTGATATGTACATTTATTGTTTAGTTATTGCTCTAAATAGAATGTGGATCTTGATTAAAAGATTGAACATTAAATTAATGGATTCAGTTCTATATATTGTAGTCATTGCCCACTGCATTTATAAATAACAATTGATATCAGAGCTATATGGTCATTTGATTTTAAGGCTTGTATTTAGATATAAACCCATTTTTTCAAACCTATTGTTGGCATGAATAATCTCAAAATGATTCATTGAAGGTGTAAAAACTGTTTTTGGTAATTGTTATTGGCTTTTAACTTTATTTTGGGCAAATGAATCTCCATTTTTGGCTAAGATTTTTTGAAGCTTTTTGGTAGTTCATTAACGGCTGAAATTGTTGGACCCGAGTCTCGATTCGTATATAAAATTTCAATAAATAATTTATGGAAAAAATAATAAAAAATCTTACAAAAGTCACGGGTGTGAGTTTTAAGTCTCGCATCCGTGAGACTACTACACAAAGTCACGAGTGTGAGTTTTAAGTCTCACGTGAGACTTCAACAATAAAATGCACGGGTGAGAGAAAAATTCTCACGCCCGTGAGAATCGAGCTCGTCGCGATCTCGACTTTACACGGATTGTCGCGATCGCGACTTTCCTGCAATTCTATAGTCGAGCACTCTCACTTCAAACTACCATAACTTTCAAACTACAAATCAAACAACTTCAAACTTTATGTCATTGAAAAGCTAAGAAAAAGATCTACAACTTTTATGAAGACAGTTTTGTCAAATTTCATCTACATCGGTGTAGTTTATTCCCCAAAGTTTCAGACTATATTTTTAACCCATAATCACTGTTTACGTACATCTGCTAACAACATTTACATATATATAAGACAGAACCAGTAACTTCAACGACAAGACCCGAAATCCAACTTTCAATTTCATACATACAACTTCTATGTAAAAAATTTACTTAAATATAATCCATCCCAAAAACCATCACACAAACCATATTAACATTTGACAAAAAATAACATTTTACACAATCATATGAAAGTCGCTGTAACTTTTCTTTCAACTTTCATTAACAGAGTTTCTGCACTACTCCATATTACAAATCCCAAAAACCAAATAAGTAGCAAAATGTAAAACACAATTATGGATGCTCATGCTTGAAATGATTCTAAGTGCCAATAAATTTCTAAACTACCTAGATAAGTTACAAACGATAAAAATCCTTGGAGTCTGCCGAAGTTTTGCAAAGATTATTGCTGATCAACTTTTTCTTCACCTGAGGAGTAGAAAATAGTGGGGTGAGCTAAGAAGCTTAGTGGCTAATACGTTTATAGCCAACGATAACAAACCACACATATTCAAGTATATATATAAGTCACATACTAAACTTAATAGAACACATTAAAAAATTAATACTGTCACACACACACACACACACACACACACACACACACACACACACACACACACACACACACACACACATAGACATATATATATATACATATATATATACATATGAACTCATTAGCACACAATTAGATGTTAAAAATCACATTTCTTAACAAGGATTTAGAGGAGAAAGTGTACATGGAACTACCATCAGGTGTCAAATATAGTTCTTTGAGTTGAAATGAAGTTTGTAAATTGAAGAAATCATTATATAGGCTTAAACAGATGTCCAAAGCTTGGTTTTGGAGATTCTATTCTAACATTAAGGAATTTGGTTATAAGCAAATTAGTTTAGATCATACTTTTTTTTGTAAACATAAGGAACAAAAGATGATTGTATATATTAATGACATGGTATTGATAAGAGAAAATATGGTTATAATTTTCTAACGTGTCCTAAAGAAAGATGCCCTAATCATTATTATCATAACTAAATAGTTATCTAAGATTTCTCTTCATTACTAGTTTTATATACATGACTAAATTTTAACAAGATACTTCTACATCATTAACCAAGCTTTATGCAATTCACATTATGATATCTATAGTAGTAAATTATAAATAGCCTTTGCAATAATTAGATGTTAAAATCACATTTCTTAATAAGGATTTAGAGGAGTAAGTGTATATGGAACTACCATCAGGTGTGAAATATAGTTCTTTGAGTTGAAATGAAGTTTGTAAATTGAAGAAATCATCGTATAGGCTTAAACAGAAGCTTGGTTTTGGAGATTCTATTCTAATATTAAGGAATTTGGTTATAAGCAAATTAGTTTAGATCATACTTTTTTTGTAAATATAAGGAGCAAAAGATAATTGTATATGTTAATGACATGGTATTGACAAGAGACGATACATATGAAATGAAGTTGTTATGAGAATATTTGTTTACTGAGTTTGAAATGAAGAATCTAGGATAACTTAAATATTTCTTAGGAATTGAAATTGCAATATGAGATTGAGGGATTTTTCTTTCACAAAGGAAGCATATGCAAGTTCTTTTCAGTGAAAATTGTGTGATTCCTTGGAAACTAAGAGTAATGCTTATAAAAGTGAATCACAATCTTGGAAATTTTCCAAATCAAACTTTAAAAACATAAGTTTCTACCAATGATTGGTTGAAATATTAATTTATTTATGACATATGAGGCCAAATATAGCCTATATTGTGAAATTTGTAAGTCAGTTTATGCTTGTGTTGAGTGCAAAATGTGAATGTAGTATATCGAATCTTAAGATATTTAAAAGGTTCCGTGGGAAAAGATTTATCATTCTTAAAAAAAATAATGTTTCTAACTTTAAGGGATAGGAGATATTCAATGGCAGGGAGTCAGAAAATCAGAAAATGTGTTTCTAGTTACATCACTTTTTCAAAAGTAATCTCATTACTTGAAGAAGCAAGAAGAAAAAGGTTATTGCACTGTCTAGCACAAAAGTTGATTTATGAGGTATAGAACATGGCATATGTGAACTATTATGGACCAAAAGTGTTCTAAAGGATTTGGGAATTGGATATGAAAATTATGACAGCTATTGAGATTGTACAAAATCTTATACAACATGATCATAACAAAGACATTGAAGTTAATCATCACTTATTAAGGAGAAGTTAGATCAAAAGATTATACAGTTCACATTTTTTTGTCAAAATTTTAGTTAACTAATATTCTTATAAAAGAAATGTGAGGAAAGGCATTCGATGACATAATTTTCAAGTTGCACATCATAGATAATTTACAAGTTATGCATCATAAATAGTTATGCTCTAACTTAAGGGAGAGTGTTGACATAAGTTATCTAATACTTGATTTAGGAATTGAGTTCTTAATTATAAGATTCTAGCTATAAGTTAACCAATTTTATATATTCCATATATACTTTCCATATAATAAGATGTTTTCTATTTTTGAGATGTGATTGTAGCTACAAATTTGCTATATTGGAGAAGAAGAAGAAGAATAAAATGAAATGTTATTATTTAGTGGTCAACGTGAGCATGGTCGTCGAAGAAGAATATGGTATGCATAACTCTCCCAATTAAATGCATCATTGAGTATAATCTTGAATTATATCTAGGAAAAATATCCAATAAACCTCATAAAGCTCGTCTTATATGGTCCTCAATAAAAGAAAATATATAAAATATTATCCTTTCTATAAAAAATACTAGAAATGAAGATTATATAGAATTAAAAAAAAGGTTGATTGGTTTATTTTAGAAATGACAATTAGTCTAATTCTTGTCTCACAAGTGTGCAATGAGAGGATAAGGGAGTATAAGAGAGAAAGATCACACTTGCGATACTGATGGTATAAACAAACTCATTAGGCATGACATTTAAGCCTAGGTTTGAAATCAAAAAGGATTGATTGTTTTATTTTAGAAATGACAATGAATCTAATTCTTATATCACAGGCTTACAATAAGAGGCCAAAGGAGTATAAGAAAGAAAGATCACATTTGCAATACAAATAGTATAGACAAACTCATTAGGGATGGAATTTATGCTTGGGCCTAAAATCAGCAGGCTAGGTCCAGGTTGACTACATCAAAATACTGCTTCTTTGAAAAATTTTGTTAGTGCTCTTGGATTCGTTTTCCTTTAAATTGTAAAGTAGTCAAACAACATCATTTTGCTTTTGAAACAAAACGACTTCATTTTTTGATCTCGTTGTTTCATTTATAATGCAGTAAACAATGTTGTTGAAGTAAAACAACGTTGTTTTATGCTTACACTATTTTAAATCTGATTAAGTAAATGACATTATTTTAATTTAGGTACTGTCGCCCTCTCTTACTCTCACCTTTCATAAGCACTGCTTCCCTCTTTTGTCTTGATCTCACTGTCACTACCACCCCTATGCCCTCCTCTATCATTCTCTCACTACCACGCCTTTGTCATGTCTCCCCTTCATTGCAACACCCATTCGCACTCCCTCTGATTCTAACCATCCCTTTGTTGTGTCACCCTGCGGCGTTGCCCCGCTATCTCGCTTCCCCATTGTCATCTTTTTTTGTTTTTTCTTCAGTCACCCACTAAGGTAAAGTTCTTGAATCTTTTAAATGAAAATTTAACTTGTGAAATTCTATAATTTCTAATATTGCTTCCATTTGAAGGGTGTTTTTATAGACTTATACGGTCATATAGACGGGCTTATATATGAGCATGTAAGTGATTGTGAGTTTCGAGAACTTACATGGTCATATACACGATTGTGTATGTGACTATGTAAGTATGATTAAGTGACATACACAGTCATATACACATTCATATATGAGACCATGTATGTATGGAAAGAAATTTACAATATCTGTGTATATGACTGTGTAAGTCCATGAAGACACTTACATGCCCATGTATGTTGTGTGACATGATCTCATTGACTTACACAGTCACATACACGCCTATATGTGTTGTGTGACATGATCTTAATGACTTACTTAGTCATAAACAAGCCAGTATATATAACTGTGTAAGTCTTTGATATGTGATAACTGATAAACTTTAAATCTATGGTTATTATTTATGTTCTCCTATTGTCTCAAATGTTTATCAATTATCAATTGTGAATATAAATAACATATATATTTATATATTGATTGTTTTAGATGAATGACCATATTCCTTCCATGAAGAGTTATAACTCAATACAGAAGAAAAAATTAGAAACTTCTAATCTTGTACCAAGTGAATATAGAAGTCCAAGTAAATTGAAAAGTAAAATTTGGAATCACTTCAATAAGACTATATTAGTGGAAGGAGTAGAAAAGATGAATATAAGTATCCTCAAAAGATATTGGTCAAGGGTCTAAAAAGTTAAACCTCTTATTTAAAGAGACATATGATTTCGTGCAGTAGAAAAAAGATTATATTAGGAGGTCAAAATTTTTTTATCCCTAACCTTACAAGAGGGAAGAATGAAATGACTGTAACATCTTATGATAGCAAAAAATCAATATTTTTTTATTACTTCTATGGTAATTGATGATGAAAATCCACTACCTATAGTTGATACCAGAAGATTTATGATGTTTTTCAACTCATTATAACCGACCTTCAAGGTTCCAAATAGGAATACATTGAAGAAGGACATTATAAAGATATACAAAAGATAAGAAGAAAGAAATTTTAAGAACATTTTCAAGTATTGAAGGACAGATTGCCATTACAACATACATACGGACAACGATAACTAAAAGAAGAGTTATATGGCTGTGACATCACATTATATTGACAATAACTAAATTCTATGCAATAAAATTTTTATGTGATTCATATTTTTAATATTCTTATCATTTACTTTTTCATTATATTATGATTAATGTTAGTCATATTTGTATATGGTAGGTTCATTTAAGTGTTAGCACCATAGACAAACAAAAAGTTGGAAATCGTGTTTAGAGACTGTTTGATATATTGTAATATTGACACCAAATTGTCCACCATAATAGTTGAAAATTATAGCACGAATGATGTTATGATTGACAAGTTGAAGAATAAGATACGAGTTAGGAGTTTGATAGTTAGTGGAAGGTTCTTCGACATTTGTTGTTTCTGCATAATCTGAATTTGATTACGAAGGATGGGTTGGTTATGATAAAGGAAACAGTTCATTTGATTTGGAATAGTGTAATATATTAGAGTGCAACGCGCTCTCTCATAAATCTCAAAATTCAAAGGAACTGAGGGTGCTCAGTTTATTAAGTAAAATACAATTTTGATAGCTTCATCCTAAAATGTCTTTGACAACTTGAACACTTTGAACATGCAACAAACCTTCTCCATAATTGTTTTGTTCATCCTCTCAAAAACACCATTATGTTGTAGAGTATGAAGTTAGATCTTCTTAAGTATAATGTTATACAATGTGCAGTAATATACAAACACCTTGGAAGCATATTCACCTCTATTATTTATTCGTAGACACTTTAGCTTCCTCTCAACTTCCCTTTTAACCATGGCATGAAACTTCTGAAAAGTTCAAAAAACTTGACTCTTTGCTTTCAACATATATACCTAAGTCTTCCTTCAAGCGTCATCAATAAATGTAACAAAATATCTATTACCTCCTAGTGTTAGTAGTGTACCCTAGGCCAATGGACATATGTAACTTTTGTACAGACATTCTGACTTATTAATAATATATTATGAGGTATTCTTTTATAGATGCATGTATATTGTTTATGTAATGTGATTTACATTCTATAAATAGTATTAGGCTTATGTCATCAAGTATGTGACTTGATAGTAAAATCATAAGCATTATAATACTATTCTAAAATATCCCTGGTCGATCATTATTGGTTGAACAATAATGAATTAAAGCTAGTATATGTTTTGATTGATGATCATGTTTTACTGATCATATGAGTTATCAAATCAGATACATAGATATATATTAGAGAACATATATTAGACCGACCCACAGAGAGAACACTACATAGTTTCATATCATTAGTGATTCTCAATATAGTTTGACTTAAATCCTTTGACCTGAAGTCATCATGATTTCTTACATGAGGAATTCAGTGTTTTGACATTAGATTAAGTTATTTTTAACCGGATAATAAGTAGTCTTATGTTGGACATTAAATGAATCATGCGGAGGGATGTGAATGACGTAGATGGGATTT
>JANZXR010000002.1:22281689-22345157 GCA_027575705.1 Erythroxylum echinodendron | reverse complement strand
GGTCGTGCTCAAATGAATTGATGAGGAGTCATCAATATCATTTGTTATAGTCAGTCAACTTGGGAATCAAGAAACTATGATTAATCAAAGGTTGAAATGTACTATGCCTTGTGATTAATCTTGATATCGTGTTACAAAGGGACTGAGTTTGTAACTATGATTATAGGTTAAATCGGATTACCTATCCTTATTTGATTTTGGTAGTCATAATATCTTGCTAGAGGCCGCTTATGACTTATGGACCTTGAAGTATGATCAAGCTCATTGCCAACATTAAATGAGCCTATAGGGTTGCACACATAGAGTGATATGATCTGGGCTTATTCTCTTAGACCTAATTTATTAGACAATGAATAAATATATGTGGACATATTTATTGGGCTAGATTGAATTAAGTTATTGGGCTTTATATTAGATATAATATGGGCCGAAACTTATTAGACTTCCATAATTCTAATGGATTTAGGATTATGATATTCTTATTCCTAATGGGAATAGGGATTAGGGTTTCTTTATAAATAGAGAACTTATGTCTCATTAGAGAATACATACGAAAACCCTAGCCACCTAGACCTAGCTGTTCATTTTTCTTCCGAGAGAAAAATTGTGTGGCATTCTAAAGTGTTTTAGAACGTGATAGTATACATTAGTCACTGCCTGAATCGTTCATCCTTGTATGGATACCGGTAGAGGACGCTTGCGTATTACAGCGTCAATAAATTTGAAAACAAATACCAATCCAAGTCAAAAGGTAATTCTGTACACGTTGTGATAGTTTCGGTTATATTTCTGGTTGTGTAGTTTCGGTTAACCAAGCATAAGACACAAAGTCCTATGGTCCATTCCGCTGTGTATTATGAATATCTGGGCCATAAGCGATCCAACACCTAGTGACTCCTCCTTAATTAAAAATTAAAACCCTAAATGCACCAACTCTAATATTTTTGTCTTCTTTGTAGATATTCTCTTGAAGGAGACTTCATGTTTACTATCCTACCAAATAATGATCACAAGGATTAAGTAATAGGATGTTCTTGACTAGGATGAAGGATTTACCAGCCAGCAACTTTATTCTCGTCTCACTCATGTGCCTCAATCGTTTATATCACAAATTTGAAGAAGTTTCCTCTTCAATTGTGTATACTTCATCATACACCTTTAAGGATGTCTTGTACAGTGCACAACATAACTCTCCCTGGGCAACAATCATTGCTCCCTTAGATAGTTTCCACTTCCTATCGCGAAATTATGTTGGAACCTTTCTTGATCTAACACATTTGCTAATAATAAATTTAGTTGTAAACTGGAGATGTACATCTAACATTTTTATAAATTGGAATATCACCTATACTGAATCTTGGCAAAATTTTGATTTCTCATCTTTACGCTTCTAAAGTCTCCGCTCTTGTAATTTGAGAAGTACTCCCCTTTTAGAACATAATGATATGAAGCTTTCATGTCAATTAGCAACTCAAAATCCAAATCATTGGCATAGACACATTCAATTGTTGCACAAACTATGGACAACTCGTTGTTTATGTTCATGGTAGTTGCAGTTGTATTCTTATCATCTCTATTATTCTGAAGATCTTTTTTTCTTATCTCTCTTCACTTGTAGCAATGCCTCTTAATATGTCTTGACTTGTCGCAATAATGATGTGTCTTCACTTCTTTGTCACCTTTATACTTGATTGGTTCTTAGACTTGTTACACCCTTTGAAACCTTTATTTTTGCTTCTTCCCTTACTTTTTGCCACAAAAACCTATATATTGACAACTCCCATCTCTTTTTTTTTATTTTTTGATTTCTTCATTAAACATACTCTCTTTGATTACATATGAAGAAAGCACACCTTCAAGAGTTGAATTGTTAGTGGCAACCAATGTCTCCCAACTATCCGGTAATGAACTTAACAAGAATAAGACCTGAAGTTCATCGTCAAAAATAATCTTCGTTATAATAAGCTTATTAATTATATCCTCGAAATCACTTAAATGCTCTCACACAAATTTTCCAACCTGTTTTATATTGCAAATTGGACTTGCGCCTAGGAAGACTATTCCAATTGCATCGCTGCCGTCTCTAGCATATGGATAGTTACTTTTAAGGCATAAGAAAACACAATTTCAAAAGGAAGTAATATTAAACTATAAGCAACTAGTGCATACTTAACCTCTCCATTTTATGTTTTGCAAGAACACGGATAATATCTCATATGCCCTTATGTTGTGATGGACTTGCAGACTGACCGTGTTCTTTTGAAATATACTCGATTAAACAGATATTAGGGTAAAAGACATCTTCTACCTTCTCTTTTCTGGCTAAGCTTAATTATGATGGTGACATTCCCCCTAAGGCCTCAATAGGAATCATATTATTAGCACTATTGCTACCTTTTTCATTCACCTTATCTACAAGCTTGCTTAAATTCACATCTTCAGCCATAAAAAAATTAGAGTAAGTGGCTAGAGAACTAAACAAAATTCAAGAAAAGAAAGAAAAATCATTCGTGTTTCTTCATCAAAAATGTCAACTACTAATAAATCTTCTTTCTCCAACCTTGCATCCTTGGGGGTAAGAAAAGTTACTCGTCTAAAAGCATCGTCTCTTAATCCAACATTTAGTGCCCCTTACACCTATTATTAAAGTAAGGACTCCCTTATGTTATGTAGATCTAAATCACTCGAGAGTACTTTTGGACATGCCTCACGATGTATTCTAAATACATGCTAAATATACATTATTTTTAGTATGATTTTCATGACTTTATGCTTGTACTTTAGACAATTCTAGAGATTTTGATACTAAAAAATAAGATATATCTTATTTCAAGAAGTATTTCTACCTCTTCAAGGAAAGGAGGTGAATTTGAAGAAGAATTGCACTCATTTGAAATAACTTTAGCAGAATAGTAGGACCCTAGAATACGTATTAGGATCATATTCAAAGATGGTTGATTTTATTTCTCCTTCGCCACCGTACATATCTCTATATTCTACCCTTGATCAAGCAAAACGGACCAAACATGTCCCATGTTAATCCCTTGTTGATAGTGCTAATTTCCAACAAAATGTGGCAAAGACAGCACAACTGGTACACATTTCTGTATTTGGGCAGTATTATTAAAAATTAGGATTTTGATACTATTAGAAAGGAGGCAATTAGAGATAGAGAGTTTTTGGCCAGAGGAGAATTTGAAAGCAGTAAAAAGTCACTTGGAAGCCATCCTACAATAGCCATTGATCAAGAATAAGTCAATTTTGGAAGAAGACAAAATTTCAATAAGATTCACTAAAGATTCAAGATTTAAGATTCATAACAATGATTTCTTATGAATGTGAATGTGGCTAAACTAAGTATTTCTGTTTGATGTCAGAACAAAATGAAATATTTCTAGACGTTGAACGTACTCTTCAACTGTACTTGCTTTGATGAGAATGAAAGCAAAATGATATTGCATTAGGATCCAAGTGCTGTTATAAGCAGATCCATCCACGTCTCAGTTGTAAAGAGGATAGATTATACCTGAGAATCACAAATTATTATTCAAACATAATAAATCAATGTTAAATTTCTTATGATTTCTGCAGCTTACCTCAGAATAGACTGTCTCAACTGATCATCATTTTATAACCAAATCAAGGTAACTACAGTTACTCGTGAATATCATTTCTCCTGCAAAATTTCAATTCTTCACTTGAGCTCATATATCTGTCAATCAAACCAGCCAGTGTGTTTATCAACGACCTTGGGTCGAACACTATCCCAACCTTTGGATCATGAATAGAATCAACGACTATCTGCAAAGCAAGGTTTTGGGCAAGTGAAGCAACAAGAAATACTCAGTCAGATAAACAAACAACTTCGAAGCACAGCACTTTGACATAAACTTGGTGACACAATATAAGAATGGAAAAGAAATCCATGTTCTTCTGTGTTCATAATCCAGATAGTTCATGTCAAAGTTCTTGGCAACAGAAATTTAAAGGAAAGCAAAAGGTAACACTTTGAGAATATAAATAGAGAGCATTTTTTGAAGTTTCTTTATTTTTTCTTGATTAGATTCCTATCTT
Source organism: Erythroxylum echinodendron (assembly GCA_027575705.1). Lineage (NCBI taxonomy): Eukaryota > Viridiplantae > Streptophyta > Magnoliopsida > Malpighiales > Erythroxylaceae > Erythroxylum > Erythroxylum echinodendron. The sequence continues at coordinate 22,341,083 of JANZXR010000002.1, read as the reverse complement.
CCCACACAGTACATGACAGGCTTGAGCATAGACTTATCCAACTTTTTACCTTTTGAATATACCATAATCAACTACAACAATATCTTCTGATAGCAAGCATAGTGATACTTTAGTTACAGCTCACAATCATTTTCCCAAATCAACTCGATATTATTTCACTTACCACATTTAAGATACCTTGGGAGGTCAAGCAGTCAACATCTACAGGAACTCTACCATCTTTTGGCACTAAAAGGGTATTGATATATTGATATGGCTGCACAAAAATGTTAACTGCAATTAAAATAATGTCCCTAATAGTCTTTTTCATACTTCATATTAAACCGACCTTTTGCATAGACTCAAGGCCAAACATAGTTGTTAAAGTTGATATATAACTTCAAAAACACCCAAATAAATTGATTTCCAGACACAACAATTGATTGCACCAATGTCACAAGCTTAGAATGCCTAATTTATAAACCCTATCTAAATAGATAAATCCCAAGTTCCTAGGATTTGATATGTTTCACTATATTGGATTAAATAGACAATGCAGCACCAGAAAATCATCAGAATACCTTCATGATGGTGTTATTTTTTTCTATATACATACCAAATTTTCTAGATGATCGTGAGGATCTCCATATTTACGATTTAAAGCATCCGTAATGGCAGTAACAAAGCAAGAAGCAGAGAAGCCAGTTGTCTCTCGATCATGCGTACCATTCAGCAAAAGTACCTAAGGAGGGAAGAAACTGAAATAATGCTGGATGTATATCTTCAAGAACAAAAATCAATACAAGCAAATAATAGTATCTGGTGGCAAATCTGTGACGCTTCAGTTGATTCAAGGCAGTCATACAACAGCCATCCTAATGCCAACTACCATCTGCATAAAGCTTGCGTACAATTACCTTCAGGCAAGTCCTTGAAGTGATGGTCTCACCAATACCACGTAATACCTGAAAAATGAACGAACTATCGGCAAAGAAGCAAAACATACAAAAAAGAAAATCATTAACAACAAAGATCATATTGCTGTAAGATTTGCATCAAACATGTGATACATAAATGATTGAGGGAGTAATTGATATCAGGAAGAAGAAGAAAGGAGAATAAAACAAGGATAGAACAGTACAGAAAAGAGAGAAGGAAGTGAAACATAATTTTCATGACAACTTCGAACTTCCAAAAACAGAAGGTTATATCCCCGTCCTCAGTTACAATGGTCACTTGGCATATAGAAAATTGGGCTTTATTCTCATCTTTAGTTACATTGTCCTTAAAAATTCTTTACAATACTGAATAACAACTATTAAATGTATCCATACTCATCCTTTAAATAACATTTTACACAAGATTCAATCCTGGGAAATATTGCTGCAGATCATACAGGAACTCCCATGTCGCCTCCTCTTCAGACATATTAGATCACTGAAATTAGCATCCGAGTGGCAGTATGATTCTGACTCTTGCTCACCCTTATATCAAGCACTTGTATTGGCGATTTGTCCACAGCTGCATCGGCCACAGGAAGTATAGTTGAGACATTAGCTGCATTGTTAATGTATCTTTTGTGCTGTCAAACATGGAAAATGTTATGTATGAGGGATCCAAGAGGAAACTTCAACTTGTAGGCAACTTTCTCTAGTTTGTCAATGATTTTGAAGGAACCATAGAATTTTGGAGCCAACTGACATTTGCCTATAAGGCCATAACATCAAATAAAGTCCATCTCCAATCTGAAATTCTCAATCTGTCCTCCTTTTGTTGAATTGCAAACACATTCTATTTTGTGCCCTTTCCAAGTGGAACTTAGCAACTCGCAATATTGCTTCTCCATCACAAAGAACTTGATCAATGGCCATTATCTTAGAATTTCCAGCAAAATAGGGGATGCATATAGGTGGATGAAAGCCATAAAACACCTCAATTGATGAATGGTAACTTATATTATACCACCACTCTGCCAAGGCAAACCATCAATACCAATTGTGAAGGATGTCACTGTTAGAAGGCAGGTCTCCAGCATACGATTTTCTTGATCTAACGTTTGGTTAGGCTCATGAAAATGATGCGGAATGGTGGCCCTCCATTTTTGTGCTAGGTGTTCCTTTGAATATACAAAACCTGTGTACCATTTCTCATATATCTCCATGTTTCCAGTATCATCATTTTGTGATTGCACTATCCCAGGTTGCTTATTAACCGATACAACATTGTCAATACTTCATTTGCTTCCAATAATTTTGTGTTCTCTTTTTGTGAATGATCATGGGAGGCATCACTCTGAACAAATCCAAACCTGAGATTCGAAACATCTAAGAACTCATCTTCAACGATATTTTGCTCCCCTGACAATGGTAGTTAGTATAGTATGAAGTACCTTCAAAGAAAGGAACATCCATAGACGCAAACAACCTTTTCGAAATTGGATCAAAACATTTGTACTTAGTAGGATAACCTACAAATATGCATTTATGTGCTTTAGGATCTAGTCTTGAAAGTTTGGAATCATGATTATGAACAAAGGTCAAGCCACCAAAAATTTTCAGGGGAATGTCAGTAATAAGTCTAGTAGTTGGAAAATGCTCAGTAAAAACCTTAATTGGTGTTTTGTAGTTAAAGATTCGAGTAGGAAGTTTGTTTTTCAAGTAAGTGGCCGTTAGAATTGCTTCCCCCAAATATATTTAGGAAATTTAGTTTAAAGGCTCAAAGTTTTAACTATTTCAACAAGGTGTTTGTTTTTTTCTCTCAACCACCTCATTCTGTTGTAGTGTATTATTACATGAGCTCTAACGAACTAATCCTTTCTCAGCAAAAACATTTCCCAACATATTGTTAAAGTATTCTTTCCCATTATCACTTCAAAATATTTTAATCTTACTCTAAAATTGTGTTTGAATCATGTTTTAAAATTTTTTAAGACTCTTTCAACATCAAATTTTTCTTCTAAGAGAGACCCAAGTGACCCTAGTATGATCATCAACAAATGTAATCAAACAACGTTTCCCAGACAATGTAGCAACTTTAGAAGGCCCCCAAAACATCAGCATAGATCATAGTCAATGTGTGAATTTTTGTAAGGTTGTGGTGGAAAAACCGCACGATGATGTTTTGCTAATTCACAAGATTCACAATGGAACATTGAAGGAATTTTATTTACGAGTAACTTTGAAAACAAATGCTATAAATAGTGAAAACTTGGGCGGCCTAGTCGACAATGCCATAACACAACTTCATTATTACTAGAAATTGAAATAGAATTGAAACAAGTTTGTTGGTCTTGCCTTCCAAAGGTCTATCCTTTGTGAAAAACATAGAGGCCATTATTCTATTCAGCATACTTAATCATCTCCTCAGAGGTTAAATACTGAAATTCACAATGAGAAGACTAGAAATTGGTCGACAATTATGATCAAGAGTAAGCTTACTCACGGACAAGAAGTTATATGATAGGTTAGGAACATGGACATCTTTGAGTTTTAGGGAAGGAGAGATAGACATTGCTCCTTTTCTAGGAACCGAAGTAAAGGAACCATCAACAATTTTGACATTTTGATTTCCTGCACATAAAGTATATGACGAAAAAAAGTGCAGAATACCAATCATGTGATCAGTGGCACTCGAATGTAATATCCAAGGGCCATTAGTGTTGGTACAGGCCAAAGACATGGGGAAAGCATTACCTGAATGAGCTAGAGAACATGATGGATTAGGAGGATTTTGAGATTTAAACATTTGGTGTAGATGTTCTATTTGTTCCTTGGTTAAAGGAAGAGATTCTGAAGATGATTGCTGCCCTAAATCAAAATTGCTCACTTGGAATGCTCTGACTTCTCCCCCTGTCTTGGTGTCATTGCTTAGTTTCTTTTTCCAATTAGCTGGTTTTCTATTTAGCTTCCAGCAGGTTTCCCTAGTATGCACGGTTTTTACAATGGTCACATTAAGGCTTTTGTTTTGCATTTATCTCCTTCGTAGTCAATTCCTCAAGTCACAAGAGCTGAACATTCATTCTCTATTATGGTTTCACCAGCATTCTTCAACATCATTTGTCTTCTTGCTTCTTCTCTCCGTACCTCTAAGAACAGTTCTCTTATGGTCGGTAGAGGATTTCTCCCTAAAATATGACCTCTAATTTCATCCAGGTCTCCATTTAATCGGGCCAAGAAGACAAATACGCGCCCTCTTTCAACTTTCTTCTTGTACGGAGCACTATCACTTGGACTTACCCAACTTTCTTCATCAAACAAATCTAATTCCTGCTATAGAAAAATCATTTCATTATAATATGTTGTTACATTCCTCTCACCTTGTGGGATTTTCCACATTCTGGTGTTTAATTCAAATAATTATGAGTATTTGTCCAGATCTGAACCCAAATATCACAAGCTATTGGCATGAACATGAAGGGCTTCCCACTAGCTGGTTCCATAAAATTGATTAGCCATGCAGTAACCATTGAGTTTTTCAAACGCCACTACTGAAATCTAGGGTGGTTTGTAGCTAGTTGTTTAACCTCGCCATTTAAATATCTGAGCTTCCCCTTGCCATTGATCACCAAACATACGGACTGGGACCATTTAAGGTAGTTTTTCCCATTCAGCTTATGAATGGTTTTCTTCCATTCATCGGTGCAGGCATGCTACTTCCTCCTACTGAAGTCGCCCTGCTACTGTCATCTGAATACGTCAAACCAGAACCCACTATGGCTGCCTTAAAATGCATGATTTTACCCTATTGCTCTGATATCATATTGACAGCCAGTATAACATCAGTATCCTAAGTACTTATTTCTACTAATCTGCAGCACCCTAACTAAGGTGTTGATTTAAAAAATCAGTATCCTAACTACTTATCTCTACCAATCTACAACACCGTAACTACTTCGGTGCTGATTTATCTTATCTTGAATCTAGGATAAAATTTTCCTATTGTATTGGAATCATTATCTACTAGATATCAGTTTTGCTAATTTACCAATATAGCATTTTATGGATTTTGAAGACATGAGTTAGGAACAATTGTTACTTGTTCAACTGCATAAGGATGATATGAGGCAATAAAATGGGGATATTTACTCAGCTTGTCAACTACCACTAGGGTTGCATCATGCCCTTAGGATTTAGGAGGTCCTTTATGGAGTCCAAGTTGACTTTTGTCCGACTGGCGGTGGCTGAAGAGTCCAAGAGAAGTTACAATCTTACACTAGTTTATGTAGCAAGCTTAACACCCCTTAATAAATTTCCTCAAATCCTTTTGCAACCCTTTCTAATGGAACATAGATTGCACCCTCGAGCTGTTGGCAAAATTCTAGAATGACCTCCACCAAAACCACTGTGCAACAATTTTATGATTTTATTTCTGAAGAGAGGATCAAACCCCACCACATTCCTGTCCTTACACTTCAAAATGCCCTCCAGCAATTGGTAAGAAGTTGACTGCATCCAACCCTATTGAAGCTTCACCATCAAATCTTGAAAACCAAGATCCTTGCTCTAGCTTCCTTTAATTTCTTCCAACAAATCATTCTGCAATTGGGATAGTGCAATGGAAAACAACTCAACACTGGAGGTCCTAGATTGTGCATCTACAACTGAATTCTCCCTACCCTTTTAATACACAATCGCAAAATCATACATTAAAAGCTTAGGGAGCCAAGCATGTTGGAATGGGGTGCTAATCTTTTGCTCTAACATGTATCAAGGCTCTTATGATCAGTTTTAATAGCAAACCTTTTTTGTTGAGGAAGTAATGTCAGTACTTCATTTCCATGACCGCAGCCCTTCTCATTAGAGGACAAGGAACTCCTTCATAATGCCCATCATGAGCCCAAAGGACATAACCAAGAACTCTAATGCTCCTCATAAGTTCTAAAAGCTGTCTTGGGAACATCTTGGGGGCACATTCAGATATGGTGGTAACCAGATTACAGATCAAGCTTTGAGAACCAACCAGCCCCTTGCAACTCATCCAAAAGATCCTCATGCAAAATCCCACAAGTGTTGTTCATTTTGAATAGCACTACTGGTGAAGAAAAAGGAGGGCGCGGTTATTTGTGTGCTTCCATTGTCTATACTTTCTATCTTGCATCCCAGAGATAGCTTGCACGGATGTTAGTGGGGGTTCAATTCAATTTACCTAAGAAGTATTGGCAGCTTCCTCACGTCCCTTGGCTATCTCCTTTTCATCATCATCTTCCACTACAAAGAGGTTCCATTGTTTCTTCTTGTATTTGTGGCCTGGTATATATCTCTCATTACACCAAAAACAAATGCCTCATACCTTTTTATCCTGAGATTCCATACTGCTCATTTGCTTCAGATTCCTCTTCAAGATCTTCCCTCCATGAGCCCTAGATGATGAAGCTGCTTTTTACGGAGTTGGCAACAAACCAGAGTGTGCAGTAGTTTGAGGAAGTATTTGTGCTTGATTGAAAGTAAAAGCTGGTACAATAGCCAATCCCCCAAAGCCCATAGCTTGGTATGGTCTAGCATAAGAGGCCTTAGTGGGTTAGCAAATAGCTAAAATAGCCTCCTGTTTCTTAGCTAACACCAAATCTTGTTGAGCAGTTTTGAGATTAAACATCTTAACCAGCAGCTCCGTTTCAAGTTTTAATCCCTTAAAAAAAAAAACCTATCAAATAGGATTCTACTATGGACAATTAATTGGAATACCTTTCAAATCTTGCACAGTATCACCTTACTGAACCAATTTGTTGAAGCCAGTTAAATTCTCCCATAGGATTTTCAAATGCCTCCTCCCCAAATCTTTGAATCAAGGCAATGATGTAATCTTCATACTTCAGATCTTCTTGGGTCATGCAATTTCTGGAGGATAACTGATAACACTCTAGTTCAACTACCGATTCGAAAAGAATGTGTTTGAGAGGGAATAGATACCCATCTCCATCATCTGGAAAAGAATACAAGATAAGCTGAGTACCCAAAACTATCACCAGATAAAGAGGGAGAAGATGACCCTCCTTAATTTTGCTTATGCAACTGTATGAATTGCTGCAACATCTTCCTCTGCTCACTTAACTTTCAGTCTCTCTAAGAGAGCCTTCCTGAATCCATTCACATGATTGTCCCTTGATTGATTCTTCCATGCATTTCATCTCCTGACCATGTGTGCCTTCCGCTATAGCTTAATCCAATACAAGAAAGATCTTTGATACCACTTGATACACGAATAAATTAAGGAAAGGTAATTGATATCAGGAAGAAGAAGAAAGGAAAAGAAGACAAGGAAAGATAGAACAATCTAGAAAAGATAGAGAAGGAAGTAAAAAAGAATTTTGATAACAAATTGTAATTCTCAAAAGCAGAAAATCATACCCGCATCCTCTATAATTACAGAAGTAACTAGCCATATAGATAATTGGGCTTGCATATTGGGTGACACACCAGAGACTCTTCTCTCGTTATATTGGCCTTGGGGATTCCTGTTTATAATACTAAGTAAACTATACCAACATGTGAAGCCACATTGAACCTGCTGATTTTCTTTGTCCTTCATTAATGGGAGATAGATCCAAACTTGCATAGGACCATCCTAAAATTTCAACTCAGGCATAAATTCTGATTCCGATGCATGATTAACTTCATGGCTTGGCTTCAAGGGTATATAAAATCAGTATCTCTTGAAATTAACAGTTATCATATGTTTGTCAAACAAAGAATGATTATCAAGATTATATATCTGATTATTTTTCCCAGGGATGAGTTTCCAACTATTAGGGAATAACATGCATGACTCCTCTTCACCTATACCTTATAGTAGTTCAACTCCGTCAACCTGTTCCCTAACTTATGGAACCTATTGCAAACAACAATTATCCAGTTTGCAAAAAAAAAAAAAAAACAGCTTAAGTGCCACGTACAATTGGTCATCCATCATTTATTTACAAACTTTCATCTTATCTAACCAAATTTTCATACCCAATGACCAATTTGATAATCACAAATGTTCCGAGTCTAAAGAGAAAGGGACATGAAGTCAAGCATGTCAGTAAAGAGTCGAGAGTGTTTCGAGAGTGTTACCAGTGAAGGGCAGATGGAAGTGAATAGGGACCCCATAGCATAAACAATGCAGTCCACACTTCTCAATTGGTCAAGTACAGATTCATTCACTGTGGGGAAGACCTAGTCAATAAAACATATTAAATCAATACAACTTAAGAAGGAGAAACTCAAGAGTACTGACTCTTAATATATGTAAAAGTTAATCTCTTCTTCTTTTTTTTTCTCATCGGCAGAAATAGAGATATCCCTGCTGTATGGGAAATGCTTGTGGGTGGCATGTATACTATGTCGTTCAATGCAAGTTCTACTTATACACCAATCTTTACGCCAACAATTTCCATAATAGTTCACATAATATCTTCGCATGAATAACATCAACAGTCTATCATTATTTTGATGGACAGGTTTGGTATTTTCCCGACCCCCTCATATTCATAATAACAAGAAGTTCTACATAAATTACATTACATTAAAGGGAAACAAATAAAATCTTCCAAGTAGCAAGTTACAACAAAGAATAGGGAGACAAGAACTATAAAAACTAATTATAGAAGAACAAATGGATTAAGGTTTCATTCACCTCGTGCAGGGAACTTCCACCCTCACTTGACATGTAGAACACCCTCTTTACTCTTGAAGGAAGTGGTGGAATTGAAGAGCATCCCTGATCAATAGCATGAATAAGATTTCTTCATTTTATGAAAGATTAAATGTTGCAACATGCTACAAAGAATACTAACAAAGTAATTTACAGACTAATCAACATCTAATCCTTTAAGTTGAGTCCTCACACCCCGAACAGCCCTTTCACCATATACTAAAGGAATTCCTTTAATCATATAGAGATCAATTTTCAATAAAATTTCTCATTTAATTTTCTGAAACTGTTAAAAAGTGTAATTTTCTTTCTTATAAAAAGATCGAAATCACATGAGCTGGATAAAATGGATGAAAACATGCAAAATGCCAGAATTTCTCACGGAACAGCTGTTCTTAAATTTATTGCAAGTCACAAATAAGACCCCAAATTCCTCAGAAGTTTCTTAACAGATTGACTGGTCATTATTCAAATATCCAGAGTAAATTACATGAACAGTCCATACAATAATGCATAACAGTAGGAAACCAATTGGGTATATAGGCTTCTAAGGGTCACAAGCATAAAGGAATACCTTATCAATAGGTTGCATATATCCATTGGTTGGGTGAGAAATCTCATTCTGACCTCGTATTATCATGCCATCCTGTATTCTCACCATTAAATAGAAGTCAATGTTAGGAAAATGCTGCATGTCAGATAATTTTAACATTACTCTTGAAAGAATCCACATATTTAATAGTGAACCGATAAGACTAAAAACATAATTACATGAACTTGCAATTATGCAACACATTGTGCAAGTCTAAGGATCAAATAGGAAACATAAAAAAGTAACTCATCAAGCAGCAGGAATCAATAAAAATATGTGAATTATAATCGTAAACAATGAGTATAAACAAAATTATATCAAAATGGGACAATTATCTATATAACACACGAAATAAACATGAAAATAGGGAAGTTTGATGATGCATGAACATCTGAAAGTATGTGTAGTAGTACCCATAATTCACACCCTAATGTGAGCCTGTCATTTGTCGAGATTACAGGTAAGACCAAACTCTCTGATGGAATTTGTGAAACGCGTGAGAACAAAAATATTGCAGCATCTAAAGACTGAAAGAATATGCGTGCTCCTGCAAAAAAAAAGTTCCCAATGCTGCAAAAGGGGGATGGAGTTAGTTATATGAAATAATACCAAAACTTTTTTGCACATAAAAGCAAAGTGGAGAAACCAATCTGAAATAAACTTGACCATAAAAAGAAGCCCTTTGTAAGATCATTCTCTTATATGGAGGTTAATCTGGAAAAGGGAAAAAAGGAAGTTCTAACATTCAAATGAAGGGATGAAGACGAACGAAATACAATCATTCAAAATTCAACATGCAAGGAATGTTACCAACAAATAACCGGGCACCATTACAATCACAGTAAAATTCTAAGATCCCACAAAAATTACAAGGCCAATAGTGGCATAAAGCCCAGTGTACCTTTAAAAAATGGCAATTATAACACACAAACTACAATGGTACCCATCTAAAAGCGCAACCAAAGAGAATTCTAGTGCTAATCAAAATGCCAAAAGGTACCTGCCATTACTGAAGCAAAATGATTCATTTGGTCGACGGAGGATCTGTTTTCATAGAACATATTTCTGATATAAGCACATCAACTACTTTTATCTAACAGTTTGATAGATGACTGAAATCTTAAATAACAGCAAATAGAGAGAAAAAAATTCCTGAAAGGGATGGTGTAAATATAAACACATAATAAGCATTCAAGAAGAAGAAAAAGAAACTGCAGTGAAACCTACAAGCTGGTACCTTCCAATCCAAAGACAAAAGATATAGAAGTAAAAAGAAGTCAGATGATGAATTGTTTCTTTATTCGCAACATTGAATTAAGGTACAAACAGTGACATAACAAGAAAAGCAATTTTTCCTCTGGATACTGGTCAAAAAGACTAAGAGAACAAGCATTCAAGGCCATAAATCTTTTCACAAAATTAGGAGCCAGCAGAAATATGTCAAAAGAAGAACTAAGATGGATTGTCAATAAAATTGGTAGTATTTTCTACAGGAGTAGCCTACCTCATTCTGGAAATAAACTAGAAAGGCTCGAATTGTTTCTCTGTAAGGTCTTGATACACCTTTCCATAGAGAGTGTTCACCTTCCACAATGTTATACCTGTCAAAGCTCAACTAAGGACAGTATTATTTAATTCCCCGCCATAGTTATACTTAGCAAGTAAGTAGAAAATTTCAGGATGCAACCAGAATAAGGTACAGAAAGAAAAATCAGATCTTCCAGTAAGGTTGACTGTATTACCATTCTGATTTAGCATTTAGTGCATCGAGAGGAAGACGATGGCCAACTAATCTTCGGATTGCAAGAGCCTCAGCAGTACTTTCATCAGACAATCTCAAACATCTTGATCTAATGTCTCCAACCGCAGGACCACCTAAGATATATCAATCTTTAACTTCCGCCCAAAAGAACATAACAGTTTATCCTATAAAGAGAAGTCCAAATATTTGAGTCTGGTTGATGAAAACGTTCTTCAATGATTAAGCATTGCCCCTCAGAAGCAGTTGAGATCTCCTAACAGTATGCAGAAGAATACAACTCTCTGAAAAAGCACTAACTGATGTACGCCAGAGGTTCAAATTTAACCTCTTTTCATCAACTATGGCGAGTCTTCTTTGAAGTAGAATTTTTAACCAATCTAAATTCGAACTTCTAATGAAGAACGAAGAAACAACTAGTATATATTCTTGCTCCATCACCAACTTCAATATTTGTGGCTGTATGTTAATTCTTGAACAACACAAACCAAGACCAAAATTGCGACCCTAGCAAGCATTCATGAAATCTACGGGGGGGAAGATCTTGAATTTGAAACTTTCTATACCAAAAATAATCTCAAAGAAATTACCAAGGACACGAACTATCTCAGCGGTACTGCCACCATCATCAGAAACGGGGAGAACATGAGCAACACGAGTTGTCAGTCTTTTGAGCTCTTCCACGACACCGTTGAACGCAGTCCCACCTGCAAGGAAAAATGAAAACAACCTTTATGTACACACTTGCCCACTTCAGGATTTGGATGAAAGTTGCCATCTTTGAAGAGAAAAAATGAAGAGCATAGAGAGAGACCTGAGAATACGAGAAGCGAGGGCTGATTGGCGCTTGAAGAGGAAGAGCAGTGGCATTGAAGCGAGGCTGACGTAGAAGCCATAGGCAATAAAAGAGGAGATTTTGAGTTGTTGGGCTGTGAGTGTAATAAAAAGTTGGAGAAGGTGAAGGGAAGGTAGGGAATGAGAAAAGGAGAGTGTCGGAGAAGAGGAGGACTGCCGTTGCTTATGGTGGGAACCAACAAACTCTCCGCCATGTTCCCGCTATTTCTTCCCGGACCACCACCACCACCACCAACACCACTCATCCGTTCTTTATTAATGATATCATTTTTGTTTCTCCATTCCTTTTTTTCTCTTAGTGAAAAGTAAGTTTTAGCTGTTTCTCCCATACCTTATTCAGTTCTTTTGTATTTATATGAAGCTATCAAATATTATACAGATGTTACATTCATTTCTTTAAGTTGACTGTCAATGATTTATTTCACCATATAAAAAAAGCCAATTGATTGAAAATACATGTAAAATGAGTTCCAGTTAGTTATAAGAGTACCTGTATCTCCCTACCACCTCAAATGGCAGCAATTCTTTGAATTCAAGAGGTACATAATAGCGAGGAAATATGTTATAAAACGAGACATTTGCCTTGCCTTTCAAGAAAGGTTGTCTAATATTGTCTCTTTTCCTTTGTATTAGTATCTCTTGCTCCCTAATTAACAATGAATTTGTTTTCTTCTTGATACCAATTGCAAACTTCCTTGTTTTCATAAATGTTGATGTGAACTTCCTCCCTTTGATTAATATAATGAATTAAACAAATTGAGAGAAGAAAACAATTATAATACACAAGCTAAGTTGGTTAGGACTCTGATGAAGCTGGTTTGTGTATAAAACTGATCAAGGTAATAAACTCCAAACACAAGAAAAATACAAAATAAGAACTAGAACCAAATCAATGTTAGAGCCGCAAATTTACATTACAATGACTAATCTAACCGGTATTAGATGCGATGTACTTCCTCAATCCTGAAGGTGCCTTGTTTCTCCTCTAGCTAATATCCATTAGCATCTGATGAAAGTAAGATATTGTCTTATTTTGTATAAATGACATGATAGCCACAATTATCTGAACTTTTTTTATTGTATATGATTTCCCAGTCAAGTTCAAAGCCTTCTCTCAGTTGGCTTAATGGTGGATGAGGATTGTTATGGCGATGATCCTGCTTTGTTGTTGCCCTTCTTTTTCTAAAGAGAGCCTTCTTAACCTTTTTCGTAAAAGAGAGGGAAAAAGGGGATATCATCTCTAGAATCATATTAGTTCAGTCTAATGGCGAGATAAATTTAATAGTATTAGTAGGTGCTTCATGACAATTTTCACGATTTGCTGCAATATCTAGGCAATCTAAAACGTCTAGCAGAGGCTGAGAGAGTGGTACCTTTAAAAGCTGGCTTCTTTGTGTCTTAGAAATGGCTAGAAAAATGTTAAGATACAACTGTCATCAAGCTTACCTACGTTAGATGATTCTGCACCAGTCCAAGGTTTTCGGGCTTTTCTTCAACATTATTAGAAAGACAAAATTTATAGGACGATTGCAATTTTCTTCGTTCAGTCATTAAAAAGACAGAGAAGACAATACAATGGTTAGCACACAGGAGAATAAGCTTTCAAGTAGGAGAACCATTATGAAGGAAAAAGAAAAAAACGTTCCTACCATATGTTGCTAAAGATACAGAAATAAATTACAGTACATAAGCGACATTCTATGAAGAGAAAACAAGCCTTGGGAATGCACTAATAATCACCGCTGAAAGTCACGCACACAAGGTTCAGTACAGTATGTAGCACAAAGGACAAACTTTCAGTGCAACTGATGCACAAATCATATAGAGGAAGAAACATAGGAAAGAGGCAGTAAGAGGACAAGAATTATATATGAAACACACATTGATAGCTTCAACTTAGGAATGACTACAAGCTTACTAAAAAATTGCAAACCTCGACTTTATGGCAACGAGCCACGTTAGCAGAATTTGTGCAATTCCTATCTAAAATTGCGAAAGAGCTACTGCAAAGTAGATCATCACAGGTCGACGTTTTGCTCGTGTGGATCAAGTTGCATGACTTATCATTGCAGGAAGACTGCCATATTCACCCTACTTTTCATGTTTCTCGGTTACAATGTTACTTCTTGGATCAGTCCCAAGTTAGTTTGCAGTTTCCTTAGTCTCCCGACGATTTCAGTCGCGTCCCTATTGCAACACTTGATAGGCGATTAGTCAAGTGTCATCATCCTTTATGAGAGCTACAACAACGTTATCCCTCTCTTATCCTTATGGACAAGGTTGTTGAAGGATGAGAGGGAAATATTACAACTATATATGATAAATGATAAGGGTACGATGTTGTTATCTGGAATTGGAAGATGAGATCTGCAGAAGTGGAAAGGGACATAAATGCAACTATATTAGTGGAGCATTTAATTAAACTTGATTCATTATTTAGTTCAAGTATTTTGAGATTCATTGTATTTTTCTGATGCATATATTTTGCATTTACTATCTTATGTTTTCCAAGAGTTATATTGTTTCAAATAGGTGTCTTATGTGTCTATAAATACCACTTACTAGTTCATTTCCAAAATGAGACAAGAAATCCAAATCAAATGAGTATTTAGATTGTTTGAGTGTTCTCATTTATCTTTCTATCTCCTTTATTACTACACATTTGTTGAATAAAAAGGAGCTGTCACCAATAGCTAGAATAATTGTTATTACAAATTGTAATTAATAGACATAAATGATAATTGCTTCTTCTTCTTCTTCAGTAGCTAATTCTTCTCTCTAACTTTTCTCTCAAATTTCACATCCTGCAACTCAACCATCCTTTAATGGCTCAATCACTGCACTTATTGATAAAAGTGTCCATAGCTAAAAGGAAACCTAAAAAAAACATAAGATAGATATTGGACGAAATTGTTACAGTTACTGCAAATTGATGGTATGTTGCAACATATGGAGCAGAGGAAAAACAAAGATGAGCATAGCAGTTTACGTTTTGTTTTTTTAGTTGTAGCATAGGTTTACTTATAATTTAATTCAACATGAAGCCTAAGTTTATAATACAAATAACTATTTTATTGTTGTATATAAAAACATAAATCATGAATAACAAACTAAAGAGTGATATTGGTTTTCTAAATGGTATCAGAGCCAGAAAGAGTTTCATGAAATCTCTTTTACCTATAACCGTTTTCTTCTTTAATTCAAAATCAATGACTGAGGATATGAGAGAACCAAATCCAATGCAACTTTAAGGATCTGATCATCCAGAAATGATTCTTCTCACTACTCAACTAAATGGAAACAATTATCTATCATAGAGTAGAGCCATTAAAATAGTGTTGGGAGCTAAGCTAAAGCTTGTCTTTATTAATGGAAGGCATGAGAAGTCACATGATGAATCATCAGATTTTGAGCATTGGTGCAGAGTGGACTACATGGTGACTTCATGGATCTTGAATTCGATTTTGATAGAAATTGTTGAAGCCTTCTTATGAGCAACTTCTGCAAAGGAATTGTGGGAAGAACTAGAAGAAAGATATGGAGAATGCAATGGTCTATTGCTATACCAAATTCAACGAGGAATAAGTTCAATATCTCAGGGAAATTTATCTGTAGCTAACTGTTTTACAAAATTGAAGAAATTATGGGATGAACTGGCATGCTTAACGCCAATTCCTCAGTGTAACTGTGAAGTAGGGAAACAAATTGCAAAACTTGAATCTAAAAATAAGTTAATTCAGTTTCTAATATGATTGAATGAGATTTACAATAATGTGAGAAATCAATTTTTGATTATGGATCCATTGCCTAGGGTAAATAAAGCATATTCAATGGTGTTAAGAGTTGGGAAACAAAAAGAAGTAAGCATCAGTTTCACAGATGCAGTAGAAAATGTAATGATGATCAGATCATAAGGAAGCAAAAAAGAAGGAATAGGTGCAGGAAAATCAGCAACGAAGAGGAAAGAATCAATTGATAAATCGAAGTTACATTGTGATTATTGTAACATGGACAAACATACGAAAGAAACTTGTTTTAAAAGTCATGGCTATCCAGAATGGTTTAGGGATTTGAAGGAAAAGAAGAACAAAGAAGGCAAGAAGTTATATGTGAATCTGGTTAACAAAGCAGATAAAATGGAACATTTTCATATGGAGACTAGAAATCAAATGTTTCATTTATGATACAACCGGAGATTGACAAGTTCTTCAAAAGGAAAGGAAAAGTGGGAGTTGAACAACATGCAGTGAATTTCTCACATTTTGATGATTTTGCAGGTACGACTCTCAACCATATTCTTAGTTCGCTTGAGTTACTAGAGTTTGGTTCTTGGATAGTTGACACAATAGCCTCAAACCACATGTAAACTTGAAATTAATGAAAGACCCAACTGTCCCGACTGTTGTAACTGATTTTAAACCTGTTCATCTACCAGATGCATCTATTAAGCTTGTTCATCATATAGGTGATGTTTAGCTAAATGAAAGAATAACCTTGTTGATTACTTACATATTCCTTTTTTCAAGTTCAATCTTTTATTTATCAAAAAACTCATCATTACAACACATATGAAATTTAGCTTTCAATATATTTCTTGCCGCCTTCATATGCTCCAACGTACCATCAATCTGTAGTAGTTGTAACAATTGGCCTATCACTTTCCTTATTGCAAGCACTTCATCAATCATTAGGTCCTATATGATACAGAAAACAGCTTACTGTGTTTTTCTTAGTTCTTCTTTGATTTCTTGAAAAACAAAGAAACAACCTACTATTTCCAAATCTTCGGCAAGAGCTGAGTATCGCAACATGGGAGCCACATTTTGTAAATTATAGTGGATGACTTATCTCTTACGGGATTTTCAGATTTCTGCTTCCTTGTTGATCTCTTTGTATTGTGATAATCAAGCATTTTTACATATTACTGCTAATCCTGTTTTTCATGAATAGACGAAGCATTTAGAAATTAATTGTCATATTGTTTAGGACAAATATAAAGTTGGTCTCATTCTTCCTCAATATATTTCTTATAAACAAAAGTTAGCTGATATGTTTGCCAAATCCTTGGATAGTCCTGTATTTCACAACCTATTGTCTAAATTGGGTTTGTGTGATTGGCACCAACCTCTAACTTAAGGGGGGATTATATAGCTACTACAGATTGACGGTATGTTGTAACATATGAAGCAGATAAAAAATAGAGCTGAATAGAGCAGTTTACGGTTCATTTTTTAGTTACAGCATAGGTTTACTTGTAATTTAATGCAACATGGAGCCTAAGTTTGTAATACAAATAATTGTTTTACTGCTATATAAACACGTAAATCATGAATAAAAAAGTAGAGAGTGATATTGGTTTTCTATAGAAACTTAAAAGAATCATGACATAAACGTTGTCTAAGAGAAATGCACCTAAGATTAACTCAAACAATTAGCAAGATTACATCTTTAACATCAAAAAGGTGTATAATTAAAAAAAAGGATTAAATCTTTGGTACGAAGCTTAAAAATTAGATCAATACCTAGCCCATTCATTGAAGTATAGAGATTTAGACATTTTCTTATAATAGCCTAAAGTGTGCTTGCATTATGGTTATGAAAAACTAAGAGTTACATAAGAGTTAATAGGGTTAGATATTTAGGACGAAAATACCCTTATAAAGTTACAAATACCTCATTCTATTACTTTTGAAATCTTCCTGAATTTGAGAATCAATATGAATTTCTTCTCCTCCTTTGGCTCTTAAGTATTAAACCCTGATTTTCCAGCTTTTTGCGTGAGTTTTTTTAAATAATTATGGTGGAGGAATTTTTGTGTGTCTTATTATTGATAGGAATTGGCATTATATGCAAATTACATGACTAACAACTAACCTAAACTATAGGAGATAAATAAATACAAAAAAATTATCTATAGAATATTACAAATTTACACTACCATATTTATACCAAATATCCTAAAATATCCCAATATTCCCCTCAAGTTGGAGCATGAAGATCTCGAATGCCCAACTTGTAAAGGAGATACTAAAATTGTTGTTTCCCAAGAGCCTTCGTAAGTATGTTAGCAAGTTGTTCAGTAGTGCAAATATGAAAAGTAGCAATGTTCTGAAGTTGATCGTGATCATAATGACAATCAACCTTAATATGTTTTGTGGGATCATGGAATACCAGGTTTGTAACAATATGTAATATCGCCTTATTATCACAAAACAAGTGCAGGGTGGGCAACACCAAGTAACTTAAGAAGAGACTTAAGCCACGTGAGCTCCGAGCTAGTGGTGGCCATAGAGAGATGCTCTGCTTCAGCTGAAGAATAGGACATAGTAGGTTGCTTCTTAGTCTTCTAGGAAATAGGAGAAGCGCCTAATATAATGAAATACCCAGTAAGAGGTCTACAAGTCAAAAGATAGGAGGCCCAGCTCGAATCACAATAAACATTGAGATGAAGATCACTATCATGACGAAGAAAAAGGCCTTATCTAGGATGGCCCTTTAATTAGTGGAGAACGCAAAGAGTGGCTTTTGGAGACTACATGAACCAAGTAAGAGTTTGAACAACATAAACAAGTTCAGGTGGAGTTATTGTCAAATAAATGGGTCGACCAACAGATTGTTGGTAACAATCAGGATGCTCAAAATCAAGTCCAGTAGCAAGCACTAGTTGATGATTCATCGCAAGGGGAAAAACACATGGTTTTGCACCTAGAAGATTGGCCTCGGAGATGATATCCAACGTATATTTTTGTTGAGAGAAAAATAAGCCATCAATCCTATGAGCGATTTCAATTCTAAGAAAATATTTTAAAGTACTCAAATCTTTCATGTGAAAACATGAAATTAAATAAGCTTTAAAACGAGCTATAGCCTTAGAGTTATTGCCACCAATAATCAAATCATCAATATACACAAAAGCGTGCAATTCCATACCATTCTTAGTATTTAAGAGAAAAGAGTAATCAACATAAGATTGAATAAACCCAAAAGCTTTAAGAGAGGAAGCAAGTTTAGCAAACCAGTTATGCAGGGCCTAACAGAGACCATAAAGAGACTTGCGTAGGCGACAAACTTTGCCAGAAGAAGAAGTAGAGAAAATAGGGGGCGGAATCATATACACCTCTTCCTCCAAATGACCATAAAGAAAGGCATTGTGAACATCCATTTGGTTAATTTCCTAATTTTTAATAACCGCAATAGTGAGAAAGAGCCAAACAAAGACCATTTTGGCAACAAAAGTGAAGATCTCATTATAATCAATGCCCTCCACTTGGTTGTTCCTAAGTATAAGAAGTCAAACTTTATAACACTTAATTGTACCATTATAATGGTAATTGACATTATATAGCCACATACTCCTAATGACTTTCGTTTTGGGAGGCAAATCTTCAAGGACCATGTTCTATTTTTTTCAGTGCATCAATTTCTTTGCCATAGCTTTAGCTGTTTAGGATATTGCACGACCTCAAAAATTGCATTGGTTCATAACCTACAGTAATAACTGCCAAAAATCGAGTATGTTGCATAGAAAATGATCATAAGTCATATAATTTACTATCGAATATGGAGTACCTGAGGACGATGGCGGCATTTGTGTCTAAGAAGGGGGTCTACACAATGAGCAGTATGGCATATATAGTCGTGAAGGCACACTATAGGTTGTTGATAACGAGAACTTCGATGAGAACCATCATCCTCAGTAGTCGTGCTAGGAGATAAGGGTAAAGAAGTCGACAATCCATTACTCCCCCTCACTACAATCGATCAAGACAAAGGTACCTGAGAAGAGTTATGATTCTCATTACCAATGCCCAACAAATCATTGTCATAGGTAGAAGGATGAGGGGAAACCAAAGATGCATCTGAATCAGAAGATGGAGTTAAAGAGTCATTAAAGGGAAAATGTTGCTTATAGAAAACAACATCCCATAAGGTGAAGAAGTTTCCAGTCTCAAGATCATCTAATCTCCAACCCTTTTTCCTATACCCAACAAGCATACATTTTTTACTGCGAGAAAAGAAAGAAATGGTAAAAAATTGGATTCTTAGATTGAATAAAGATATTAATTATTTTGAGGGAAGATAAAAGAATTGTGAGTGTATTTTTATAAAAAGTAAAATTAGATGAGGCCAGAGAAATAATAGTTAAGTTTTAGGTTATTATCAAAGCCTTTAATTTCATTAATTTCATATGTCTACAAAATGGCTCTCCTTATCCTCCTATTTTTTATACCCTTGTATTCTCCAAATAGTTAATCCTCTTTTAATTCTATGTTGACCTTGCTTTCCCTATGTTTTTCTTTGTGCCTATTTCTGCCTCAACCTACTAGCTTCCTCTTTTTTGAAGCTTAAGGCAACTTTTTAGTTAGTTTGGATTTTTATTGCTAGTTGTAGTAAACTTGTTTTAATTAGTTTGGGATTTTATTGCTAGTTGGGTTTTTATGTACATGGTATATGCTATAGATGAGAAGAATGACGATTCAAGAATTTTATTTATTTCTCTTTTCAAAAAATTAGTAGAAGTTGAAAGTGTATATTCTTAATTTTATAGAAAGAAAACATTGTGCTCAGTGGTAAAACAATATTAGTAATTTATAATGCTATTATATAAGGTATGTTGATTGTATTTAATTTCTATGGTTATCGTAATCCCAAATTTTCATATCAAATTGCATTTATTGTAATGACAAAATGAATATACAAATATCAGTTGTTCAACCTAATATTGATTAACATTCTTATCAATGCAATAATACAAAAGTGAGTATTTCAATTATGAATTTAACAAAGGCATTATTATGGAACTTATTAAGGAACATACTAATTGCAGGTGTCTTATAGGTATTTAGTCTTGGTAAGTGACTTAAAGATCTATAACTACTAAAATATTTTGCTAGATATCTTTTATGCATTAGGGTAAGAATTTTGTCCAAAAGATTCACTGTTGATTGCAAGAAGTATATTAACTCCTAAAAAATCAAATTTTGTAGTAAATAAAAATTTTGAGTTTTTCATATTTATATTATAGGTTCCATATGACTACATATCTTGGACGTCTCGTAAACTCTATGATGTATCTAGTCTCGGAGTTAATACAATTTCAAATGTTGTTTAAAGATTTTACCATTTAAATTTTAAGAATTTAATTATATATTTGCACCTATTAAAAATGTATTGTTGAATTGTTTGTTCAATATGAATATTATGTTCTCCTATTTTGGACTTTTTTTTATATAATTGAAATATCAATCGATATGCTTTCAAATCTCAAAAATTATGCAAAAATACGGAGGAAAGGTGAATTCATTGTAAATGGACCCAAAGGTTATCTTAAAAAAATGTTTATTGAAGAAGTAACTAGTTACATGCTTGACAAAACTTAAGATGTGAAAAAGAGACATTGTGTAAGGTTACCAGATGCTGATGGAAAAAGAGAAAGGAGACAAGAAAGAAGAGAAAGATAAAAGAGAAAAAGATAGAGAATATCGTATTCTGTATATCCTTGCGAATGATGAGTGTGCCGTCATACACACTCAAGTTTGTTGTAACAGAATAACTAAAATTTAATATACAGAAACTTTATTTTCTTCTAGAACATTTGCAACTATTTAGTCGTTTGGGTCCAGCATGGACCTCCATCCCCCGTATGACTAGGTTCATAACATTCCACTCTTCATAAAGTGACCCTTGACCTCAAGGGTCAAAATTGGGAAACTGACTTCGGATGTCACGAGGATCTTCCCATGTAGCTTCCTCTACTTCATGATTCTTCCACTTTACCAATCACTTAAAACCCATCTTAGTTCTTGCGAGTTACGAACCTCCTCTCAATCACAACTTCGGTTGGTCCTCCCCTGGTATGGGTCCGTCCTCAATTGGTTCATTTGTTGGTGTGGTTCCAAACCTTAACTTCTTCTTCAGCAGCGACACATGAACCACTGGGTGAATGAGACTCCTAGCTGGTAGATCTAGCTCATACGCCACAGCTCCAACCTTTTTTTCAACCTGGTAAGGCCCATAATACTTAGCATTTAGTTTTTGATTCTTTCGTTTAATGACCGAACCTTGACGATAAGGCTTCAACTTCAAATATACCAAATCGTCTACCTCAAAGGTTCTCTCGGTTCTTCCTTTATCCACCTAAGATTTCATCTGTTCCTTGGCTTTGAGAAGTTGCAACTTCAGTGTCGAGAGCATGCGTTGGCATTCCTCCATATAGTGATTGACGCTTTCCACTAAAGAAGGTAACTCTAAAGCTGCAGCCTACGGTGGTGGAGAATAACCATACAAGGCTTGAAAGGGTGTAATTTGGATGGCATTGTGGAAGTTGGTGTTATACCACCATTCGGCTAGATGCAACCATTTATGCCATTTATTTAGATGTTGGTGTGTCATGCATCTCAAGTATGTCTCCAAACATTGATTTACACTCTCAGTCTGGCCGTCTATTTGTGGATGGTATGAGGAGCTCATCTTGAGTTGGGCGCCCATGTTTTTCAATAATTCTTTCCAAAATAGGCTAGAAAATACTTTGTCACGATCTGAAATGATTGCCTAAGTGACCCCGTGTAACTTATACACTCCCAGTATGTATAGTTTTGCTACATCTAAAGCTGTGAAAGGATGGGATAGAGCTAGAAAATCTGCGTATTTTGTGTAAGTATCTACTACCACCATAATAACATTCTTGCCTTCAGA
This sequence comes from Erythroxylum echinodendron, assembly GCA_027575705.1. NCBI lineage: Eukaryota > Viridiplantae > Streptophyta > Magnoliopsida > Malpighiales > Erythroxylaceae > Erythroxylum > Erythroxylum echinodendron. Next base: position 22,318,575 of record JANZXR010000002.1, on the reverse strand, counting down.
AGTCAGAAGCCCTTCTATAAAATCCATGGATATTTGTTTCCAAGCTCCATCAGGTACTGGAATAGGCTGTAATAGACCAGGGTAGGGAACATTTTCTTACACTTCTGGAAAGTATCACAGGCTTGTATGCAAGCCTTTAACTTGCTTTTCATACCGGGCCAATAGAATAGTTGCTTGAGCTTGTGATATATAACCTTAAACCTGGAGTGGCCCCCTATTGAGGATGAGTGGACTTCTTGTAGTATTGCTTCCCTGAGAGTGCCAGTAATTCCCACATACAAGCGCCCTTTATACCTGAGAATTCCTACTTTGAAGCTGTAGGGAGAGTTTCCCTGAACGTCTTATAGGGAAACTAGGACATCCTACTGAACCGTAATATCCCCTTCATAACTTACCACCAATTGCTTGACCCAGTCTGGTTGAGCAATAGTTAAAGCCCATAGTTCTGCTTCCTCTGGCTCATACTTACGTGAGAAAGCATCTTCCGCTTTATTTTCTTGCCCTTTCCTATAGTGAATGGTATAGTTCAGGCCCAATAGTTTAGTCAGACTCTTCTTTTGCATATGAGTTTGTATGTTTTGTTGCAAGAGATATTTTAAGCTGTAATGATCAGTCCTAATGATGAATGATGTGGCTTCTAAATAGTGCCGCCATTTGTCTACAGCTGAAATGATTACTAGTAACTCCTTTTCATACACAGATAGGCTTTGGTTCCTAGGACAAAAGGCTTTGCTGAAGTAGGTAATAGGTCTTTTTCCTTGCATTGGGACTGCCCCAATTCCCCAGTTGATGGCATCCGTTTTCAAGATGAATGGTTCCTGAAAATTTGGAAAGACTAGTACTGGGGCTGTTGTCATAGCCTCCTTTAGTTGGTGGAAGGCTTGTTCAGCTTCTGTACCCCAACGAAATTGGTCCTTCTTGAGTAGAGTTGTTAAAGGCTTGCAAATCCACCCATAATTTTTGATGAATTTCCTATAATATCCAGTGAGACCTAGGAAGCCTCTCAAGGATTTGACAATAGTCGATGTTGGCCAGTCAAACATTGTTTGTATCTTTGAGGGGTCAGTAGCCACTCCTTCGCTTGATAGAATATGTCTCAAGTATTCCACGTTGTCCACACCAAATGCGCATTTCTTTTTCTTGGCAAATAATTTTTGTTGTCTCTATGTTTGCCAAACTATCCGCAAATGTTCTTTATGAGTTACTAGGTCAGGACTGCATACTAAGATATTATCAAAGAAAACAAGAACAAATTTGCGTAGGAAAGCCACAAATACCTAGTTCATTAATGCCTGAAATGTTACCAGGGCATTTGTGAGGCCAAAGGGACAGAAAGAAGATGTCATGATAGTTGCATAGGGACATTTTAATGTTTAAAGGTGTAATAGAAGCTTGTCTCTTTTAATCTTTAAGGTGTCACATAGCTAATTAGAGCATAATCTATTTGATTAAAGAACTTTTATTATGAATCTAAATTGCTAAAGTCCTATGGGAAGCATGATAAACTTTTTATTTTGGTGATCATGTGAAATATAATTTCAATAACACTAATTGTTTGCTAAAAATTCAAAAAAATTATCAAGATAATTAACTAAAAATGCATATTTAACATAAAATAAAATATATTATTACATTTTTTTAGATCATATTATACAAAAAAAAAAAACAAACTTGTCATCAAGTTTACAAACCACTTAACTTATGGAGGCATAAGTTTAAAGATGGAAAATAATATCTGACTACCAATACATGTATGCAATGATCACCCACTTCAAAATCTTTCAACGTAATATAATGAAATAAAGGTACAAAATTTCAACCAAATTACAACCACTACAAAGTTTAGCATAAGACGTAGTTTAAAGTATCAAGCAAATTAAAATAACTACAAGGTTCAACATAATATAGTCATTAGGATTTAATATAATAATAACCTTTTGGCATTAACTTGTGGTTCAATACATAGTAGATTTTCCAAATGCATCTTGTGATTTATTGGAGTTAATCTTTTTGTGGTTAACTTGATCCTCCTTATGTTTTGAGTTTATTTATGCATTTATATTCTCAATTGTGTTTTGAGAAGTTAAATTATATTTGCATTGTCCTTTAGAGGTTTAAAAACCTGAAATTGAATTCCACCTATTTATAATACATTATAAACATAAGGTACAATGTAAGCACTAAGTATTTAATTACACATAACTAACATAAAAACATATTTGAAAAATAAACTTTAAAATAAGTGTTCCCACTATCTTCTTCAAATTTTATTTCATATCTTTGAGTTGCATATAGAAACTTCAATAGTTATAATGTTAAAAAATATATTCTACTTGGAAAACAAAGTTAAATATTCACTAACCAATCTCCTCCCTTTTTACGATAGACAATGGGTTTTTGACCATATATATTTTCATTATCTAGGTCTTCTAATTAGATAATAACTATCAATATTGGATGTAGATACTTGAATTTTTAATGCCTTCCTTGTTTTTACTACAATATACACAAATACTTTTATATGAAAAAGTTGACATTTTAAACAACAATTGAAATAAGTGCAAATAAAAAAGGTATATAATTAAATTAATAATTTCAGGTTGTCTCAAAGGTTGATCTTTATATTTGCATCCTCTTTTATTATGACTAACTCCACAACATGTTGGTATTTTATAACTGCTCACAACTTGCGCAAACAATTTGGGTTCCATAATGCTTTTATCTTTTCTTATTGCTTTTTTTTCATATCTTTTGGATACTTTCTTTATCGAAGGGTTTGAGCGATAGGTTTTCATTTTTTTTAATCTAAATTTTGGACAACTACTAAGTTTCATATCATAATAATAACTCTTCAAATAAAATTTACACTCGTATAATCATCGATATTTTCCCTTTGATACGATATGTAAGTCATTGCTTGTTTATAGGGGATGTTGTTAAACCCCAACGTCTAAATTAGTAAGTTCTTACTAATAAATCAATAATGAATTTGTTTTGTAAAATATATAACTTTAAACTTTAAATTCTTATTAGTTTTGATGATACAATGTTTTGTATCTCATTTATATAACCTTTATCTTCTTCCTCATCCTTAAATCATCATTGAACTTAATCATCATATCGCTTTTTTCATAAATTCAAGTCATTAAGGCAACTCGAATATCCTCTAGCTTATTTATCAAGCTTTTTTTAGTGCTTTACAAATAAATCCATTAAACCTCTCTAATATGTTATTATGAACAATTTCACCCTTTGTTTTTACGTTCCCAAATGCCTTCATAATAATCATAGTTTCCTTTACTTTAAAGTCATCATATGCCTTTTTTGATAAATTCTTCAATTGTTCCATTATGTCATCAATTTTACTTTTATTATAAAGCTTAGTAGTTTCCAAAATAAACTCCTATATGTTTGACTTTTAATTTTCATAAACATGTCAAACACATTTTCTATGCTCAACTTTTGGAAAGGATTCCCTTATACATCCACTAAACCTTGATTTAAAAAAATGCAAAACAATATAATACAAGTATAGTAATTGAATGTACATATATAAATAAGCATAAGTAGTACAAATGTACATATATAAATAAGCATAAGTAGTACAAATAATTAAAAGTCACCTTTTGTTTATTGCGTACAAAAGTCCACGCATACCTACTTATGTTTATTTCTTTACCAAAAAAATATTTAAAAACTAATGCCCAAATTAGGAATTCTCTCTTTCAACTATAGCCTAGCTGAAGAAAACATCTTATTGTTTACATCTTGATTAATTGTAGCTAGTAAAGCACCTCTAAAGAATTTATTTTTAAAAAATCCATCTAACTCAATTATTTTTCTACAATCGATATTGAAACCACTAATAACATTGAATTTAAGGATCTATTGAAGACCATCACAATTGTCAATAGCTTCTTTTAAGAACAAATCACTAATTTTCACTCACAAATCTAACTATAAGTAGACATTATTAAAGGCAAAACATTCAAATTCTAAAGAAAATAGCACAAAAGCTGATATCTTCACTCAATAGTATTAGATTGTGAAGAGATAAAGCAATAGATGACTAACCTCAAAAGCAAATTGATGGTGGTGCTTGCCTTTAGTTACATAAAAGAAAAGGCAGTAATGTAAGCATTGAGTTATAGAAAAAAGCAGATGTGATGCTCGCTTAGGCTATGTTTAGTTGAGAGTTTATTAATAGAATGAAATATAATATAATGTAATATTATTCTATCGTTTGGGAGGAGGGTTATATAATGGAATAGAATAGAATGGAGGAAGAGGAGGGATTCATATTATATCTCATTCTATCCTAAACAGTAAAAATGAAAAACCTCTTATTTAGGAGTTTAGGATATAATGTAAAATGATAAACAACTTTTCACTATCTTACATTATAAACTCTTCTTTCAAATAACATTTCACTATATTATATTATGAACCTTTCCATCCCTCTCAAACAACAATTTTCTACTATTACATCCATCTCTATTTCATTGCATTAAAAACCTTACGTTTAACCAAACATAGCCTTAGGGTTACAAACAAAACACTACATAGGGTTTTTGTAAAAACAAAATAATTAAGTTCCTTTTATATTTTAGATTAATTGGTTGACATGCCAATTTCTTGTCATGTGAATGCTATTATGTCAAATCTTTCGCTAACATAGAACGTCACGTCAATACCATTAACTATAGGGATAATAGCGGACTAATTTTACTATAAATAAAAATTTGAGTATTTTATTGCTATTTTAATAATTTTGACTAATATTATAAAATTACGCAAAGTGCAAAATTTTTATTGCAATTTACCCTTCATTTTATTTTATAGGAGTTGTTGTCCTTTCCTGATAAGTATTTTTTATAATAAATAAATGCATTATTAAATGGTGAAAGATAAAAAGAAATCTTTATTTAGTTTTCAAGAAATTGAATGTGAGGAGCAAATTCACTAACTACAAGATAATCTTTCGAATTATCATAAGCAGCCTCTTCATGTAATTGAAAATTTCAAGACTGGAACTTGGTTAAGAGTTTGAAGACTTTAAGTCTAGTTGACATGAAGCATGGTTGTTAAATGAATCAAGTCAAAAGGTGCTCACGCTTGTATGGAAACTTGAAGATGGAAGCCATATATATACTCAGGGAGTTAATGAAATTCCATTTGGCAAATTTCTTACTTTGCGTTGTTGACCATGTACAAATCTCTCGACCTTCTACTGCACAAGGTATGCAAGCAAACTATTTTTTTTTTTTTTGTTCCTTTAAAATTTTCGTATTGCAGTTGTGTTTCAGCCAATTTACAGAGAGAATAGCCACATGTTTATTTCCTTACTCCGACAGTCTCCCATCCTCTATTATCTGGAAACGCCATATGTGCACGAGCCATTGCCAAATAATTGCATTCCTAGAAAAATCCTCAAAATTTAGTGAGGGCAATGGAAGGAAATCCTTAGTAAGGCAAGCTCTTGGAGCTTGTGCTTACAACCAAGGTCTTGAGTTTAGAACACTCTTCACCAGCATTTGCTCTTCTTGTGATCATCTCCAAGTTCTTATACAAACTTTGCTTCACCAGACTCCTCATCATCTTTTTTCCTTCTTGAGCCTCCCTATGATTTACAGGTGACCCCATTGCAATCCTTCTCGTTTGAGGCCCAGAATGTGGTCCCATCTTAGTTTGCCTTTCATCTTGGAACCATTGGAGGAGTTTCAGAGCTCTTTTCTGAGCTAGGGGACTCCCCAGTAATGCTACCTCGAGAAGCAGAGGAACGATGCCGGATTTTGACATTTTCTCTCTTTGAGCTGAGCTTTGATGGGCTAAAATCATTAAAATGTAAGCTGACAACTCCTGGCACTTGGGCTTATCCTCCCATGCTAGTATCTCCACCAAGCTCTCTGGCACAACTGAACTGTTTTCCATTGCTTTCTTCCCATTTATAGTCACCACTAAATGACCTAGAGTTGCAAGCGCTTTCTCTGAGAGTTGTTTTACTGATATAAGCCTCAAGAGAGTTTCAACTACACCATTGGAGACTAAGATCCATGTATTATCTAACACTGCTGAAAGGTTGTATAAAGTGGCTAGACAAAACTCTTTGGTTTCCAAAGATGAACTAGAGTCAAGAATTTCTACTACAAATGGCAGAACTTCTGATGAGCTAAGAGGGAATTCAGTATTCGCCAATGAGGATAACGATAAGATCAACTCTGAAAATTCTTGCCTTGTTGACTCCTCTGAATTGCCAATGTTCTTTGGTAATTTTGACAGCACTCCTGCTTCCACCATGACAGCCTTGTTCCTGAAGGAAGAATTTCATGTCAATATCCCACATTATTGAAATTAATGTTATGAACATGATGGAAACCAAACTAGTTAACTAACTATATATAAACAGGTCAGAGAAAGTCAACAAGATTCTGAGAGTTAGATCCGTGTTCAAAGGTGGGGGTCGTGAAATCGATTTGTTTATCTTTAAAAGATCATAGGGAATCTGATCACGCACACTAAATCCCATGATTTTACTTCATACTTTTCTAAAAGACAACGATGTAGGTTCTAAGGACATCCTGCTACGCTTCATAACTTAGGGGACAGTAAGCAATTAGTTCTCCATCTTTTCTTCTGCCAATCAAATTTGTTCTTTTTTTTTTTTTTGGACCTTTTTCGTACTGATAAAATGGTTACTCATAGATATTGTTTGGTAACCAGTAACACAGAGGTGAGAAAGGCAATGAATCATTTATTTCTAACTTTTAGTTATTTAGTTATGGGCAGTAATAGATAAGATAGGAAATGACAAAAAAGGGAATGAATTCTATGCAATCCTTAAATTTTATTTATAGGGTGGAGGAGGGGGTAAGTTGAAATTAAATATCGAAAATAAAAGATAAGAGATATTATTAAAATATTATCAAGATATTTTGAAAATAATGATTATTAGATTGTCGTTAATTAGTTTATTTTTTATTAATACTTTTATTCTTACCGTAAAATCATTTATAATTATTTAAAAATTAATAACTTCATAAAGCATTAAAATTTTTATTAATAATTTATAAAATATAAAATATTTTAATTATTTATTTATAAAATAATTCAAATAATAACTAAATATACGAAAAAAATTATTTTTAATATTTAATATTAAATAACAATATAACTTTGTAGTAATTTCGTTTCTGTTTTAATCCTGAATTTCTCTTGTGATTTCTTTTCTTTTTTTTCTTCCAGATTGTTTTGGTTACTAAACAACGAGACCATCGTGGCAACCATCATGAAGTGACACTAAAAGCATCTACAGTAGACCAAGATAAATTATGTGGCCCACCTACATAATAAATACCATACAGTTTTGGATAGAGGAAGTGGTAAGAATTCTTTGATGGCCTGAAAGCGGAAGGTTATCGGAGACTTGAGTTATACATAAACACTATACCTACATCTATAGAAGCAAAATGAACCTAAATAACTGGCCCGCATCTACACTGGTTAAGGGTAATCGTACCAGTGACTCCTGAAATCCCACAGAACCAATACCTATATGCCTTTCTATAGCAACAAGTTATTCTGATCATGCCATGTGTTTCGTTGTAGGTTTCATGAAAAATTAAAACAGCTTAACACCTCTATAAATGATAGAAAAAGCCAGTTCCAAACTGGGAAGGACCAACTACCTTGTGACCAGTCTTTTTAAATTCATATTCTGCCTTGACACAAAAAGTAGTGTTCCACTCATAAAAACTCCTAGTCAAACAGATTAAAAAAAATTTGAAAACTATAATCTGAAAAAGCACCTCTTTATTGTTTACAAGTGTCTACGGACCTTTCACCAACAATCTGGTTATTGATAGAATTGAAATGAGTCCCCACTATAGTTTTCATTCACACTCGGTAAGCAAATAGATAGAACAATCCCAAAAGTCTATACATGCTGCAACACATTTTCCAACTCCATTGACAATCATCCAAACCCACCAGCACCTTTGAAACCAAAATATTCCCGGGTCACAAGGCATAGAATTTTGTGCTTATTAGCAAGTAGTGCACGTACCAGCGTCTAATAGAAATGGATTGGAACTTGTTTTCACAGAACCAAAAGAAGGAAACTAATAATTGGTAAAGAAATTAATAAGAACAAAACTTACGTGTATGATCCATTTGCAAGCTCTTTCAAAGCTTTGATGGCCACTCGGCAGCGGCTAGGCACCTGATCAGAAGCCAACATGGCAACCAAGACAGGAATGACACCCAGCTCTGCCATCAACTTTCTTGTTCTCACGTCTTCTTTGGCTAGCTTCCCAATCTCCATAGCTCCCACCTCCTTCTCTTCCCAACTTCCGAAGTGAAGTCTTTTCACTGATCTTTGCAACAGCGCAGAGACATCTTCATTTTTTCTGTCATCAATAATCGCTGCTTGCACCTCCTTATTACTTGTCATAACTTTGGCTCTTGTTTTTTTATTCCTTTCCGTTGCTTTTGATTGTAGTATCCGCCTGATACGAGAAAAGAACTGGAGTTTCATATAAGAAAACATCCAAATAGAAGAAGAAGGTCCAGGCCTCGACATGTTTGGTCTTTGTGTTTCAGACATATATGTAAGAAAATCAGATTGGTTTTAGTTTTATGTAAAAGCTTCAAACTTTCAGAGGGCAATAGAAAGAGATGATATGAATATATGTGTAGGGAAGAGATAAGAAGGAAGGAGATTTTGTGAGCCAAAGCGTCAAAGTGGCACAGAGCACATGCGTAGGCAACAGTGTTCTCTTTATAAACAAACGTATTTCAGATATTTAGAATCATGTAGATGTATTTTGCGCATAGACTGCACCGTGAGATTACTATATTTGTAAATATATACAATACGTAATATATATGGATATAATATATAGTTTACAATGTAAAATTGTAGGCAGTACGGGACTCCGTTAAATAATTCTCCTCTATGCTACATGAATATTTGTTAAATGCCACAGATTATTTTCTTTAAAAATAACTTTTTTGAGGTATGAAAAGTGTTGACGTTTTTCGTGTCCCTTAAGTTGTAAACCTCAAATCGATGTTTATAAACTTTACTTGAATTAGAAACTTAATTGGTACACAAACGTTAATGCATCAGACCCGCTTCTTTTGATACTTAGATTTCATGAGCACATGGATCAGTGGAGGCATGTGAGTATAATTAAGGCTAAAGCAAGAGGGGTGTCACTGGAGTTGATGAGGTTCCGTCACCTACCCCACGTTGAGAAAGTTTCATGGAGGCAAACTCAATTACATGGCTCTATAATATCGCAAAGATAAACTGCGCAGGACTATGATACTGACTGAAATTTGAAGCTTTAATGACCGCTCGAAAATATATATTTAAAATACACCAAAAAGAATTAAATGTTCACAACTGAGCTTTGGCGTTACATTTGCTTCATTTATGTGGGATTGCATTGCGTCATTTACATCTCAATCATTTTCAACATCACAAGAATACTTAACAGAAAATGTACCCGCATGGATGGAAGATTGATTTTTGCCATAAGGGCAAACAGAAATTCAATTTGCATATCATAATTAGTGGGTATTTAATAAGTCTCAGGCAGAGCAAAGAAAAAAGAGATATAGAACTTCTCTTTTTCTAACATTATACTGAACATTTTTCACTTGCCTATTGAATTTAGGACCTGTTTGGTTGGATGTTAATTAATGGAATGGAAAGGAACGGAATAAAACAGAAGGGAATGGTTTATAATGGAATGGAATGGAATGTAATATAATGATATGTTGTTTGGGAAGGATGGAAGGGTTCATAATGTAATGTTATGAAATGTTGTTTGAATGATAGATAGGATGGAATGAAATGTATAATAAATGACTATTATACCCCTTATATTAAAATTATCATTCCAGAAAGTTTATTATTTTATTATTAATTATATATAATTCATTATTAATTATATACAAATATTATTATTAATTATTTAATAAATTATATTATATTATATTATATTATATTATATATGACTTATATTTAAAAATAATTTATTTATATAGAAATATATACAAACAATTAAAGAATAATTTTTTATATATTTTTATTTTCATTAATAAAATTTTTATTAAATTTATTAATTTTTTATTAATTATTTAATAAATTTTACTTTATTAAAATTTATTTTATTTTATTCTATGTAATTTATATATATAAATAATTTATTTATATTTTTATTTATAAAGAAATATATATAAATAATTAAAGAATAATTTTTTATATATTTTCTATTTTTATTAATAAAATTTTATTAATTTTTATTTTATAATTAATTATATACAATTTATAATTAATTATATAAAAATATTATTATTAATTATTTAATTTAATTTATTTTATTTTATTTTATATATTAATTCTACTTAATATAATATTATGACTTGGTCATAGTTGGTATTACGAAAAATTATTGAGGGTATATTAAGTAGTTTACATTTATTATGTTACGTTCCATCCTAAACCCTCCGAATCAGAAGTTTCTTATTTTCACAGTTTAGGATGGAATGGAACGTAACATGAAACCCTCCGCTTTCATTCTATTCCATTTCATTCCATTATGAAACCTTCAACCAAACGATGGAAGCGTGTTACATTCAATCCCCTTCCGTCTTCAACCCCTCAACCAAACATAGTCTTAGGTTTTTTGTGATTTTATTGTCTTAGTATAAAGAGACAGATTTTGGAATCCAGCATACCCTGTTCTATTAAACCAATACACGTCAGTTTATCACATGTATCGCCACAAGGATAACAAGGGCTTCTAATATTGTCAGTTAAGTCAAGACCTCATGGAATGTTTACCAAATAAAAACACACAGTTAAGAAAGGGACATTGTCCGGCCAAAGAGTACGTGCATGCATCCAGATGCTTGCTGCTTTGCATTGGCCTCACAATTGGCTTTCTGACTGTTCTTTTTAGTTTCTTAATTATCTATCATTCAAGTAAAGATGGTAACCTTACGATTATGAGCATTCTTCCTCTTTTGGTTTGATTTGTGGCTTTTAGCTTATGTTTCTCATTCATCTGCCATGTGTATCCTCCCATAAATAATAAAAAGAACTAGGAGTGACCTAATGGTGTAAATTTCTCACTTAAGGCTCTCCCTTACAGGAGGTCTTAAGTTTGAGACACTTAAAAGGAGGGGAAATAGAAAATTTATCCTATTGATGATGATCTAACCTCCTGGACAAAGCTCCTTGATCGGATCAATTACGGACACCTCGCTTCCAGCGGCAGTGTGGGAGTTGAAGCTACTAAAGAATCTGAGGGCAGCTGAGCAGGGCCAACGATCAATCAGCAGTTGACTAATCAAGTATATGACGACTCCTTGTGCTCAGAAGTGTACAGGCTTCGTAGGAACTTGAAGGATCTTGGGGTTCCAAATTTACATCCTATAGGACTCTTGGAATAGGATCTTAGAAACTTAAGATTGGTCTGATTAAGATGAGATACCTAATGTAATAAAAAAATAAAAATGAATAACAGTTTGTTGGTTTTGTGGTTCATTAAATTTGCTATGCAAGAACAACTTGACCAGTTTAGGCAGGTGGGCCACAAAATTATCATCAGGGGTCTTCAAGCATTTAGAAGAATCAAAGGATAGGTAGAGTTGGCAAGTTATGATGGCATTGGCAGCTTAATTACTTCTAAGAATACCGAAGAAAGTGAACAAAATAAAATGAAATTCTAGCTCATTAGTCAACAAGCTACTCCTCAAAATTAAGAATACCACGTTAATCGCCAAAATTGACCCTTCCCTCTGTTAGAAAAATTTTGGTGGATTGGCATTATTGATTGCACCTCTAATTTTTCTTATATATGCGCACACGTCAGATCCCACCCGGCCCCATTTTGGAATTTTATTTCACGGGTAAAATAGACGCCAGAAGCATATACTGGTTTCAGGGTTTGCGTTTGTGGTTGGCAACCTAAGCAAGAGTCTTGAGTTTGATTCCAAAAAGCTGCGGGTGCACGTATGAGTTGTCCCATGATACATCATCTTTTTGGCCTCCCAACTTGCTATTTTGCGCCAGTTCTTACCGTGGGACGTGGTAACTATTTATAAAGAGTTTCCCGGCAGATTGTGGGATTCTTTCTTAACACATGCTTTTTGGGATAACATTATGCTGGAAATCGGCATATGATCTGATTCTAACTGATGTGAAATAAATATAAAACTTTTTATATTTTGAATTCTCGAATTTAAGATTATTTTAGTTCTATAAAATGATTTAACATGTAAATAATAGTGAAGTGTAAATCTTAATTTATTTCTTATTTCAAAGTTTTATCATATTCTTATCATATTCTTTAAACCGTTTCCAAAACTGATCCATCTGAACCATTATAGTCGCACAAGTGTTCGGCCTCTAACGGTATCCACAGAACAAATTAAGAGAACTTTGTAACTCTTACAGGGAGGGTTAATCTCTAATGTTAGTTCTATTAGAGCATAAGCCTATTTATAATAAGTTTTGAACATCTCAGTAATATAATTTAAATTAAATTCTAATTTTAATTAAAATTTAATTAGAGTTACAAATAATTTTAATTAAATGTCAAGTATGCCCAAATAAGATCTAATATCTCATATTGATCCTTATTTATTAAATATCTCATATTTAATTATAAAGTTTCTCAAACTCGACTATCAAGTCCAATTTAATTAAAATATCTTTGTTCTCTTCAACTCATTCTTTATGTGAGACTCATTAGGTTCCCGAATATGTTAGCAATGATTATAAATTATAATTATACTTCATAATTAGATAAATTAAAACTCCTTTTAATTTATCTTTAATTAATTTGTCTTTAATTATCCAATTAAAAATTTATAATCATAGATCAAGATTGACTTCTATCAACATTTCATGACTACCCAAATATTTAGAAATGTCAAAGTAGTTTTGACTAACCTTTCTATACATAATTTTTTAATATAATTCAATCATTTCGTTATACAATGTTTTAATTAGACATAGAACATAAAATTAATTTCTACTCTATTTTGAATCCAATCATATTAGTTCTCCACTATTAGCCATTGATTTATTTAATGACATTTGTAAACTATTTAAAAAATATTATTTCACTTTGACCAAGGATTTTTCGAATCAATACTAATTGAAAAAAACTTAACATTCTCCCTAATTACTTTAAGGTGATAAATCTTATATCGATCACTCAATTGCCTTCATTATACATCTAATCATTACCGACTGAACAACATATGATTAGAATAGGTCATAAGTAGTATCAAAACATATCAATCTCTATACAAGATAACTTTACAAATCTTAAGTCAAATGATCACTTATACAATCATCATAATGAGAATATCCATAGACATGCAAGTAATTTTTCAAATGGATTTCTCATATCGAATCAGTTCAGTAAACTTGTTCTCTAACAAGCACCCATATATTTGTTTAAGTGTTTCCACACTTTAGTGTATAAGATCGACTACTTCCTTCATAAGGAAAAACATAACGTGTGCTAGTATTTTTACGTTCTATTAATATCTAGTCTTAATAGAACAATGACTAGAAATATTTAGAGATGATACATAAATGTGATATGGAATATTTAGAGATAATATATAAATGCGATATGAATCTCATTATAATTTCATTTGCCATATATAATTATTCTATGGACTTTATCATATTTATCTAAATATGTACAGGATAAAGAATGTCTTTAAATTATTTTGTCACTAAATTACAACCAATTGGTTGGTTGTATGGAATAAACTAAAAATATCCTAGTTACACTAAGCAATTTTTTAAGTGCCTTATACCAAATCACCATATGACAATTATGTTATTGTTGGGAAGTAAAATAAACCTTAATTAGGATTTAATTCTAAAGTAAATATACTTATCTCCTTAAACACAAATATCAACTCATATATAGAATAATAGATATCTTTAATACTTCATAAGTATTTGATATCTCAAATTCTAAACATCTTTAGTACATTATCTATATCCTTTGACTTATAATAAGTGAACAACTTCCAATCTATTTTCATAGATCTAGCCCATAATTAAGCTGTTACTTTTTCATATCCAACAAGAATTGTTCTTGAACAATTATATTTTCAACAATTGAAAATTGAATTATTGTTCTCTATAAGCAATATGTTTTTACATACTCCTACTGAAGAGGAAAACTTATACTCCTACAAACCTTCGTGTAGACATGATAAATTTATAATCATCTACAAAATAAACTATTTGAATTCATCAAGAAAGTGAATCTTTCAAATGTCTTGTAGCCTCTTAATTATACATCAAATATATCAATAGAGGCACTAGTTCCAATTGAATGTACTGTCATGAGATTTGTACTATTCAAATTTGATCTTAAGATTTGTATTATTCAAATTTGATCTTACTCCTATTACTTATCTTGAGAAATATTCTCATATAAGTATAAATTGAAACAAACAATTTGTTCAATAAGTCTATAAGAATATATCTAACCTTTTGAATATCTCATAACCTTGTATTACCCAATTTAGTTCTAAACTTAATGGATAATGTATCCTTTAACCAAGCATCAATTCCTTGAATTATTAATTTTGTTTCTTTCAAAGACTTAGCATTTCATATCTTAAATGAAATCTTGCTAATTGATTTAATTGAGACTATTGAAGGTAAGTCATTTTACTAGGCATCATTATAAAAAATAATAATATTGCATTATACAATATCTCATATTGTATTTTCCTTTTTACAAGAGTCCATATTCTTATGAAATTTTGTTGTGAAGGTATTTACTAGATAATTTGATTCCTTATGAATAATCAAAAATTTGAAACTTACCACAATGATCTCATTGAAGTATTTCAACATTCTCAATGCTTAATTTCTATTTAGATTTAAACAATTTGACTTTTCAAAATTTTAAATCAACATTTTATTTAATAAATATGACTATATCACATAAAGTCATTAGTAATCTAATTAAATATAAGTATTATCCTTTTATGAATTGTTATTCCATCTAATACATCATATGTATAAGTTTAACAATTTAATATCATCATCATCCTTTCACCAAAAGTTGATTTGGTTATTCTTCATCTTGACAAGTTTCATAAGTTTCATACAATTCATAATCAAACGAATACACATATCCTTGTATATGTAACTTTATAATTCTTATTATGTTGATTTAACTAATATGACATAAAAGAATAGTCTCAATTATCAAACTTTGAATTCTTGCCATTTATGTTAAGCATAAATCTCATTTGATACAATACTTACAAATTAGATGTATTAAATTGGATCAACTACTTTAACTCAACAATCTATTTCTTATCATGTATTAAACATTATAATAATGTTGAATCTAAATTCAATATCAAATGCTCATAAGCAAGAACTAGAAATATATATGATCTTTATCATATCTTATATAGGCAAGAAAAGTCATGTAAACATTGTCTTCTAATGATAACTATTATCATTTTATAGCAAAAGTCTTTAATTGTAGTCCACAATTATGTGTTTAGTAAGCTAAACAAAGTGAAACAATTTCATCAGGGTATTATACCTTTCAGCTTTACTTTATACAACCTTTTATATCTTGCTATTATGATATTGACATTCATCTTACATGTTGTCATTAAAGCTTATGAGACATTAATCAACTAAAAATGTCAATACATTTTGTCATCTATAAGATTTTGACAACTAAAAATGTCAATATATTTTGTCATTTATAAGATTTTGACATATCTTTAAGACTTTGTCACCAAATCCTCATTAGGATTTATAACAAAATTGCATAATTGGCATACTTTTAGAACTCTTCTCAAACATAACCTATGTCCAAGAAATTAGGTTCACTAACTCTTAGTATCAACCATACTAAATAAGGTAAATTTCACTCAAAACAAAATATAAATGTAAGAAAAATAAGTAATTAATTATATGTCATGACTACTAAGTGAGACTAGGACTTCAATCATATATCTGGTTACTCCTGTTATTTTATTTGAAGTAATAGCCCTCCCTACTATTCAAAAAGATCACTCTAGTCTTTCTAGTAGGCTAGGATCTTATTTAAATATAGTTGATCTTGATTTTACTTAACAAATCAATTAAACTTAAATTATATAACAACTTATCAATTACATTTTATGTGACTCCTATATTCATTAGGTGACAACTATTACCAAAATATATCTTATATGTTATTTATAACCCTCTCTATAAATTCATCTGATCATAAGTTTAAACTTCCAAATCGCACAAATTTATTTAAGTAGAACTCACTGTCATAAGACTAAACATATTCAGGTTAAAGAGGCCTTGAGTTTGCTCAACAAGCCTAATAATCAATAGAATTTTAGTTTATTTTTATAACAATGGAAGACAACAATCACGTTCTTAAAGTGTACTTAATATTTTAATGAGGGATTTAATTTCATTTGTTTCATCAAACACAAAATTGTATGTAAAATATCATACATATAAACATACAATTTAACATGGATCCAGCATGTATATTAAACATAAAAATAAAGTATGCAACTTATGCACTCATAATCAAATTATATGCATAAAAAATTAAGCTTTGTTTGATTCTAGTTACTGGTATTCATAATCTAAAATAATATTTACAACTCTTCGTAAAAATTAAATTAGATTAAACTCATTGATTTCTAAATGAACTAAATCTCTATTCCAAATAGAAATTTAATTTGATTTGAAAATAATTTTGAAATCCAATTGGAAACTATTTACAATTATATTGACTCTTTTAGCAAAATTTAATTGAAATTTTTTTTCAATAAATTGTACTTCTTACTTATTATAATTTTAAAAACTCCTTTCTAAAATTATATAAATAACACATTCTAATCCAATTAGAAAATTATTTCTATTCTAGTTAGACCTTACTTTTCCTTAATTAGAAAATTAATTTCTAATATTAAAAGGAAAATACTTTCAAAATAAAATAAAATAATTTTAAATTTAATTAAGAAATTCATTTATATAATTTATTTAGAGATTGATTTCTTAATCAATTAGAAAATATTTCTTTAATATGTTACAAAACTATTTTCAAAACTATTAAAGAAAGCTCATTTTCTTAATTAATAAATAAAAGAATTCAAAATTTAATCTAATAAATCAAGAAGTTTATTATTTGTAAATAAAGAAAAAATTTCTAAATAAGTTGAATAATAATTCTCTACACAAATAAATCATAAATTTAATTCATTTTAATAAAATTGAAATAAATAAATTTAATTAAGAAATACCTTTCTTAATTACTTAAGAAAAAACTTTTTTTAATTTTAAGGAGTCTAATAAATTAATTTTAAATTAGGAATCAATCAAATTATTAATATTAATCATATTAAGAAAAATAATTACTTTAATATTGAAAACTAAGATCTTATCTTAATTAATTTCGTTTCATTTTATTACTTAGCTAGCATAATTTAATTATGAAAGATAATTCTTTTAAATATTTACTTGATTTCAATTATTGATTTGATAATTAATTTAATTTAATAATTCAACTCCTTGAAAAATTATATTAAATTCTAATATAATAAAATAACCTTTTGAAGAAAAATTTCAAACAATTAGAAAATGTTTCTCTAAATTTATTAGGGATTTAAACTAATTTAATCTCAATTAAACTAATTTAATTAAAATTAAGGCTTAAAAAATATAAAAACAAATAAAAAAGCACATGGAGCATTGACTGGCATTTGTGTTACGTCTGCTCTAGACACGCTCCCAAAATGATGGCTACATGTAAGAAGTTAGACCCTTAAACTCCAAAGCACTAGCAACCTTCAAGATACGTTTTAAGAGGAAGGTTAGCTGGATTACACGCATGAGGGAGGCATGCAAAAATACTACGGTGAACATGGGCGAGTGGGATCAGACTTAGTGCGAATTTTGGTAGTCTTAAACCTTATGGAGATTGGCTCAACCCAGGCTAAGGACTTGATGGACTAAGGACTTGGCCCATGCTCGGATGTATGAACCACGACTAGCAGACTTGTTGTGAGAAATATTGGATCAGGCCAGTATGCTATGTGGGCTTCTACAAGATCACACTGCATCATCAGCAGATAGGGATCGTGGGGAGATCTTGGATGAGGTGGCGACAACTAAGAGTTAGAATTGTAGTAGGACTTAACATCTGAAGATATTGGAGATCTTCAAGGATAAGGGTGCTAGTTTCTTATTTCAATATAAACTCCATCTTTCTGTTATCTTGTAGATTCTATCTTATCAGTTAGAGTCCTATTTAGATGGGGGTGCCATCTAATTGATCCATGTGATGTAATCTGATAGAGATAGACGTGATCTTAGCACGATCTTAAGCAGTTCAGTTTAAGTGAAATTCTGAATGTAACTTGACTTCTAAGTTAAAATGCTTATATATAGCTCATTCGAGCTTTTCTCTCATTATTCAATCTACGAGAGAGCATTCCTTGTATTCTTTGGAGAGAAAGTAATATAAAAGTTAGCTTTATCATATCTCTCTTGTTTCCTTGTTGCCTTTATTGCTTCTGTAGTATTATTTTTTCAGATGTGCGAGTTAAACACTTCGAGGGTCGTTGAAGGTTGAAGTATTACTTACACGAACCTAAGAGAGGCTGTCGTGTAAAGGGTGTTAGCGATCAACTTCAATGAAAGTTCGCGTCCCAAGGTCACCTTTGTAAAACTGGTATCAGAGCCAAATTTCATCATGGCAGTTGACAACTTGACAAAACAAGTGACTAGGGTAGAGGCACTCATTGGGCCAATCCCTCAAGGGGAGGAAAAGGTCACATCTCACAATACACTATTCGAGATATTGGAGTCATGAATCCAATAGTTGCAACAACAGATGGCCGATTTGTTGAAGACACAAAAGGAGGCCTAGTTAGAAATCATTGAGTTGAGGTGTGTTGTTGCAACGCTACACGTCGATCGAGTTGAATGCTTTGCACCATAACTTTCATCTATAAAGGTATATGAATTCAGGATGTTCGAAGGCGTGTGAGACACTAAGGTGTTGGAGAATTTCTTGTGAAAAATGGAGCAGTACTTTGCGACTGCTAGGGTATCCGATATTGAGAAGGTTAGTATGGCAGCCATGGACTTGGATGGGGATGCCAAGCTCTGATGGAGGACAAAGACCTCTGTGGAGATCAGTTCAGGTAGAACTCCTATAGAAATGTGGGTGCAGATGAAAAAGGAACTCAAGAATCAATTCCTTCCTATGAATACTTCTTGGCTTGTGAGAGATGCCTTAAATAAGCTTAAGCAAGATAGATCGGTAAGAGACTATGTCAAATCATTTAGATCTCTAGTGCTGGATATTGAGAATATGTCAGACGAGGATAAGCTCTTCAATTTTCTATCCATGTTACAATTGTGAGCTCAAATGGAGTTACGGAGGCAAAACATGAAAGACATGGTTGGCGCAATCATGGTCGTTGATGTATTGGTGGATTTTCGAATGGCGAAAGAATCTAAGGCGAGCTCCTCAAAATCTTTCAAGGGCAAAGGCCACGCCAATAGGAGAAGACCGAGGGGAAGAAGAAGAAAGAATCCAAAAAAGGAGATTTTAAGGGCAAGGGCAAGCAGAATGGTGACTCTAAGAAGGGGAGATGTCCTCAAAGAAGAGCAAGGTTGCTTGTTACTTGTGGCCAATCCACACTGAGAGAGTGCGCAAGAAAGGATAAGTTGAATGCCCTAATTGTAAAAGAAGACGATGAATCTTTGGAAGATGCGGCATTAAATCCGATCATCTTGCTTAATACAGTTAGTAGTGAGTCTGTTCCCTTTGATAGACTAATATACATAGGTGTACAGGTTAGGGAAAAATACGTGACTGCAATGTTGGATATGGGCACGACCCACAGTTTTTTAGTGAAAAAGATGATTTATAAGTTAGGCATAAGGTTGTCCAAGGCCCTAATGAAGATTAAAACCCCTGCAGGGAAGGCACAAGCAGTTATAGGAATTGTTTATAACGTTCCAGTCAGAATTGGAAGTTGGCGTGCTAAGATGAACTTTATTATCATATCATTGGAGGATTTCAAGATGATATTGGGGGTCGATTTTCTCAAAGTAGCAAAGGTGGTGTTGTATCCGAATTTGGGGGGTATAATGTTAATGAACGATCAAAATTCCTTCTATGTGAATTGTTGTAGGTTTGATGGTGGAGCGACAAATGCTACCTAAGTAGGATATGTTTCGGTCATGAGCATCGAGAAAGGGTTGAAGAAAGGGATGGAGACTTATCTCGCTGCCATGTGGCAAATCAACAAAGACCACGTGGTAGAAGTTCCTGATACGGCTGCAAGTTTGTTGAGGAGGTTTTGGGAAGTGATGCCAAAAACTCTTCCCCCTTATTGTGAGGTAGATCACAAGATCGAGTTCGTTCCTGGAGCAATCCCACCTACATGTGCCCATATAGGATGTCCTCGATGGAGTTGGCATAACTTCGAAAACAACTTGATGAGTTGTTGGAAGCAGGGTTCATCCAACCATCAAAATCCCCATACGGTGTCTCGGTATTCTTTCAGAAGAAGAAAGATGGTACACTTTGGATGTGTGTGGACTAGTGAGCGTTGAACAAGGTAGCGATAAAAAACAAGTATCTGGTACCTTCGATTCAAGATTTGATGGATAAGTTGTCAAAGGCTGAGGTGTTCACTAAGTTGGATCTTCGGACTGGTATTGACAAGTGCGGATAGCTAAGAGTGATGAGCAAAAGACAACGTGCATAACTTGGTATGAATCTTACAAATTTTTAGTTATGTCATTCGGATTGACTAACGCCCCTACTATATTTTGCAAGTTTATGAATGATGTGTTGTACGACTTCTTGGATGAGTTTGTGGTGGTTTACTTAGACGCAGTGCTAATATGGCAGAACATGTAGAACACTTAAAGTTGTGTTTGAAAGACTAAGACAACACAAGCTCTATGTGAAGATAGAGAAGTGCGAGTTTGTCCAGTTGTAGATTAGATTCTTGGGTCACGTGGTGAGCAAAGGTCAGGTCAGGATGCATCTGAGGAAGGTGAAAGCAATAGTTGAGTGGCAAGCTCCCACGACAATACAAGAATTGCAGAGTTTTCTCGACCTGGCAAACTACTATAGGCTGTTCATTGTGGGATATTCTAAGAAAACGACACCGTTGACGTTCTTATTAAAGAAGAAGCAAGAGTGGTATTAGTCGAGCGCATGTGAGAAGGCATTCGAGAAACTTAAAGTCGCCATCTCGACCGAACCTGTGCTGAAGCTGCCCGTGTTTGATCTTCTATTTGAGGTACATACTGATGCTTCAAACAAAGCCATTGGCGGAGTCCTTGTATAGGAGGGTCATCTGGTAGCATTTGAAAGCTTAAAGCTTAATGGTGCGGAGTAGTATTACTCGACGCACGAGAAGGAGATGCGTACGATGGTGCATTGCTTAAGACATGGCAAGTATATTTGCTGAGAACCAAGTTCGTTGCCTAAACGGATAATGTTGCTAACACGTTTTTCAGGACTCAAAAGAAGTTGTCTACAAAACAAGCTCGGTAGCAGGAGTTTCTTGCTGAGTATGACTTTGTGTGGGAGCATAAACTAGGGAGGCACAACAACGTGGCAGATGTCTTGAGTAGTAAGGAGGTATTTGCAGCCTTTTATTCGGTCACAAAGGTAGAGTCTAACTTGTTGGAGCAAATTAAGGCGACAACTCCATTAGACACCATATACTATAAGTTTATTTCTCAAGTCAAAGAAGGTCTTGTATGCAGGTTTTGGCTCAACGATGATAGGCTTTTGATGACTAAGAATAGTCAAGAATATGCATCGATCTTTGGTGGATTACGAAAACAGTTGTTGAAGGAGACGCATTACTCATAGTGGGCTAGTCACTCGGATTCCAACAGATGATAACACTCCTATCTCATTCCTATTTTTGGCAGAAAATGGAGAATGATGTGGAATGTTACTAAGATGTGCCTTATTTCTCAGTTGGATAAGCTAGAGAGAAAGAAGGAAGCCGGTTTGCTACAGCCCTTATCCATCCCTGAGAGACCGTAGATGTCAGTTTCAATGGATTTCATTAGTGGGTTTCCAAAGGTGCATAACATGACATCAATTATGGTGGTGGTTGATAGATTCTCCAAGTATGTAATCTTTATGCCAACTCCTGTGACTTGTTTCTCGAACTTCGCGACTGAATTGTTCTATAAGAATGTGGTTAAGTATTTCGGAGTTCCAGTAGATATTGTGAGCAAACGAGATGCCAAATTTACAGGTTATCTCTAGACGTCTCTTTTTAATATGATGGGTTGCGATTTGAAGTTTTCAACTGCAAATCACCCACAAACAAATGGGTAAACAGAAGGAATCAATAGTTTGTTAGAGGAGTACCTACGACATTATGTAAGTGTAAGTCAATGTAACTGGTTGAGTTTACTTGATACTGCACAATTTTGCTATAACTTGCATAGATTTTCGGCTACAGAGAAAAGTCCCTTTGAGATTGTGTTAGGACAATAGCCTCTCACACCACTAGAGATTGCTCAATAAAGGACAGGTGGCAAATGTCCTACGGTACATAAGTTTGACATGAAGAAGCAAGAATTATTGGATGAGGTGAGGGACAGTCTTCAAAAAGCTTCTTGACGAATGAATAAGCAAGTGGATCTTCAAAAGAGACCATTAGAATTTAACATGGGAGATAAATTTTCATTGAAACTAACCCCACATATTTGAATATGATGAGGATTCATCATATTCGAATAGGAGTCAAGTAAAGCGAGCTCCACCAGTTGTGAGGAAACAATTCATGGATCAAGTGGAAAAGATCCTAGATTATCAAACAATGGGTCAACAAAAGAAGAATCGGCAAATCAAGTTCTTGATTCAGTAGAAAGGTAGACCTATCACGGAAGCTACGTGGGAGAAAGATACAACTTTATGGCAATTTGAAGACTAGGTGAATGTCTGTCTTCAGACCAATTCAACAAAGGCATCGAATCCATCTGATGGGGGTCGTTTGTTAGACCCTTAAACTCCAGAGCACTTCTCAGCGACCTTCACGATGCACCTTAAGAGGAAAGTTAGCTGGATTACATGCATGAGAGAGGCATGCATAAATACTAAAGAAAACATGGGAGAGTGAGATCGAACTTGGTGCAAATTTTGGTAGAGTCTTAGACTTTGTGGAGATTGACTCAACTCAGGCTAAAGACTTGGCCCATGCTCAGATGAATAGACAACGACTAGTGGACTTGTTGTGGGAAGCATTGGATCAAGCCAGTGTGCTATGTGGGCTTCGAAAATATCACACTGCATCATCAACGGATAGAGATCGTGGGGAGATTTTGGATGACGTGACAACAACTAAAAGGTAGAGTTGCAATGAGACTCAACATTTGAAGATAGTGGAGTTCTTCAAGGATAAGAGTGCTAGTTTCCTTTTGAATGTATACTTTATCTTTCTATTATCTTGTAGATTCTATGTTATCAGTTAGAGTCCTATTTGGATGGGGTTTCATCCAATTGATCCATGCAATGTAATCTAATAAAGATAGACGTGATCTTAGCACAAACTTAGGCAGTTCAAGTTAAGTAGGATTCTAAATGTAACTTGGCTTCCAAGTTAGAATACCTATGCATAGCTCATTCGAGCTTTACTCTCATTATTCAGCCTAAGAGAGAGCATTACTTGTATTTTTTTCGAGGGAAAATAATATAAATGTTAGTTTTACCGTATCTCTCTTGTTTCCTTGTTGCCTTTATTGCTTCCGTAGTATTGTTTCTTCTAGTGTGCGAGTTAAATACTTCGAGGGTCGTTGAAGGCTAAAGTCTTACTTAAGCAGACCTAAGTGAGGTTGCTGTGTAATGGTGTTGGCGATTTACTTCGATGAAAGTATGAGTCCGAAGGTGACCTTTGTAACATAAGACACGCCTATCGTTTTTTCACCAGTAGGGTTTCTATGTTCTGTTACACTGCTGCTACCCTTTTCGTCATATGTTTCCTGAACACCATGAGTTGGTCTCTATTGCCACCACCATGCTTTGGGCGAGATAAAACCTCTCTCTCCCCGCTTACCCAGTGGCGACACCAATGGTTTAAAGCCATCACCATCGATGGTTCACTGGTGGATCCCACTTGTGACGTTTTGCAGCTAGTGGTGTTTTAGTACTCACAAAAATTAAAAGTTAGGGCATGCATTCTGTAACAAACACAAGGGTAACAGAGATAAACTGAATTTTCCAAAGTAAAACAAAAAGAGAACTTGCATTCTACTTTTCTTTAAGGTAATTAATTTTCAGAACTAAAGAGATAAAGGAAGAATGCGAAACTTAACAATTAATTTATAGAAGATTAAAACTATTTAATAATTTTAAACCTTAATTTTATCAAATCAATAACAATAAAGCCAATTTGATCAAATTATACAATTAAAATTTGGCTTTGATACTATTGTTAAAAAATTAAGATGGGATCCAATCCCGATCACGATGGAATAATAACAAAATTTTTTCATATTTTGATTTTTCAAAAACCCAGATTACTTTAATTTTTTAAAATGATTAACACATAAATCATAATAAATCATGAATCTTAATTCGGACCTTATTTCAAAGCTTGATTATATTCTTGTCTTATCTTCGAACTATTTCTGAAATTGATCCATCTTAACCACTATAACCGCACAAGTATCCGGTCTCTAACTATATCCAAAAAACAAGTTGAGAGAACTATGTAACTTTTATAGAGAGGGTTAAGTAAGAAGTACTAGCTCTATTAGTACTTAAGCCTATTTATAATAAGTTTTAGACATTTTAGTTAGTTAAAATTTAATTAGAATTACAAATGATTCTAATTAAATATCAATTATTCTCAAATAAGATCTGATATCTTATATTGATCCTTATTGACTAAATATCTCATATTTAATCATAAAGTTTCTCAAACTATACAATTAAGTCCAACTTAGTTAAAATATCTTTGCTCTCTTCAATTTATTCTTTATGTAAGACCTATTAGGCTCCGAATATGTGGGCAATGATTATAAATTATAATTATAATTCATAATTAGAATTATATAATAATTTATCTTTAATTCTCCAAACAATTTATAATCATAAATCAAATTTGGCATCTAGCAACACATTATGACCATCCAAATATTTAGGAATGTCAAATTAGTTTTAACTAATCTTTCTATGCATGATTTTTTTGTATAATGTAAACTTTTCATCATACAATGTTCCAATTAGATATAGAACATGGAACCGTCTACTCTATTTTGAGTCCAATCATATTAGTTCTCTACAATTAACTATTGATTCAATTAGTAACATTTGTACACTATTTACAAAATGTCATTTCGCCTTACCAAGAATTTTTTGAATCATTACTAATCGAGAATAACAAAACACTCTCCCTATTTACTTTAGAGTGATATATCTTATGTTGATCACTCAACTATCTTCATATAGTTTATACTAGATCCAATGACTACCAACTAAATGACTTATGATTAAAATATGTCATAAGTAGTATCAAAACATAGCAATCCTTGTACAACATTGCTTTGAAGATCTCAAGTCAAAGGATCACCTATACAATCATCACAACGTGAATTTCCATAGACATACAAGTAATATTCCAAATGGATTTATCATATGAGGTCAGTTCAGTGAACTTGTTCTCTAACTAACACCTACATTTCTATTTAAATATTGATTAGTGTAGATTATAGTATGTTTTTCTAGGTACTTAAGTGTGTTTTTAAATATTTCTTAGATGATTATCATGTGCATATGCTTAGAATTGTGTTATTGTTAGTGTTTGTATACATTCTAAGTGTTTGAGTAGTTTAGAGCATGAATTTGATCTTAATTTTATGGTTCAAGAAATGTTTGATGTATTTGTAAGTGAATGGAAATAAGAAATTGAAGAATGAAGAAGATTATGGATGCATATAGGAAAGCACAATTGTCCATGGTGAAGACTAGTAACGTTGCATGGATTTTTATCAAGATTATGACTCCATGCATGATCATGACAGAGAGGAACCAACCACGTTGGGCATAAAAGGGCCAAGAGGTGTTTCCAAGAGCAAATTTTTTTTCTAGTTTTAAGGGTTTAGGGCTATTTTAATTATGAGGAAAAATCCTAGACACAACCATAGAACCCTTAAGCACTATAAAAGAACATGGAAAACAACCAAAAAAAGGCGGCAACCATTAGATCAAAAGTAAATCAAGAGGAGACATCAAAGAGAGCTTCAGAGAATTTCGAAATCAACACTCCGACTAGTTTTATTTTTCTTTTCCCTTTATTTCTTTCATTTTCTTGGATGTTTATTTGGATTGTTATAATGTTTAACACGATTATGAGTTTTTAAATCCATATTAGGGATTGTTCTTGAATTGTTTTGTTGAAATTTATTCTTGTTAAATTCAATACATTTATCAATGCTTTGTGATAATTGTTATGCTTATACTTGGTAATAAGTTGAGAAATGATTCAAGTTATATGTGCTAAAGTGTGCAACGAGAGTTGGTAACTTAATAGACCTGCAATTATCGGATTAATTAACAATTAAAGAGAGATCTTAATTGTAAAGTAATTATCCTTAAGATTGCTTCAATCTAATTGAATAATTAATTAGTAGTAGTTTTATGAATCAAGAGATTATAATTCTATGATTATAAAGTTTAGTTAGGGTTACTTCATTAGATCCCGAGATAGAGCAATCAAAACTTTAGGATATCTAGAGTTGAGCACAAATTGAATCAATAAGATCAAGGGAAAACAAATCAAGGATAAAATAATTCTTAAGCCTCTAACTTGATCAACCTTATTTCATTGGCAGCTCAATTATTTACTTGTTTAGTTTTATTATTTATTTCAATTTCAATTATTTATTTTAATTCAAATCAATGTTTATTACCATAGACAAAGTTTTATTCAAGTTATTAGGTGTCTAATTAGTCCTCGTAGGAACGATATCTTTTGTACTATAAGTTATGATTTGTATACTTGCACTATTGAAAGCTTTTATTATAAAACTTATCAACAAGTATCACCATGCAATGTATAATTATCCTCTAGAATTTATTATGTATATCTAAGCATATACAAGATGAAGAATGCTTTTAAATTATCTTCTCACTAAATTACAGTCATTCGATTGGCTGTAGGAGATAAGCTAACATATTCATCTTAATCTTATTGGCAATAGCAACCATTGTTAATATGACCAACTTAAATTTATCTAGGGAGTTTTATTGAAAAACAAAACACACAGATAATAACCTTCACAAAACTTTATAAATGTTGTAAGATTTTAATCTTTAAGTTGAATTAGGCACAAGCATGATTTTTTCAAGAATAATATTAGAGATACTTTATTTTTATTAATTAGTTTATCATGACATAATTGATTGTCGCAAGACCTCTTATTATTAAAAAAAAAAGTGAAACTCATTAATAGAAAATGATTTTAGTTTTAAACTCATCCTATTAATAAAATTTTAATTAAAGAGTCTCGGATAAACCATTACTTTTTATACATCTTTTATTCATCTAATTACTTAGAATAACAAAAAAAAATTTGGTGTGCTGACACATATTTCGATCGTCCACTAAGGCCAAAGCTTAACACGTAACAAAATGGATTGAAGCTAACGGTGGAGAATCCACTAATGCGGAAGGAAAGAATGGAAGCAGTCAGGAAAGGGTTGACTTCCCCAGTTAACAACAAAATTGCCAAAACAGCAGTCAGATTCATTGAGATTGTATACAGCATCATCCGCAACAACTCTTAACGCATAAATAATGGAATGGTCTTTTTGATACTAATGGAACGCAACGCCAAAAGAAGTGTAAAACCAACCAAGTTAAAAGTCTCGGAACTAGTCTCCAGGAGCTAAGAATATTGCATTCAACTGTCGCTTTTCTGCATTAGGAAACCATAATTGAAGCTGCTTCCCTTGTTTTGAATCTCTTTACTTTCGAAGGAACGTGAATGTGATGAGAGCAAAAGATCATATTTGACTTGGTGGTTTTCAAGATTTTGAAGTCGTTGAACCATAAAAGATTACGATGGTCCAACACTAGCTACTATTGCTTGCCAACCTATGCCTAACAACAATCTGTTCTCTTTCTCATAATGTTATCAATTCACTTGTGCCATCTTCACTGACATCATATTGGGGAAAAACAAAAAAAAGGGGTATGCTCTGTCCGTTTCGAAGAAAATTAGGAGCATTCGTTGAAAATAAGCAAACTGATAACAGAAACTGCAAGCTGGATTTTTTTAAACATGAACTTTGACCTGTGTCTATCAAACCCCCTAAGTAGGTGGGATTGCGACTT
Organism: Erythroxylum echinodendron; assembly: GCA_027575705.1. Classification (NCBI taxonomy): domain Eukaryota; kingdom Viridiplantae; phylum Streptophyta; class Magnoliopsida; order Malpighiales; family Erythroxylaceae; genus Erythroxylum; species Erythroxylum echinodendron. The sequence continues at coordinate 22,290,150 of JANZXR010000002.1, read as the reverse complement.
CCATACTCGATTGGAGATTTTCAAGTCTGAAGTTCATTCCAGGGGAAAGTGCATGAGCAGAGTGGTCTCTATTCAGTGTTGTCATGATTAGATACAGAAACTTTATGTTTCAGTCAATAATGAGTGGAACAGGTCACAAAGGACAGGAATGTATATTTTTGAAATTGGACTGCGGTGGAAAATTTGAGGGTACCCATTCCAAATTTCCAACCCATGCTCTTCTGATTGGTTGGAATTTGATAATGATTTTGCAGTGGCAAAAACTTACAGATGCACCAGCCGGGAATCGAACCCGGGTCTGTACCGTGGCAGGGTACTATTCTACCACTAGACCACTGGTGCGCCAATGAAAATTATCTGCTTAATTTTCTAAACTAATTCATCAACATATAGAACATCCAGCTCTCCAACGCCTTAGGCCTACGGCGGCTGGATTACGACTCACTATAGAAATTTAAGAAATAGTTAGTTTGAATGGCTAATTTATCAAATAATTATTTCTCATAAATTAAATGAATACTAAAAACTGTGTGTTTTAGAGCATTCTTATGTCAATTTTGGGAAGGCTCTTGCTTCTCTAGCCGCCAAACCTGCGTAAGGTTTTGTTATCCAGCTCGCCACCAAATATGGGACACATATTGATCTTCAGGATTCTCGTATGTTTTTAAGTCTGACACAGAAAAGTTTTATTCTACTTCAAATGCAGCTACTATGCCTAAGCCCGCAAAACATAAAAGTAGCCCATCCTCAGAGCTCATATCATTTCAAACATGGACACATAATTTTCATCATGAAGCTACTCCTGCCAGTATGGCCTAAAAATGCTTCTAATGCGTGCATATGTGTACAGATGAGCAGTCAAGGCTGAATTTGTTGATGCATTTGACAATTTCTGTACATAATGGCTAACAATATCAAAGAAGATGAATTTGGTATCTCCTTTGCACTTCTCTTTTGTACAATTAACAATATGATAATGGAAATAACAAAAGGAAGTTAGTAACAAACTTATGATTCAACACAATCTTCATCATCATCATCGTCATTATCCCAGTCAAGTTTATATGAGTTAGCAGACTTCATCAGCTCTGTCAGTCCAGTGAGATCCTCCAGATATGTAGGATGGTTGATAGCTTCAAGCAGGAACTCCATTCCTCTTCTCCTATACTCCTTCACCACCTGTACATTTCATTTGCTCAGAATTAAAGTTGCAGAATAAGATATAGAAAGACCCCTAAAGAAAATAGTATATATTCTTTGATTGATAATCAGTTCTAATTCCCCAATCTGATCACACATCAGATAAACAGAGGGAAGACAAACAGAGGGAAGATAAATGCTAGTGTTAAATGCCAAATAGTTGTATAACCGAAATACATAGAATCTAATCCACTTCTAAGTACAATAAGAGAAGGGGGTTTTGTCTAAGGAAAAGGGGGCAACAAGCTTCAAAAAATTAGGAAGAATTATGATATTATAAAACTAATTGAAATTATGGAATGCCCCCTATCAGGTGAAGGAGATAAGAATTAAATTAGCCTATCTCTTTCCTTGGTCATCAGCATCTTTATCGGTCTCTTTAGAGTGCTTGACACATCAAACAATTTCCTAAATCTAAATCACAAATGTTTCTCGAAACATCATTCTAGGATATCCAAGCACGAAATGTAAAAGCATCTAGCTTGCAAGAAATTAATAGTTTGAGTTTTCAAAAGTTAGGAATTGACATCAAGAAACTGATTGAAAACAAAACAAATAAGCAGAAAAACATAGTTCAAAAGATAAACACTTCACTTACAATGCTGCAACAAGCAGTGCAACTATCAGAAGAGTGACCTACTAGTGTCATTTGAGAAAATTGAGAGAGAGAACCCCGTATCTGATGAGGTAAAATGCCAAGTGGTTGCTCATCATTTCCACCGTAATTGTTGGAGGTTGCAATTGCACCCTTGGTGAATATCCTGAATATATGCACATATATATATAACTAGCTTGTGACATGGAATTAAATAAAGTTTCCAACCATCAGTTATCAAACGAGACTGGATTAAAAGATTTAAGCAGAGGTTGATCCTTCTTAGTCTAAAAAACTCAGTTAAAGAAGGTTCCAGATTTACCCATTAGGATGGTGCAAGATGTTAACCAAAAGTTCAACCGCTAGCGATGAAGCAATAGGAGCAAGACCAGGGCGAGTAACAGTGCACTGCTGATCCAAAGTCCGATTTGCAGTTGACTGCACAAGTGACAGAGGTCATACTGCTACGTAATATGGTTAGGACAGAAAATAAGTCCCTTGCAATCAGTAAACTCACATCAGTTGGTGCAACCACATCATTGCAGAAGTAACAGCCCAATCTCTGTCCTTCTCTCTCAGTCAAAGCAAGTTCATCCATCTCAGCTGATAGTGTATTTGCATCTTCATCTTTATGGCCAAGGTTAGATCCAAAAGGACCAGGTCCATGCCGCATCACTAAAAAGCTATCAAACCCAAGTGCAGCAGTTATAGTAATCTGCAAAAGCATCATTAAAACGAAAAAATCAGTTAGGTATATCAATAATGCAAGCAATTCAAATTCAATGTGCCCTAAGCTCAACAAAAGAATATAGGGTTTCATAACATTGAACAAGAAATGTGACCTTATTAGCATTTGCACAAAGAAGAGTAGGGAGCCATCGGCTCTCTCTTGTATCAGTCAATAAGAAAACTGCATCATGAGAATCAACCAAATCATGCAGACGCCTACAATCTTCAACCACACCCTCCTCTTCTTGGTTAGTTATTGGATGCCCAGGCATAGGTATAGCCATAACAAACCCTTCTGCTTCCTAAAGAATCATACGGCAAATGAATGATGATGAAACTGTCGGTAGCTAACACTAGTTTATAAAGAGAGAAATGAATTACCACTGCTGGAAATATTCGCTTGAGGCTTTTAACTGCTGCCATTGCTTTAAAATGACCTCCATTAAGGCAGTCATCCAATGTATATAATGATTGCCTCAATGGATTAGACATAGCAACCCTGCCATTGTCAAGTAATGTAATTTTCCGAACACCCCAAGACTGCAATATAAATGATGTTTTAGAGTTGAGAACAAAATCAAAATTTGACAGTATAATGTCCAGACACTCACCATAAGCATTCGAGCAACTTGGCATCCAAGTGTGCCTGCTCCTAAAAGAAGACACTTTAAAGAAGATAACTTATCTAGGTCAAGAGATGGTAAAGCACGCCATCTCATTAATTTTAGATTCAAATCTGCAGCAGATATGGCCAGTCTGTAAAAAGAAACCCTAAATATTAAGAGAAAGAAGAAGAAATTAAATTGGCATAAGAAGTCCAGCAGATAACGAACCTAGTGGGATCCATGGATTTGGCAAGATCAACATTCCGCGATATAGATCTCCCTCTGTTCCGTTCCCATCCGACTGCATTGGGTACAGACTGACAATCTCTCCATCCTAAATGTATACAAGTTGAGAATAGGCAAACAAGGACAAACTCAAGCTGTAGGAGATAAAAACTAAAATCATAAGAGTTGACAATATCTGCCATCCTACCTTGAGGGACCGTAATGAAGGCTTCACCGACAAGAGACAGTGCAAGATCTGCAAATCCACGATTCTCTCTATAGCAAAAAAAGTTAAATTTCTGAAGATTCCATCTCAAACAAATGAGTGCTAGGAAGTTGCGAAGAGGCCAACCAGGATTATTTGGAAGATGACATGGGTCATAGAAACCAAATAGCACCTGTTAAAGCAAGCATAATATCATTAAGAAAGAGGAAACTATGGTCAGTACTGTCAAATAGTTGTGCTATATATGAGCACAGCCTACTCAAATTCCAAGGTACCTTTTGGCCATCCCCTTGGCATGCTTCCCAATCCTTTAGATGCCTAACAGTGGCATGAGCATCCGATGTAATTATAACCAAAAAGAATGGCACGTCTGCATCAGATTATCTGACAAGGAGTTTAGACACCCACAATAGAAATAATGAATAGAAAACTAAAAAATGGGAAGAAGGAACATAGATTACAGGCAGACTAAAAAAAATTGAGAAACATTAACCTGATGTCAAACTTGAGTTACGCCACTCATTGCAAGCTGCTGACACAGATTCTGCCTACAAACACAAAAACTTGTTAAATGTATTGATATAAAATTATCCAACCTATAAAGCCAACTTTCTAGGTGTTTATTAAACTTCTGGCCATTATCATTGATGGCAATAAACCGATAAAAACACTACAAGTTGAAATTTCTCGCATTATTTTCTTTCTTTTCACCTCTTCTGATGTGAACCATTGTGCAGCAGGCTTCAACTCAACCAACTTTGCAGGTGGATCAAGCACCAGAGCTGGGAAAGCAAACCAGTAGTGAAAGCTCCACTTTTTCAAGTCAGCAAATGAGATTAGAAGGAACCTTGATAGCACTGAACTATCCTCCACAGCTTTTCCCGAGTGAATGTCTTCCCATATCTAGATGTCAAAAAAGCATACCCCCTATATTACTGTTTCACTTGGTATACAAAAGATTCACAACTTAAGTACAAAATTGCAATTCAACTCATATTGCTATCTCAAGAACAGAAGTAAGCCATTTAAGTAAAGTGGTCATGCGAGCAAATGTTATTGGTCATGCGAGGGATATAAAATATGTATTCTAATACTTGAAAAGTAATCAATCAACAAGAAGCCTATTCCATTTCCCTATTTTCTCTGTTTTCTTCTTTCTCTTTGGCATTTCTTATTTTCTAAACTCTACTTTCTTCTATTCTTCTTCTTCTCTCAATTCTTGATACAGTAATCTCAAAATCTATCGGATCATAACATTTGGTATCAGAGCTAATGATCCTTTCAGATTTACTACGTCAATGTTTCTTCCACGTTAGAATTGATCTTTTTGTTCTTTATTCATCTCAAGCTTTGGTTCTTGATTCTTTTCTCTTTGTTTCATCTTAATCATTAATTTCTTGACTCTTATTCTCTGTTACGAATATTTTCATTAAAGAGGAAATAAAGATCACAGGGGATAAGATGAGATAAGAATATAGAAGAAAGAAGAGAGAAGGTGTAGAAACACAGAGAGGAGAGAGAAAACAAAATCATTTTTCTTCTGGTATGGAAACAGCTATAGAGGTATTCTTATATTCCAATAGAATTGCAATTATAGCTATATATTGCTGTAACTTTTATACGTAACAATTCCCCCTACTTTAAAAAACCTTGTCCACAACTTTGAACAGAAAAATTATTAAGGAGGTTTCAAAATGGATAAAAAGGAAACAACCATGTCTTCTTTTTGATGAAAATGAACTTCTTTCCATGACTTTTTGCAATTGCCTATTAACTTTCTTATTGTTATTCTCCTTCAAATATTTAAGTTGGTGATCATGAAGGTATGAGTGATTTTAATTTCCCTACCATCAAATATTTAAGTTGCCCTATTGTCAGCATCAATGGTGAATAAGTCACCAACCTGAGAGTTCCATACGTGCTCCTCATTGTTCTGTTCTATAGTCACCACACAAGCCTCTCTTCTTAAAAGTTATTATCCAATTTTCTGCCATTAACGCAATCATAAAACCTTTGATTTGTCTATCAACTATTACCGTATCAAGAGCAAGCTTGGTATTTTCTGAAATAGCCATTCCTTATGATTGCATAAATTGATTGAACATTGCCTTCAGGTTGTCTATCTCATATTGATGATGATCGAATTGTTACTGAACTTTCTACATCCATCTCTTACTTCGAATATGAGATTCCTTGAGTTTTTGGAAGTTTTCTTCAAGCTTTACAAACTCTTGTTCCCAATCATTTTCTGTCATATTTATGGTATTTTCTTGCCGAGAATCGTAAAGCTCTGATACCATTTGTTATGACTATTTTTGTTAAAGAGGAAATAAAGAACAGAGGAGAAAAGATGAGTGAAGAATCCAAAAGAAAGAAGAGAGAAGGTGTAGAAACACAAAGAAGAGAGAGAAAACAAATACTCAAATTGTTTTTCTTCTCCTATGGAAACGGTTATAGGGGCATTTTTTATACTCCCCCACAATTGCAATTATAACTGCATAATTACTTTAACTTTCATACATAACATTCTTTTTGTTTCATTTTAATCTTGGATTCTCGATTCTTCTTTTCTTTGTTTCATCTTAATTTTTTATATTTATTCTTATTTTCTTATTTTTCTTATTTTTTTGCATAATGATCTTTTTAATAGTCAAAAATTGTTTTGCAATCCTAGCTTAAAATCTTAACTTTGTTCTATTTAGGTGACAGATACCTAGAATATTTTCTTTTTGATGCTATGTATCCTGGTTAGTATTTTGACAAATTGGCTCAAAAATGGTATCCATTAGAGAACTACGTACCAATTGAAACATCAATAAAATTCGAAGTTCAATTGAATCATGAAAAAAACAGAGTAGAATATACATGGGAGAAACAATTTGAAGAATCCATGCTATTTAAACTTAGGAAATTTAGCAAAAGATGGAAAAGGTACAACAGAACTAAGAATCCTATTCCAACAATGTTTTTGTCACAATTTGGACTTGGCTACACCTTTTTCTCTTCCATCACTGTCACCATTGTCAACGTCATTATCAGCCAATGAATTGACTTGTTCTAAGCAGGTTAATGCAAGTAGTAATGATGATGAAGTCAAGGAAGAAGTATTTCAAGAGGAAGAAATGTCTCAAGAACATGAAACAAAAACAAGATACGAGAACTACAAAGAAAATGAGGAATTGTTTGAGGAGTTTTGTGCAATAACTAGCAAGATGAGCAAGAATGAGAGATTTGTTAGGAAGCACACAACGTTTGTGAAAAATAGTAATGCTGATGAGATTGTTGAAAAAATAGAGGATGTTGTCTCACCTAACCTCAATGGCTTTAAAGGTGTACCAATACTAAAAGGAAAACATCTATAAACATCATCTTAGTTTTTGATTCTAGAGGTGGCAACTTATTACAACTTTCATTTCCAAACTTGTGGACAGCATTGATAAAGGGGAAGGCATTGATACATATAAAAATGATATAAAATAAGCATAAGATGATCAGTCATGCGAGTGATAATAAGAGTGATATAAAAGATGTGTTCTTATACTTGAAAAGTAATCAATCAACAAGAAGCCTATTTCCATTTCTTTGTTATCTCTCTGTGCTTCTTTCTCTAGCAGTTCTAATTTTCTAAACTCTACTTTCTTCTATTCTTCTTCTTCTTCTCCCCTCAGTTCTTGATACAATAATCTCGAAACCCATTTGGTCATAATATAAAGTACCTTTTTTGCTTCTTCCTTTAACAAGCTCTTTTTATCCACAGCATAGTAAGCCTCCAATGTATTAAAGTTGTAAATTAAGCCCGGGACAGAACATCTATTTCTGTTGCCACGACCCAATGCTGGAGTCACAGATTGCTCATTGTCATCAGCAGGTAGAGAGTCGGTAAGGAGAGTCAAGTGATTGGACACTTGCGAATGTGAGCAAGGAGCATAGAAACCTGCAGCAACAGTTCACAACTTAGGCTAAATAACTGCTCAATTATAGGACTAACTTTTCATCATGTCCGCAAATTTGAAACTCAATTCAAGTTTCTATCAGCATAATTGAACAGCCATAGAAAAATCCTACACTGAGATGTCTGCAAGCTCATGGCAACGCCTAGATTAAAAGAATCCAACACAATAAATTCCAAAACTAACTCAATTAAATTAACGATGAAATCTTGGGCAAACACCCATCAAGAAATAAAGGGTAAGAATACAAGGTCAGGTCAAAGCCCAAAATCCAATATTTGTCCTTAGTAAAGAGCGGAAGGAACTGTTATCGTAATAGAAGGGACAGGCACTTAACCAGTGATGGGTAAGGGAGAATCGTCTATGCCAAGCTTGTTGAGCTTCAAAGAAGATAGTCTATGCCAGAAGCCCTCATCGACCGCGCTTTGAAAGGGTGCGAATTGGAGAAGAGATCCTTTCTCTTCCTCTATTCTCGCCATCGTTTCTTGTTCACTTCTTAGCCCTCTTTTCGATTGCTTTGATCAATATTGGATTTGCACTTTCTTCACGTCAAATTCTACCCTCCATTTCATGCCTTTGATAAAATCTTTTATAAGCTTATTTAAAATCCAGTTCATGTAAGAAAACAAAGCAAATTCTCTTATGGGCTGTTTGGTTTAAGAAGTGGAATAGGTAAGAAATAGAATAGTTATTCTTAGAAATAGAAAAGATGAGGAATATAATAAAATGAGTATTACTTTATTTGGTTTAAAGAATAGAATAGACCAAGAATTTCTATGCCAGTGTTTTTCTATGCCAGTGTTTGGTTTGAAAATATAAACTTAAAATAACAAAGGAATAATTAATAAAAATACCAAAATATCCTTATCCTTATTATTATTATTATTATTATTATTATTATTATTATTATTATTATTATTATTATTATTAT
>JANZXR010000002.1:22244889-22277292 GCA_027575705.1 Erythroxylum echinodendron | reverse complement strand
ACTTGCCACATGTCACATTCTTATTGCCTTTCCAAAATCAATTCAATTTCTACTCCAATTTTTCTCCAAAATTCCAATGGCTCAATTCAAAAATTCTTAATTTCATAAGTCTAAATTTCCAGTGCCATTGGACAGTTATTTTCTCTACCGGTAAACCCCTATTCTGTCATTTGACAATTTTTCGGGTCCGGAAACGACTCTAAAAAATTCCTGAAAAATTCTTATAATTCTCTAAAAATTAGAAAACCCCAATGACCCTCTCCAACAACATTTTTACACACACATAGCCTATTTTTCAAAATCACTTTTATTCACACTTATACCGGAAAAATATCATGAATGCATGTACATATATTTTTCATGTGCAAAAATCACTGTTCACAAATGCATGAACATGAGATGTGTTTTCCTAATTTCTCCGATTGATCTCACGTGTACCCGTTTCCATGATTCAACCCGTTATATGGAAACGGGATGTTACAAATGTGATCTTTTTTTACACTGAGTTTTATTCTTGCATTGGCTAATAATACAAATTGTGATCTTAGATGCGCGTGAAGAAAGACTAGAAATATGGTCCATACCACCAATATCTTTTAAAATAAGATTTATATAATGAATAACACATGGGAACTAATAAATATGCTCATACTTTAATTGTAATAAGTACTTAGCTGATACATAATTAGCTGCATTATCTGTAACAAAATGCACAACATTCTTTAGTCTAACCTACTAGAAAATTTCAGAAAATAATTCAGACAAAGCATTAGCACTTTTACTACATCAAAAGCATCAACAGACTTGATAAAATCTGTGTCAATATTACAATAAACTAACAAATTAATCAAGGTTCTTTATCTTTGATAAGTCCACCCATTGCCATAATAACGCATCTTGTTGATTGCTAACTAGACTTATATGCATCCACAATTAACTAACATTTCCTTTTTAAATCTTGAAGCAAAGGCACACAAATCTTATAATAAGAAGGTACCTTAAATTCTAAACCTATCATTGTTGTAGTATTTATTGCTTCTTGAAAATATGGTGAATTTAAATCATTTAAAGGAATACCTAAATGATAGAACCATCTAGCCCATGCTCTTTTACAGCATAAAACAACTTCCTTATCAACCAAAACACTTCTTAGACTAGATTGAGAATCAAGAATAGTTCTTGAAGCAAAATAAGAATCTATGTCAATAGTAGCTTTCCTTTTTCCTTAATCTAATAGTTGTGGTGCTTTTTCATCTCCAAAAGATATATCATAAGCCTTTTTCTTGATTTTTCTTTTTTACTTGTTGTTGCAAATAATTTCCAATCTTATCACGTGCTTCAAATGATATTTTTTTGCAAGAAGCAATATTACCCTTAACACTAACAAGATGATCTTTCATTCTATATCTTCCTCCCCCTTTAAATATTCTACCATAAAAATATATAATTATGTTAGATATTCCCATCAGATGTTTAAGAAGAAGAAGAATTCCATGGTGGATCAAACTTATCACAAATAAAGGATGCAATCTTCATCAAATCTTTTTCTGACGATTCCATATTCTCCATTATGATTTAACCTAAAAAGTATAAAACAATAATTAAGTATATTATCATCAGGGCAAAATGTCTCCTACTTAAATAATTCTCATCTTAAAAAGTTTTTATTTTTTGACTTTTAGAATTGTATACTAATATAGAATTAGAAGTTTATACTAATTCCAATTTAGTATTATAACAAATGACCAAATCAAGTCAACATCAAGGCAAGGTTTCACAATATTAAGTTTTATTCTTAGATTAATATAATCATCAACTTTCTCAACAAAATCATAACAAACCAACAAAGTGTTTCCATGCATAATGCCACATTAAATCTAGATTATGAGATAGTTAACCCTCAAATAATTATTGACCATGAAGCTTAATAGATTTTGAAATGAGATCAACCTAGAGATTATTATAATTATGTATGACTCAGGTTATGTTGTTAGTATGTTTGTTTGTAAAATTGAAACATACAGTATAGGAAGCCTATAAGTTTAGTTATAAAATTTCCTTTTCAATAATTAGGTACATGTTCATTTCTAATTTGTTAACTGTATAAAGTAAGAAGAGTGGGATTTTAGAGTTTCGTTCTGAGAAAAAGTAGAAGAAGGTGAGCCACGCTAGGCTAAGAGCAAGAGTGGGCTACTTTTGTTCTAAATCTAAACCTAAGATTAAAGAGCCATGTTATTGGTACTCTTCATAAATTACAGGTACTTTTTATTTTTCTTTTACATAAAAAATGTACCTACTTTAATATATTTGATAATATACAATTCTCTTTTCATTTTTTGTATTTTTGTTAATTCCAAGATCTTTCTTCTTCCAAGTATCATTTACCAAGAAATCAAATTCTTTTAATTGAAAACATATATTGACAAGTGAGCCCATCATTTTGCTAGGAAATTATTAAAATGGCACCTTTAAACACAAAATGCCAACATAAATCACATACACAATTAGTGAATGAAATCAAATAACATACACATAAGACCAACAATAGAATGGTAACCATACATAAACAAAGAAACCAACAGCAGAATGATGACCATATATATACACTGAAACAAACCAATAGTAGAATGATGACCATATATATACAGAGAAACAAACCAACAATAGAATGGTAATCACTTATTAAACTTTGCTCCAGTAAATATCCGTGTTATCTTATTGAAATATTTTCTTTTTTGGTGTTTTAAATCAACAAATTCAATACTTTAAAGAGTATATATAACACAACTATCAAAATTAGATATTGAAATGAAATGGAATTCTAGCTATTATAAAAAACTAATTAATCGATTAAGTATGAATGAAGAAGAAATCTCCATGAAGCGACCGCCCTTATCTTTATCTCTTTATTTATTATCTCTCAACATATTGAAACTTGAATAACACAAAACAATTGGAACTCTATAGAAACTTGACAACCAGAATCACCATTTCACTCCAAAACCCATTCATCAAATCTCAAACTTTTTGCTTCTCCATCTATTTAAGCAACAGCAGTAGCAGCAGCGCCAAAATTTCAAAAGAACAGTACTCCTTCAAAATAAAGAAACAAAAAGGTCAAATTTAAGAGAAAATATAATAACAATGACAAATCCTAAATAGAAAGGTTATGTTTAGAACATAAAATGTCATGACCGACAGTGAAATAAGCCAAAACCTAAACCTGAGCATAGGGAATGTGGGATGGATGTAGAGACAATCCCTTTAATCATGGTGTTTAGTCATAGAGGAAGTAGGAGATTGAAGTTGCTTCAACAAGTTCATTATCTCAGACTAATTGCGCACGTTAGAGGACGAAAATCCTTCTCATTGCAAAGGAACTAAACCAAAAAAAGAAACATCTAATTTTTTGTTCTTTTCTTCACCTTCACAAAAATGGACAACCAAAAAATGGGAAAAAAAATGATAACTTCCTCATACCCAAGACTTGCTCTATATGCAGTCAAAGAGTGAGACTTCTCCTCATCCCCAAATTGGTCATTAGACTTCAATTTGTTGGGTTCTTTGTCAAGAATGGCTTTTTTGTTTTGTATGTTCATGAGGATTTCAGATTCTAGTGCGAGTTTCACAAGGGATTTTGATTTGAGCAAGAAAGAATAGAGCTTTAAAAGAAGAAAATAATTAGGAGAAGTGAAAAGAGGAATGCAAGAAGATTGGGTTCATAAAAGAAGAAAAAGTGAAGCTCATGTTTCAACAATATCCGTATATTGACTAACAGGTTAGACCGATTCACTGAAAAACTAGCCGGTTCTATGATAAACCTGCTAGTTTTTATATATGGAGGTTATTAAATAAAACCTAACCAAACAACTGGCCAGTTCATACTATTTTTAGTCAAACCGACTGGTCCAGTTTAGTTTTTAAAATATTGATGAAAACAAAGATAAAAAGAACTTGTACTACTAAAAGCTCAATGGATTTCAATGGCACGAGTATACAAGAGAGCAGTAGTTTGTTCGAACATTACAAGTAGAGCCAAAATTCTACAAGGACAAAGGCTTACTACCTACCTCAATACTTAAGCAGAGCAGCAATTTTGCAGTTATAGTTTAGGATTTGGTATCACAAGTCTTACAAGACTTTGCAAAGCAAAATGTGACTTGTATCACAAGAGTGGAGAGACAGGCACGTCAATTTTTGACATCAAAATTTTAAGATCTCAAGAAGAGGAACCAAAGAAAGACATCCTGCTTCTCTTGTTAGGAAGTGTTGTTCTAGGTGAATACTCTGGCGAGGCAAGGCCTTTCTCCAGAACAGAAGTTAAGGCCTGGTTGATGGATTTTGTCAGCAGCTGTCTTGCCTCAGCATCAGCAGCAACATTCTTGTTTCTGCAGCTGCTCAAAATGAACTCGACCTTCAGACGGTCGAACAGTGTTGATATTTCTGCGTTCATCATTTTCAAATGGAGAGTCTCAATAGCTTGTCTGATTTCGGTCAGAATCGAAGGTCTGTAGTCGCAGCAAAGTGATGCCATGAAGCACAATGTTCCATCGCAGGAATCATCATAATGCTCAACTTTAATCTCATCATCAATCATTGGAATTAACAGTCCTATACTGACTTCCTTTACATTCTTCTTGAGTTCTCTCACATGGCTAATGACTTGAGCAAGCAATGTGGCTTTGTCCATCTGCAAATCATTCAATAGTATTCAAGTCAAAACCCATGTGCAGAATGCCACAAGCACCGACGTATTGCTAAGGACTAATTTGAAGTATAAGTTAAAACTGTATTTCTGGTCAAGAGCATATTTATACTAGTGACATACCGGGGAGATATGTCTCCATTTATCAGAGCTACCTTCAAAAGTAACTTGGTTAATTATGCAAATAATAGACTCGTTCACTCCTGAACTAAGACAGCTGTCTCCACCAAACAATTGGCACGTGGAAATGAAGATAAATTAAGGGAACATTGCAAGCTGAGCGTTAAAACTATGAAACGATCACCACATAGGGGTGGTTGCAGGGTTTGTCATTTTTCTAAGCAATGAAGGTTAAAAAGTAACGGCTTTTCTTGTCCTGGATGTCTGTTTCGTGATTACGGTGATATGGTATGTTATTTTTAACAAACAAACATTTGATCCAAGCCACGTAGTTGTTTGTTTGTTATGGGATAAATATGAACTTGTTTCTCCAAGTAAGAAATGAACATCTGCTGCTAGTTGTTTGCAGTTTCATATCCTGCAGGTCGCTTCCTGCTTCATTCAAAATTATATAACCTAGTAAGCTAAATCTCCAAGTTGTAAAATGCCTTATATTCTATATCATATGAAGCATAAAAGACAAGCGAGATCCGCTTCAAATCCATTCAATATTCATCCTAACTTATCAAAGCCATAAAATCACACAGTTTCAGCTGCTTTTGTGTACACAGACTAAAAGTACTACATATAAATCCTTTATCTCTATGGACCAGTTAATTAAGCGAAGAAACAACGCCATCGTGATATACAGCGAATATCTAACTAAACTTCCTATTCTCAAAACAGAATTTGGACTACTCTATTCCTAGTAAACCTTAATCACAACAGATCTTAAAGCTTCCGTGATGATGGAGGTGGAAGTTGAACTGTCGGGAGTAGTTAAATACTAACGACTTTGTCCTGTAATTGGAAAATCAAGGATCTTGCTTAGTTATAACTGCCAACAAAGAATGAATCTGGCCTTGTGATGGTAGGATTGGGATTGAGTTCTTGGGTTAAAAATTTCCCTCAGATTTCTGCTCAACGGACCAGCGAAGAAATTGGCCATCTTACGTCTCACTAAACTTACTTCTGTGGGAGTGGGAAATATTTCGGAGTTAAATCTTCTCTGTGCATTAGAATTAAACATTTCATACTCATTATGTTGAGAAACTGATGAAGCCATTAGCATAGCCCTGAATTCCACAAGTACACTTCTATTTTAATGAGTTTTGTTCCAAAACATTACCAGTGAATCTAAATGCATGTGTTATGAAAAACAACCAAGTTCGTGGAATGAATTTACTTGCAAATAGTTGAACATGCTACGGTAGATTGGTTTAAGGGAAAAGAACAGAGCAAAAAGCTACAATAACCTTTTTAGTGCAGGACACGAGACCACGAAGAGTAGCGAGATGAGCATTGATTCTTTCCCTTCTTCTCCTCTCTGCTTCGCTGTGACTCTTCAAAGCTGACAAAATCTTGGCCTGCGAAGTCCCCTTCTTGTCGACTCTCGCCGGAGTCCGCACAAGCTCTCCCTTTTCACTATCCAAGACCAAAGATTCCGATATAATAGACGACCCTCCTCGCAAAACTCCAATGGAACATCCAGAACTGTTAGACAACGGCTCTAGAGTGTGATGGTCATAGTCGCACCCAAGCGAAGAGTTAGAATTGTAACGGTTAGCAAACATTGGTTTTTAAGCTAGCAAGAAGAAACACTACTGGAACGTGTGTTTGTTTGAGTGTCCTGCGAGCCAAAAGTGGAAGAAATTGAGTCTGGAGGGCGAGTGGCGAGAGCAAACTAGAAGGAGAGGTTTTGGAGAGGGAAGTTTTAGATGTTTGACGGAGTTGGTAGTGATTGTTTTGGTTGTCGTAGTTCTGGCAGTGATCATACGTTCCATAACTCGAAAGGGACAAATCTTGGGGGCCAAAGAGGGTGTTAGAGAAGGGTCAATGAGAGAGCATCAACATTTTCTTCTTGATAGCCTTGAAGAGCACTATATCCTTGTTTTGCGTGAGATTCTTTTAAAAGTGGAGCTTTGTTTGGCTAAAGAGACGGAGCTTTTACTAAAAAAAAAAAAGAGGAGACTGGGCTTGAAATTGTCAACCTCGATTTCTGGGATTTCGATGAAATGTTGTATTCAAGAGAGAGAACCAGCTAAAGGACTTCAAACAAGAAGCTTGGAGAGTTGACACTAGGTGGGCTTTGCAGCGTGTGGCAAGCATCACAAAGAGTAGAGCCTTATAGTTTCATTTTCCAACTACTGTGAATATTAACTGAAGCAGAATTGTCAGGTCAAAGGACTGAACTAACCATGATTGGAGTTCCTGGTGGTGCAACGGAATCTCTAAGATTGGATTAGATAATCATTTGAAAATGGTATGTTCTTGGCGGTTTTCTGAGTGGTTATCTGGTGTGGAAGATGCCATAATAATGTTTAAGGCATTCGAAAATAGCATTAAATGCTAGCTACCGGTTCATAAAAGAATATATTTATTATTGGCTTCTCTTTGCTGTTGTGTGTGTGGTTAGGAAAGTCAGAGGAAGACTAGTTCGCTATTAGTGACTGATTTGGAAAGAACCAAGTCTAATTTGTTAACCAAAATGGTATCTGCAGGCGTGAAGCAGGAGTAGAATACCTCGTGCATTCGATAATCAAGGTGTTTTCCTGGCAGTTCCTGAGGGCGTGGAAGATGCCACAATATTGCTCAAGGCAATTGAAAAGTAGGCATTGGTGCTACCTAGCAGATCATAAAACAATATGTTTGTATTGTGTGACTGATTTGTGTGCGATGACTACCGATGAGGAAAGTGAGAAGCATCCTCACTAACTACGAGTGACTAACAGTAACTTGGGGTGAATCAAAGCAGAGTTTGTCAATCTACATCACTTTCCACATCGGTAAAATATATGATTTTACTAAAAATTATATATATATATATATTAATCAGTAATTTACTATCTAAATATATTATTTTATTGACAATATAAAATCAGAAATTCTTTTTTATTGATGTACCATTTCTTAATATCATTAGTTTTATTTAAAAATATAGTAATATATAACATTAAAAATTAATTTGTTACTATTAGAAATTAATAAAAACTAATATATTATGCTTTTAATACAAAAATATTTTATATAATAAATGCAATATACATATATTTATATTCAACAATTGATCTTCAAAAAATAACTAATAATAAATTTATATCACAACTTATATTGTAATAATAAATTAAATTAACATTTAGCTATTGTAAATTATTTTTTAAAAATTATATCACAATACAAAAAATAATTTAACGATTTTTAATGATTATGCCAATAATTACAGCCTAAACTGCATGCATACTGTGTTTTTCTTTCTTTCTTACAATTACGTGTATATTCTGGCTAGCTGAATTGTTGAAGTATACTGAAGTTGCTTTCATGCCCTTGAATCGCTGTTGTGGTCAATTATGATTTATGCAAAATTATTAAATTAGTCTTGCAACAACTTTGTCGAAAAGGAAGTTAAGTTGATCACAACTCTCTACCTATTAGTTGTTTGATTTTGAGCAATAAGCTTCCTTTGGCCTTTTTAATATATGTTTGAATTTGAGATTGTCTACTGAAATTAGGCCAAAAGACAAACAAGAGAGAATAGTTGGAGGTGTCAACGAGTTATCCTATCGCTTTACGGGGGTCATTAAGTTGCTCGTTGTCTCAACAACCCTTCCTGTCAATTTCGTTAAACGACAACTGCAAAAACTAGTGTTGATTGACAACAAGGTCAACTATTTTTTTGAAAAATATTTAAGAATAATAATAATAATATAATTTATTATTATTTTTTTTATTCACATACTTTAAAGAGGTTGTGAAGGTCTCTTGATGACCTACCATCGATACAGAACTAGCTGATAAACTGCAGCCTGAATTTTTACATGTAAAAAAAAAATTATAATTGCAAAATTAGAAAAAGAAACTAACATTATGTTATTTTTATAATATGTTGATACATATATGGAAGGTGTAATAAAAATGTTGCAATTTCAAAAAACATCAACCAGAAAGAGGGAGAGAAATTTTATTCAATCAGCTACTTGTCTACATCCAAGTTACCAAAGATGAAGATTACAATATTGTGGCTTATGAGTTGGAGATTTGTTCCCATTGTAACCTACCCTTAATCGAACTCCCAACACATGTCCTCTTCCTATCTTTTTAAACGTCAGTTTATCATCACATGTTTGTTCTCGTAACATTTCTCAACCATCCTTCGTCCACCAATTTATGGCCATCCGGTTGCAGTGGCTTTCTTGCTATTCCAAGCATCTTTGTCTCCTTAGAGACATTTGCACATAGAAGATTCAGAGCCAATAATTTCTCTATTTTGATAGTCTTATGAACTTGTCACTGGGAACATATACTCTTTATGTATTTTTTTCAAAAAAGTGAGGCTGGTTCAGTGTTCACTACAACAAACACTACTTTTAGCGATGAAAATAAGCGTTGCTAAACAATAAGCAATCGTCGCAAATTAATTGTTATTGAATCCCGATAGCAAAATAACATCTACGACGTTTTGCTAAAATCGTCGCCAAAACATTTTTTGGACACAAATAATTCATCGATAAAAAGTATAATCGACGAGAATAGAGAACGTCATACATAGTTTTTTGCGACATTTATGTTTCGTAGCTAAAAGTTTTTCCTACTGAACTGTATTCGTAGATAATTATTTTTAGTGACTATTTTCTTTTAGTAGCAGAATAGTTTTAACTATTAATTATTTATTGTAAAGAAATGTTTTTAGAGACGTTCATACAAACGTAGGTAAAAACATTTTGTTACAATTTAGTTTTGGTAGCTAATAATTTTTTGTGACGATTTTGTTTTTATAGCAAAATAGTTTTAGCTACTAATTTGTATTTGTAGCAAAATGTTTCTAATGACGTTCTTGTAAACGTAAATAATAACTTTTTGTAACGATTTTATTTTGACAGCTAATATTATTTAGTGAGAAAATTTAATTTTGAATTTAATTATTATTATAATTGTTAAAACAAATTTATTTTAATTTATTACAATTTTACGACAGTTTAAAATATAAAAATTATTCATTTTATAATTAATATGTTGGTGACATATTTTTTAAATAATAATATATTAAAATAAAATAAACATATAAAATGGAATACAATTTATATAAAAACATATTTACATATCATTTACAAACTAAGAGTCTTCAACTGAGTCATTGCCACTATCATATGCAGAACCTGGTATTTGTTTAACTATTTTTTTAAAGCTTGTTCAATTCTTTTGCATTACAATTTAGCTTCTCTTCCGTACATTATAACTTAGTCTTCAATGCCTGGTTCTCTTCTTGAAGTGTCGTCACATATGCTAGTCGTGATGAAGATGCACCAACAAGCTTAGGGCCATACCTAAGACCTTTGATATAGCCTGATCGTGTACTAAAGAAATTGTTCCAAATGTTATCGATATTGGGCTTATTTCTCTCAGACAATGATGCCTGCAACAACTCCTGCATCTTGTCCTACAATTTAAAGTAGAAAATTGAGTTAAATAAAAAATTATTACTTACTACTACATAGAAAAATAAATTGTAATATTAATTTATTTATACTTACATAGTTACTTTGTGTCTCTTTAGACGTCCAGTCTTGACCTTCCTTGTAGTGTGTGTGCTTGTATAGTGTGATCCTATCACACTTTTGTCCTTGGAATTGTGTTTGGCTCTATAATATGAATTTAAAAAATTATAACCAATTAGAATTTATTGTATTAAAAATAGAATAATAAATTGAAAATGTTACACTTACAAATTCTTGTCAGACGTCAACAAATGATCTGGAGCTGGTATCATGAGGAGTCTTTATTTTTACTCTGTTAACCTTGGCTTTCTCAAACTTTTCTTAAATTAAGAGAAGTAGTCATGAGATGTATAAACAAATTAATGGAAGGAAATATGAATAGAAAAAAAAAAACTAAACCTTCATTGAAGCCTAATAATCACACATTTCATTCCAATTTTCTAGAGTCACTCATTCCAAAACATGTCTTCTTGCCTCTTCATCGGAAGGGGAAGATTGGTAATATTTATAAAGTCAATATCGATGATCTTTCACCCTTTGTTTCAACAGCGAACTAACACTACTTGAAACTTTAGACATGTCGATATCAACGATATTGAGCTTCATCTGAGAAAATACGTATAAGTTAAGTTATTATTTTTTGTAAGTAAAATCGCAATACATATAGTAAAATGTATTGAGATATTATCGAAACTTTTTCTAAAGCATTTTGAAGCAAGTTGTCTTCCTTCAACTGCCTGATATACTGAAGGCAAGGCAACTCATTCCTCACAACAACGCTTAAATCACTAGCCAATTTTGCAGTTTGGATCTTATCCATTGGGCGCCGTTGTGTAGGGTCAATCGTTAATGACAACTTGATGTTCATTGCAACATTCATTCGTTACAACTCAACTCCTTTTGTCTTACCTCTACCTTGTTTTTTGATGCCAATATTGAAACCTGAAAAAAAACATAATGAGAAAAACACACTAAAACATGTAATGAGCAATTTCAACATAAATGTAAATATGTTTGGGTAACAATAACACACTTGAAGATCCCTCATGACTAGCAGACGATGTTGGTTAAGATTGTTGCTGACTTTCTTCAGTCGATGATGCAATTGCTAGTTGTTCTGTGGGAGAACCTTCATCTGTCGTTATCACCCTCTTTCTTTTGTTTCTACCAGGTGCCATTATAATGAACATGTGTAAAACGCAATTGAAAAAAAAATTAACATGTTGTGAAATATTAAAAATATGCAATCAGCATGACTAAAACATCAACAATATGAGGCAATGACAACTTGGAGACATTTCAAACAACACAAACAATTTATTTACCTGCAATCATTATGATCATGATTTTGAAAAAAGTCATCATTAAATGACACATGAAAAATATGCTTGTAGTCATAGTAAATTAGCATAAGTAAAACATAAATAACATAAGGAATTATCTTCTTAACATTTCAAACAACATAAAAAATTTATTTATATTCAATCATCATGATCAAGATTTTGAAAATCATCAACATCTACAAAAAGATAAGTGAAACATTAAAAATATGCTTGTATTCATCATAAATTAACATAACTAAAACATTGACAACATAAGGCAATTATCTTCTTAACATTTGAAATAATACAAACTATTTATTTACATTCAATCATCATAATCAAAATGAAGAAAATCATCATCATTAAGTACATTATTGTTTGATCCTTCATCACTAATATATTCGAGCAAAGTATAGTCATTGTCATTTAAGTCATCTTCAGTATAGTCTTCCTCTGTTTGTAAGATAAGATGGGCTTGGACTTCATCTAGTTGAACTATGTTGGGCTCGACATCTCTCCTATGGAATGATGATATATCTGCATTTTCTGCTGGAATGCCTTTGTTATTGAACTCTACTATAATATCTTGGTAGACTTCATCAGTATCCTCATCCAATTCACCGATATCCCTTACACAAAAATCAAAGACATTCCTCTATTGAAACTTTTGAGCAACCTTCCAATTGCTACCCAATACAATATCGTTGACGTAGAAAACCTGTTTGGCTTGATTTACAAGGACAAAAGGATCATTATCATACCATGTCTTACTAACATTTATGCTAGTAATATGCCCGTTCACTCTCATGTCAGTTAGATCAATCCAACTCTTATCCGTTTAGCTATACAATACAAGAAGATAACAGAGTTATAACATGCATTTTTTGTTTTATATTATGTTAAAAAAACCTATGTTTAATATTATGTGCAGTCAATAACATTGTATCAGTTCATACGTACCATTTAAGTAAACAATATACAACAAAATGAAATGACAACTGATATATAAAACAATAAAGGTTACTATTAATTTGCATACCTGAAGATGTATAATTGTATACAGTTGACTTGAGTTGTTTATATTCCTAGGATAGAATAGGACACTCTGATACAAATTTAAAAAGATGGGAAGAAGAAAGGGATTAAAACCGAAACAATTTTCTTGGTTTTAGACTAAATGTGGTGGGTAGGGAAAAAAGTACCTGAGGATCCACACAAATTATATGGTTTTTGGCTCCAAGCAAAAAAGGAACACAGAATCTGCAAAATAGACAAAGGATTCGGTGAACAACAAAATCTATTATAAATAAATTGAAAACTATGAATTAAAGGTTAGACGGCCTAAAATCATATTTAATATGCATAGGCATTATAATGACATAATTTATAAATATCTAAATTGTGCACAAAGAAGGAACATTCAGGGTGGTACTTTTTGTACATAAGAGTAGTATTGTTTTAATAAGATGGTAATGTTTTTTAATATATTTGATTTTTATCTATATAGTATTTTAAGCTTATTAATGAAGCTTTCTAAGGTTCTTATTAGCTTAACTATGAATATTAAAGTTTCTAAACTCAATCTTAAATTTGAAGGTAATGTAAGTCATACTTTATCTTTGTCGACCCCTATTGTCAACTTAAACGTGTAGCATCCTTGTCAAATAATGGCAAAGTGAAGGATTAGTGGAAATGAAAATGAAAGTAGAACATATATAAGAAAAAAATGTTTTTGTTGTATATGTTCCAGTTGTCGCAGTTGGAAAAAAATACAAAATTTGTGTTTCTTTAAAATTTGTATGGTTTTTTACTGTTTAGGAATAAGAAATAGTAAGGATATTATGACAAATATATTTTTAAATTTATTTTTGAAAATCAAAGTAAGATAAATAAATATTCTCCCAATTATCTTTTATAGTTAATAATAGAAGAAAAAGATGATGCATATTGAAAAAAAGAATGTTCAACATTATAATATTACTTTCCTTTTTATGATATTCAAAATGCATACATAACAAATAATTGGTCACTAATGACCACCACTAGTAAGCTATATAGTTGATTTTAATAAGAAAATATTTTGGGACTATTTTATTTTGAATGTTACCTATAATTCTACATATCATATTATCATCAGAAAAAATTGAAAAATATGAGCGAAGAAACATAACTAATTAGTGTCTTGCAACCAATACGACTGAGTTGTTTCTTAGCAAATTCCTTGTCTTTTTTAATGCTAATAAAGTAGAGGTATGTGATTTCTTAAGATTAAATCAACTAATTCATATAAGAGTTAAGGAAAATAGGCTAATAATGAAGTGGACATCTCTCTCGTATATACTCACAACACTTTACTACAAAGAACCTCTTTAAAAATGAAGCTCAATAATTTTTCACTTTTTTTCTATGCTTATCATCATCATCATTGTGCATGTTGAGAACATATTACATGTGAAAAAAAGTTCACTTTCGTACAAAAAATGAAACAAAGCAAACCATAGGACTTTCATTGAACACCTTGTAACCATAACATAAAACACACCTAACTTCAACCATTCATTGTGTTTGTTCCCTTTCTTCACCATCATTAACACATTTTAAAACAAACCCAACAATTAAATTGTTTAATCTATGTAAACAACTCAACAAATCGAAGAAACCTACAACAATTACTATTCAGTATCATTAACACATTAAAAAACAAACCCACAAAAAATCTAAGAAAAACTTACCAGGTTGACCTCAACTCTAGGAGACGATAGATGGGAGAAAATAAGAACATAACATTTAACGACATAAATGAGATTCGTCATCAAATGTCAAACCCTTAGCTACGATATATGATAACTGTCACCAATATATTTGGAAAAATAAGAAAAACGACATAGTTATATTATTCTGATCTCCTATATTTTACGACGAAACGAAGATTCGTCGCAAAATGCCATGCTTTGGCTACGAAACAACTAAAGCGTCGCAAAAACTATTTCTTTTACCTTTTCCGACGATGGCAATTTTCGTTGCCTAAAAGTATAATTTTACTACCAATTTTATATAACGTCGCCAAAACCCAAGCATTTTGTTTACATCTTTATTTTTTAATTGATTAACATATGTGAGTTTTTCCTATTACCAATAACAAAATGAAAAATTAATCTTCTCACTTATACATGCAATTGTTCTTCATTTGCTTAATTTTTAGGAATGACTAATCTTTAAATATAATTTGTTAGAAATAGTTTTATAATTATATTACAATGTCTTCTTAAATTATTATTATTTATTTGATTAATTAAAATAATTAAAATTTTTAATTTTTTCAAATAAGTTTTTTGAAATTATATTAATGAAGATGTATAATTGTATGAAAATTGTAAGTCAATTTTATTTTATTTGAACGGTTAACAAATTAATTTCCAAATAGTTTTCAAATGAATAATTTAATTTTTAATTCAAATTATGTTTTATTTGGAATAGGAAAATAAATACAATAAATCGTAGCAAATTAATTAATACTGCTTCTTAACAACTACAATAAATAATAAACGACATCGTTTACCTAAACTAGAAAAACGACGTCATTTTGTATTAGGTTTTCAAAGACAAAAATATAAATGCCTACTCCATTCTCGTTCAAGATGTTAATAACAATCCAAAATCCTCTTGTAGATAATTTGTTTGAGTTTTGTGTTCTGCTCATCATCATCAAAGAATGATTATTCACTAAATCGGTATTATTATTTTGAATGTGAGTTACTGTGATTATTCTTTTGTTCTATTGTGATTATTCACTAAAACCCTTTAGGTGTTTATTGTGAGTTCTTAATTATGTATTTTATGTATGAGTTGTGTTTATGGTTATGTTTTGAAGATGATTTACTGTCTATCTTTGTTTTTTCTTTATGTTTGTCATCCTACTGACGTTTAACGCTTAATCTCATCAAAGCTTTGTTTTTGCATTGATGAAGCTATTTCAAAAGTATTTTACTTTTATTCATTTCCATAATAGTAATATAGAGACATACAGATAATACTATATTTCCATACATCAAGAACATAGTCATGTCAATTTTACTTTAAATTCTGAATTTGGCATATGATACAAATTACACAATAATTTTTGAAATTTTAGTAAGGGTAACTTTCATATCATTAGGCACATTGAAGATATATAAGTGATAAACTAGACTAGTTTCACTTGTCATCGAAATTGGAGTTAAACATATCATCATTTTATTCTAAATCGACTTTTGCAGAATATACCTCTTAAAATTATTAATCAAGGAATGTCGACATGAAGACTAGTTTCGGATGGCCCTAATTCATTCTGTTGGGAGGAATGTGGCAAAATTGTCCCTATTGAAAATACTAACAATGCAGAAAAAATCTTCATTTTATACATTAATCATCGTTTGCCTTCCATGGCCGATCTTTTGCTTTAAGATATTTAGTATCATCTGAATAAAGTCACTTTCCTTATTATGTACATCTCATTTCCTTTTATGAAGCTATTATATATATATTCACATTTGATGGTTTATAATACATGTTGTTTTAAGCTTCCTTGAGTCTCGAAGATGACATGTATGGCCATGGAGGCGGGAACGATGTCAAAACAGTCCATAAAGGAATATGAAAATTGGTTGTTTTGGAAAATTCGTCAATTCCACATACTTCATCTGCTCATTCACGTATGCATGTCACTCCAATTTTAGTTCATTTAACTGTTTACTAATATAACAATATCTAAGTTCTATACTGATTGTGTTTTAAGTACTAAATCTAGCAACTCATACTGTATCCTCTACAAGTTTAGCTATAGTGGAAAAGCTATTACAAGATGATTGAAAAACCTTACACTTGAGGGAACAATTGTTACTATTCCAATTAGTGAGTTTGAACGTGCAAGGACCCTTCTTGGGAATCCAGATATCGGGGATTCATTTACCTTTACCGACTCTCATGTTACTTAGAATCCAAATAAATAATTATATCATTTTCATTTAGCAAGTTAATCAATTGAACTCAACTTTAAAGTTGATTTATTGTTGTATCTATAATAATTTGTCAAACAACATATCTACTATTTAGGGGTCAAGTTGCGTACTATTGAATGTGGACTATTGTTGTTCTGGTTCTATAACCGTATAAATTGGGTAACTTCTAATTTAAAGTTCGTACTATTCCATATATCATATTATTATATTGATAAAATTATTTAAATTTTTTATAGCTAATCTTTGCAATGTTTGTAAATACTAATGATTAATTAATATTACTGTTTAACACTTAAAATTATGTTGTGAATTTTTTGAATAATACGTTGTAAATATTCAAAACAAATCTCCAATAAAACATATCTTAACTATGATAGATTATAAAAATGTTAGTTTAATAATTTTGGAAAATGTCACAAATGCCAAGTCATTCTACATTCAGATAAGTTCCTCAGTAGGCAAAATCCAGAAACAATTTCAGAAGATTCAGTAATATTGAGGTTAACTAAACTGATTAGACTCCGAAAACTAGCTGAGCAAAATCCAAACTCTCCAAAAACAATGTGCAAATAACATAACACAAAGAAATCAAACAAAAAATACAAAACACAAAGAAATTAACTTTAGCACTACAAAAAGCATCCTATATACAGATCTACACAAAGAAGGTCCACATCTACCCTGGAAGGATAAAAATCACAACTTTCTATTTAACAATCGTAAAATATTTGTTTTCTTTCTCCCACTATCTTGAGAGGCAAATGCAAACATCACAGGCAAATAGGAGAAAATCGATCGACGAGATACTAAAACTTGTGACTAACCAAGATTAACAAAAAAAGAGCCGATCTAGTCAGTAAAAGATATAAAAATGAAGACCGCAACTGAAAATATAATAGATAGTAAAAAAAAGTGACAGGATTATAGACTGAGTTTTGATATAGTCAATGAATTTCATACGTGGGTAAGATGTTGGAGATCGTTGGTTTTGGGAAGACTTGATGGAGATTACAGAGGAAGAACTGAGTTCCAGATAAAGGTAAAACTTTTTTAAGAACAATAAAGAACAATAAAGAAGTAAAGAAAATGCTTGAGTTTTGGCGACATTTTTTACAATTCGTATCAAATTTGTACTTTTAGGTGACGATTTAACAGATTGGTAGCAAAATGTTGTACATTTTGCGATGTTATAGGTATTCCGTATCTAAAGCTTGGCATTTTACGACGAATATTACATTGATCACAAAATGTGGGAAATCTGAATAATATAATTATGTTTTTTCGCGTTGTTCGAAACGTATTGGCGATGGTTATCAGATATCGTAGCTAAAGGTTTTGCAGTTTACGACGAATTTTGTTTCCGTCGCTGAATGTTGCGACAATAAAAAAAATTTTAGGTGGGACAATATCGTTTGTAATAAAAATCAAACCCATAGCCTTCTCCCCTCCCTCTCCCTCATTTTTACGTTTTCTGTCAACAGTCATTGAATTTCCCTGTCTTTCTTCAATCTCTTTCTGCTTTTCTTCTCGATTTTATGTTTTTATCTTCCCCCCATCCATCATCTCGTAGAGTTGAGTTCAACCTGGTAAGTTCTCTTTCATTTATTGTGGGTTTTTTTTGAATGTCTTAAAGATACCATATGTAAAAATGTTATAGTTTCTTCGATTGAATGGAGTTGTTTGCATGGATTGAAGGTTGACATTATTGGGTTTTTGTTGAATTTTTTGAGGTTGTGGTGAAGAAAGGGAACATAATTATGAAGTGTTGAATAAACGTGTGTTTTATTTTCTACTTTGAACGTTTTCAATGAAAGTCCTATTCTATAGTATTGCAATTTCAATGATGTCTCTGGAATTAGGGGGCAGGAACTTTGGATACGTAGTTTTTTTTTTTGCTTGTTAAACCATGTCTTTTAATAGGTCGGTTGTAGTTTGAAATGTTTTATTATTTCTATATCAATGTATGCCTTAATGTAATCCTTATAGAATTTTATACCTAAAAAAAAATTTCTTCTCAGCTTCTACGTTATCTTCATTATGTTCTGTTTCAAAATGCTTAACAACTTTGCCAATTGGTTTGCCTTAAAATGTAAACAAATCAAAATTAAATGCCCTATGTGATGTTTCCTTCATATGATTATTTTTCATCTTCATCGACATGATCTAAACTTTAAGAAACAAGCATGCAAGTTCAAAGGTTCTGGCCAAATGAAGGAATGCGTATGTGAGAGTGTGTGATAGTTGTTCCTCCGTAGGTTGCAAGTATGAACCATATACATATTCATATGATGATCTACTTTGCCTCTTATATGTATATGAATATGATGAAGTGTATTTTGTTATACTATAAATGTGTTTGGTTCTTAAGAATTTTTTCAATAAATGTTTACCTTAGGAAAAGGTTTTCTTTCCTAGATGAGATAGACCCTTGCATATATCATATCCCATGCCTATCATTAGGTGTGTTTTTTGTAATTGAATCTATATAAAGATGACTTCAACTTTGAAACTTATTTTTTAAGGTTTGTTACCATGCTTTATGCTATAAATTTTTAGACCCAACAAAAATTGGAATAACAGCTGCAAAAAAGGAAGAAAAGAAAAGGGGTTAAAGGTGGTCAAAATGAGACCTCCAAGACTTGCTATTCCATCATTTCCAACTAGAATATATCTTTATTGAAACTCGCCATTTATACCTTTCTCTTTTATGTTGTCTTCTTATCCTTTTCTTCTTATGTTTGCTTTGATATTCTATCTCAAGTATGTATATCATATCTTTACTTCTTCTTAGCTGTTGGTTATTGTTAGAAAGATAGGAGTAGTATAGAAAGTGTTAAAACAAAAAAAGTTGAGAAAATATTGAACATATGTACTTATTAGTGTTGTATATTATTGACCATGCGTATACTTTCAAGCCTAAGAAATAATTCTAGAATTCAAACCAAAAACCACATATGGTAAATTTTCCTTTCTTTTCTTGGATTTCAAACACTGGAATTGATCCAACTATATGTGTATATAGCTTAAATATTGTTAAAAGAATCGGATGGTAATTTTCTCATCCTGGAAGCATCATTCCATGAAACAAAAGTACAAGAAATGGGAATATTCGAAACTACAAAGCAGCAACAATTTATCCATGCACTTTCTTTTAGTTTGACCATGCTTAAAGCTATTGTGTGAAGGAGAGATGACAATATACCTTGTTTGATTCCTTACTGCCTAAGAACATAAAGATTCTCTTAAGGTCATCATATCCTATGGTCAAAAGGGTTATTCTAGGATTTATGCTTGACTATTTTCAGCTGATTGACAATGTTATGCTTTTAGATTCCATTGTAATACTATAACAATTATATACTCAACATAATTATCTAATTTATTTAATTAGACTATCAAGTTCAAGGCATGTTACAAATTTGATTATTTGAACTATAATATGAATACTATTCAAAAGTTTAACAATAGGGTTAGATATATTGTAAATCTTTTTTAATTTATCCTTCTTTTTAATTTCAATGCTTATATTTTAAAATTTATTATTTATTTTGTAATATTATTTAATTATCATATTATCTTCCCTAATTCATAGTTTAACCTTTAATTTTGAATTTATTTATAATAGATTTGGTTGTTCACCAACTCTATATCCATACTATTTTGTAGATTGTGTGTTCCTCTTTTTGATTGGAGTCAAAAAACCACATTGTTTGTGTGGCATCCTTAGGGAAATTTCTCCCTGCTCGCCAGATTTATTTCAAAACCAAGAAAATTGTTTCAGTTTAATCCCTTTCTTCTTTCTAGAGGGTCCTATTCTATTCTAACAACATAAATAAATCAAGTCAACTGTTTACAACTATACATCTTTAGATATGCAAATTAGTAGTAACCTTTATTGTTTTATATATTGGTTGTCGTTTCATTTTGTTGTATATTTTTTACTTAATTGGTGCATACGAACTAATGTTATTGATGTTTTACACAGGTTCATTATAATAGCACCTGGATGAAACAAAAGAAAGAGGGTGGTAATGGTAGATGAAGTTTCTCCCACAGAACAACCAGCAATTGCATCATCAAATAAGGAAAGTTAGCAACAACAACCTTTACCAACATTGTCTGGTAGTCAAGAGGGATCTTCAGGTCTAGTATTGATAACCAAACATATTTACATTTATGCTCTCATTATATGTTTAGTGTGTTTTTATCATTATGTTTTTTTCAGATTCTAATACTGGCCTCAGAAAATGAGGTAGACGTAAGACAAAAGGAGCTGAGTTACAACGAATGAATGTTGCAATGAATACCAAGTTATCAGTGACAATTGACCCCACGAAAAGGTGCCCAGTGGATAAGATCCAAGCTACAAAATTGGCCAGTGAGTTGGATGTCGTCGTAAGGAATGAGTTACCTTGCCTTCAGCATGTCAGGCAGTTGAAGGAAGACAACTTGCTGCAAAATGCTTTGGATAAAGTTTTGATAATATTTCAATTAATTTCATTATATGTATTGCTATTTTACTTAACTAAAATAATAACTTATCTAATACGTGTTTTCACAAATGAAGCTTATTATCGTTGATATCGACACGCCTGAGGTTTCAAGCAGTGTTATTTCACTATTGAAATAAAGGGTGAAGGATCATTGATATTGATTTCATAAATATTATCAGTCTTTCCCTTCCGATGAAGAGGTAAGGAGACATGTTCTGGAATAGGAGACTGAAGAAAATTGGAATGAAATGCGTGATTATTGGGCTTCAGCGAAGGTTCAGGTAATTACTTTTCTCTCAATATTTCCTTCCATTAATTATAATCATCTTATAACTACTTCTCTTAATTTAGAAAAAGTGTGAGAAAGCTAAGGCCAATAGAGTTTTGCTACAACAACATATTAGTAGCTAACAGTATTTTGCTACCAAAACAAAATCGTCATAAAAACCTATTCACTACCAAAACCTAATTTGTCAGAAAAAGTTTTTACCTACGGTTAAGAAGCGTCTATAAAAATATTTCCCTACAATAAGAATTTAGTAGCTAAAACTATTCTGCCACTAAAATAAAATCGTCACTAAAAACAATTACCTATGAATAGTCTTTAGTAGGAAAAAAGTTTTATCTACGAAACATAAAAGTCACATATAATTATGGACGACGTTCTTGATTATCGTCAGTTATACTTTTTACTGACAAATTATTTGTATCGAAAATATTTTTTCGCGACGACTTCAGGAAAACATTGTGGATGTTGTTTTGTTACCGAGATTCAGCAATGATTTTGGTGACGATATTTTTTCATCGCATATTAGTATTTGCGACAATTTGTTATTCTTGAGCGAAGTTTAATTTCGTTACTAAATGTCCTGTTTGTTGTAGTGATTATTTGATAACAATTTTCATACTCGGTTATCTTGGCTATTTGAGACGAGTTCTCTTTGGTGTTACAAGTTTATACTGATCCCTATTAAGGGTAAGTCATTTCTGTTGCTAAGAAATGGTTGCTAATTTATATAGTAAATTCCTTCACGATCCATCACAATTAAAAAACTCTAATAGTGATATCAACTTATTGAATTCTTTCTATTGATACCATTGTTAAAATTTCCAGTAACATCCTTCAAATATTCAATAAAACACAAAAGTTTCTTGCATTTAAAAGAGCTAACAATCAACTTTTATCAAAGTGACAGATAATGACAGTATCTTGAGAATACTGTTACATTTCCCATTATAAGACATTTCAAATACACTTCGCAACCTCCATCAATACCTTTTCTTAAAAAAAAGCTTGTCAAATAATAATTATTAGTATTCCAATTATGTATTTTACCATTTTATTATGTTTTCTTTTTACTACTGGTTAGTCTTTATTAATTAGTTATTGCAAATTAATATACATTAACTTTCATCTTACTACCACATGAGCCTTAGTCCTTAATAAGTGTCATACCATATATCTTCCTTCAATCTATTGTAGTTGGTACTACAATTGTATTTTTTGTGTCTACATAGACATGCCATGTTGAGCCATCCATTCGTGGTGTCTAATCTCAATGGTTTTAAGGGGGCCTAGGGAGAAATTAGATCGAATCTAAATGAGCTTGTTTACAACCAGGAAATCAAATCTCAACTTAAAACCTTAAGGCAATGGGTTATGAGTCTTATCTTTGTATATAACTCACTCTATCTTTATGTCTCTTTTTGATGTGTGATCAACCCACTTGTAAACTTCCAACACCTCCCCTCATAAATGGATCCATCTATATAGAACTAGCTCTTGCTTAACTCATAGCTCATGTAAAGTGATTTGAGTCACTCTATGAATTACCCATTAATTTGACCTAAATCCATGAATCTTTATTCATTAGATTTCACCAACTTAGCTCTGATACCAATGATTTGAGAGAGCTTGGGGAGAAATAGGACCTGATCCAAGTAAGCCCATATATAACTAGGACATCATATCTAAACCCAAAACCTTAATTCAATGGGATATGAGTCTTACATTTATGCATAACTCACTTCATACTTATGTCTCTTTCCGATGGGGGATTACACCACTTATGAATTTCCAACATAATCATCATTGAATGGTGTTCAAGAGGGTAAGGAATGTACTAGTATTGTCCATACTACTAGAAAAGTTAAATTGGGTCAGGTTTATGGCCATAATGAAAGAGCTCATAATAAGGAGAGAATATGTACAGAAAACTATAATGTAATTGTATTGTTGTATTAACGTGTGTTTGCAAAGGTTGTAAAGAACCCTATATATACATAAGGAGTATTGTTAAAAAAAGGAAATATAATGAATAGAGGATATTTGTATAACCAAATTGATCAATAATTGAGTGGTTGAAAATTTACAACAATTTATGAGAGAATATTATGTACTATTAGTCTTCTTCAAGCTTATAAGTGAAACAAACTAGTCTCAAAGTGCATGGAAGGCACAAGTGGCAAGAGATTTAGTCATGACATTAACAATTTAGTCAAGAACTGGGATGTGACAAATGAAGAGAAACTTTTTTTATATTAAGTCACAAATAATGTGAACAATATCCCAATAGGCTTTATTTGATTAGGAGAAATTTAACAGTAAGAAAGATGACATCGAGATTTTTACACCATAAGGTATCTTTGAGATGAGACAATCCATTCTCACTGAATAAGGAAGAAATAACACAATTCAGCAGCAATTAAAGCAATGCTTCTATATTTTGCCTAAATGCTTGAGCAACCAAAATGAGTTGTTTCTTGGCACACTATTAGATGAGATTAGGGCCCAAAAAATACATTATTTAGAGGTGGAGTTTAGTCATCAAGATAACTAGTTCAGTTCATGTCAGAGTAGGCTTATAGGTTAAGTAAGGTAGCTTTGATAAGGTGGATGCCATGAAAAGGTGTAGGTTACAGATGTTGAATAATTTATTTAACTATAGATCAATGAATGTAGATAAAGAAATAAAGGAACTAGGACACTTTATTAATGGGAAATTAGATATCTCGATAAGTAAGGCAAATGTACTAAAAAGAACTAATAGGGTTAGAGAGTGGTGTGTCATAATTTTTGGAGAGAGGTAAAAAGGGGGTCATAGGTATGTTTATAAGCTTAGAAGAATTAAGATGTGTGTGAATGAGGAGGTCTTTAATGTATTTGATTTTAGTTAAAACAAGGCCATTTGGTGTTATGATGGCTTCAATACTAAGAAAGTAATAAAGAGAGCCAAGGTCTTTGATGAAAAAGATAGTATTGAGCTTATATATTAGAGAGGTCATACAACTTTGTGAAGAAACTATAACCAAGATGTCATCACATAAACCAAGGGGTAGGTGGTATGAGGTGAAGCAGAATAAATAAAGAGAAAAGTGTCAAATTTTGAGGGAGTTCATTAGAGTTCAAGGAGTTTTTGATTTTGTGATTATTTGTTTTTATAAGCGCATGATATAGCTATAACTAGCATAGGCAAGTACGGGTCGATTCCATAAGGATTGTTAATGTCTATCCACTATTTACAAACTTAAAAAGTTAGACAAACACTTTTAGATGATTGAATTAGAAAATAAAATAAATAATAAATCTAAACACTAAGGCAAAGCAATATCAAGAATATAAAAATCAATGAAACAATTAGATTTAGAAGAGAAATCCCTTAGGACTTCACTATATTCAATTCCACTTTAGCTTAGTGAATTACTCGAGTCTCTTAGACTAGCATGAGTTTCTAACTTAGATCATAGTATCTCTTAAGACATACATCCCCTATTTATAGGTTAATCATTTGGATTGAATCTAGATAACCTAAGAATGCTTTAATTTGTTTTATGAACTCTCTTTATTAGTTTTACCCTAACCTAAGAAGATTTTGTAGCTTTCTCTCAAATAGATTATGTATAGCCTCTTTATCCATGCTTTTACCTAAACAGATATCTTATCGCTCTAATCTCGATGTATGAATCAAATATTGAATAGTCCACTTTCACTCATTGGGTTTATTCAATATACAAGCATGTATAAATAACAAGCAAATTAGAAATTCATTAAACCAAAGATAAATTAAAGTATATTATATACTAGGTTTGTCCTACTTAAATCTACATCCTAATTTAGTCATAATCATATAAAGAATATTGACATAAGAACAATAAAGAAAATTAGAAAAAGGAACCATCATTCTTGAAACTTGAATCTTCAAATAATTTTTGGTGAAATCTTATTCTATACTTCAGTGAATGATGTAATCTTAATCAAAACCATTGTAAAATGAATTGAAAATGACTTTTTTTGGCTAAAAGGCTCCCTCTTTTATGCCTCTTTCTTTCTTTAAAATCGAAAAACATAGTTTTTTAATGAGCTACAAGGACCCATATGTTCTCTTGGAATTTTTGTAGAAATCTACAATACCAATATAAGATTTATACTGGACCATATATGGTACGATGCTCTTCATCTAGGGCCAATACAAGGGTGTGTAGGGAGTAAAGTATAAATAAAAGAACACCTTTATATATGACCCTTAATATGATAGTTTGTAGGTGTTGTATTCATGGATCCTTAACTATTCTTTCAAAATTATTACAATTTAGTCTAATCTCCTCCAAATTACTCCTTTTCCTTACATATGCAGAAATAAGACAAATGATAATATTTCTCAAATTAAGTACTAGATGATTGAGAATCTTGAGAAGGTAGCCTTGCCTTTAACAAGCTCTCCTATTATTGAGAATCCGAAATCGCTATAACAAAATGATGTCATCCTCACAAATGAAGTTCTAAAGTTGATATCTAACTTAACCATTAAAGTTAAGGAAATCAAGATATTGATAGAGAAGGTTGATAAACTTTTTGCTACAGTGGTATAGATTATTGGGTAAAATTCTCCTACTCTAGCAAAATAGATTTTCAAAGGACTTAGGGGCATTCTGCTCCAACTACAGCGTAGTCGCCTTCCAACTATTTTTTCTATATATGAAAGATATATCCCTTGTAGCACCTCGATCTATAAGGCACAGTACCTGAACCTCATCCGACATTTAGGAATATTCCTCATGAATCGACGTGCTAGTTAGAGCAGTCACATCTAATATCATAGCATCAATTAAAACAGGAATACTCAATATCTAAACCTCAATTCCTCATTTCATTGATATATATATATATATATATATATATATATATATATATATTATCAAAAGCTTATCAAAGTCTTCAGCTTTATTTACAAAATATGCTACATTAATGAGGAACTATACAAAAACTCTATCTAACTCTTTAGTCTCAGCTGATCGACCTTTGAGCCATTTATTGAGTCCAAAATGTAGTACTAGACTTCTTTTAGATTGCCTTAGTAACTAAATCTCCTCTCTTGTGCCTGAAAGTCAACATTGCAATTTTGGTGAGTTTTGTGAACTTAGTGAGCTAACCATCATCGATGGCTCACTCATAATAAACACAGAATAATTCACGATTCATATTCAATTTGCAATTAAGTCATAGCACATACTAATCATCATATTGCATCAAATAATACTTTGTTCACTTATTTCACATTTTTTTGTTCAGAACAAGTCAAACAATTCATTTTAATCATTTAAACATATATACCAAATATATATGCAATGCACATATGACTCACTTTCTATTATTACGTTGTTGTGATCGAGTGCCTTTTTAACTATCCGTATCTATTGTGGATACTAGGCTCATCAATAACTGTTTTGTATCTGTTGGGTACCGGGTTTATTATACATAGTGAGCCAGAGGCTCTTACCACATTCTGAGCTTTAAGCTCTTTTTCACTGGCTACTCTGGTCTCAACTACCTTTATCTTATTATGTATATCATGTAATGAATGGATCACATCACATATTTTCAATTAGCACTTTATTTTAATATGCTCATTCAATTTCAAAATTTTCAATTAGCACTTTGTTTTAATATGCTCATTCACTTTCAGATATCATCGGACTTAAGTTCAACATTCAACAATAATGTTGAGTACACTTATTTCTGTCAGATTCATATACAATGAGCGCTTCCAATGTGATTTTCATCCATCAAACACCTCAAACAATCAATGTACGTAATTAACAAAGTCACATCAATAATAATTCAATATAGAAATTTAAACAAAACAATAATCAATGTGAGACCATCTAGATTGACTCACAGTATGCTCCAGATAGCTATTGCCTCGATGTCCCAGTAATGTCTGAATGTTGTCACTCTATTTGTGCTTTTATATTATGTATCACAAACATATTTACACATTACTAATTTGAACAATCACATTAATGCTCAACCATACATATATGTATATGTGTTATGTATAATGCACGCTCAATGAAAAATCCTAAGTATGCATTACCTTAATTATGTGTCTCAATCATTCAAACATCTTCATTTGTATATGTCTGGCTTACTCTTATTTTTATACCTCAAGTATACTTAATTATTCTAAATTTCCTCAATAAATTATTTACCAAGGTTGTTACAGTATTATAAGATCACATAATATCCAAATTGTCATTCATCTTTACTTAAACACATCATTCATCTTTTTTGAATCATATTAGTGTTCATAGGATCACTTTTATTCTTATAACATCTCCATATTTCCGTATTTGAATACTTGATATTTAGAAATCTATTATTAACCTCAATTATCACCCTAAACATATCACATATTTAATCACTTAATCCATCATCAAACTAGGTTCATTTTAAGCTTCATTTAAGCCTAAATGCATTATAGGAAAGTACCTAACCATTTGTTGTTTCAATCATCATCTAAAAGAAGTATAATTTATGTAAAAGCCATTCCCATGATGGTGGATGACTTCCCACAATCGTGGGTTATGTTAACAAAACATTTCCATCACTTTCATCACTTCCCATGTTTGTGGATGCATTCCCACGATCTTGTATTATCAAAATCTGAAATTTCTAGCTTTAGTCTTCCATGTTTTCCAGATTTCCAAGTCCTACAAGTTACGTCTAACATATCTTATGCTTAGTTCATCATTCCTAACTTAAATCCTCATAATTTCCTCTTCATTCTCACCTTTATTTCAGCTCAACATTGTTCATCAAATCCAATCATAAATCATTGTTCATTATATATACAAAAACAACACATCAAAGTATCCATGCATTCATCAATGTTTCAGCACACATTTAACTCCATTTTCACCTTCAATTATATCTAAACTATCATCCCAATTCTTCTCATTTGAAGACCCTACACTAGCCTTTTCTTTAGCTTTAAACTCATTTTAATTCGTCTCTATAACAATTACTAAAATCCACGTTATTACACATAAAAAACGGAACATGAAAATATCGATTTATTTATCAAAATTTCTGCACTCTTTCTACACCATTATAATGATCATCTTATCTCAAAAACATATCTATAACAATTTATAAATTATTACTCTTCATATACACAAAGACAAGACATCAATATTCTCATTTCGTCACCCACATTTCAACATATATTCATTTCTATTAACTCATTAATCTATCTCTAACTATCATCAAAATGTTTCTTTTTAACACAACCCATAAATATCATCAAGATACTTACTTGTTTTAACTTTAAAGCTTCTTCAAATAACTACTTAACCTAGCTTCCAAGCATCACACGATTATCATCATTCAAGGTGGAAGAGGTTAGGTCTTTTAGTAACAAGTGATGAAGACAACAAAGGTCTTAAAGAGATAAGTGGAGGATGATAGGAAATCTCAACCTGAAGAGGAATAGGTTATGAATTTCGTGAGATGGAGAAAGAAAGGAGAAGAAAACAAGAGCATATAGCAGACAAATGAAAAAAAAGAATGGTCTTTCAATTGGTGAGTTTCGTGGGTTAAAAGCATAGGTTAAAAAGCTTGATAAGTGTCATGACACTTACCTCTTAATTAACAACACTAATATCTTCTAATATCATACCCTATATCTTTTAATCTCTAGTCCATTTAACTCCAAATTTTAAATCCAGTTGTCACCCAATATTCTATGACATTCGTCATTAAATACTAAAGCCATGTGCTAATTATTTCTATTTTCATTCGTCACTTATTTCTACTACCATAAATTAATTATCCTGCTACTTAGCATTTTTCCTAGTCTAAAATACCCAAAATTTCAGAAATTTCCCAAAATTTTACCAAAAATTCTAAATCAATATTTATACTTACCAAATGAATTTTCGAGACAAATAATCCGCAATTCAAATTTTAATCACATTAAAATCATTTACACCTGAAAATTGTCAAATGAGTGCATGAATAGTCATTGTAATATGTGTAAAAATTAATATTCACATGTGTGTGTATGCTGCTGTTATGCATAAGCATGAAATGTATTTTCTAATTTCTCATTAATATTTCTCATGTATAGTGTTCTAGGTTTCTAACCCTTAGCATGGGAAAACGAGATACTATATCCCTCTTTATGTGAGAGAGGATGCTCTTGTGGAACCTTTTCATAGTAAATGATCAACCAGTAGTCAGGCTCCAAGCTCTTGGCAGGCATGGATTTATTATGCAAGCTGAAAATAATGGACTATAATATGGTTTAGGAAGTAAGATTATAACTATAAACTATAATCATGTTATTCTCCCCTTTATAAATGAGATTAAAAGTCAATATGGATGCTTCAAAAAAGCTATTTAATAATTGTACACACCTGGTTTAAGATAGCTTAGTTACCCAAAATTTCATAAGCCTTATTTGAAGCATATTGACTACAAGAATTCTTATCCTCATGGCTATATAATTCCTGAATTCAACTTGTTTTTTTGTAGTAAGATGGCCAATCGAATATTAAACACATTGCTAGATTCACTATATAATATAAATAATTAGTCAATTATAAAGCTCAGACTATTCCCAACTTCGTTAATAGGCATAACCTTCTCCTAATATGTTTTGTTCCTAGAATTTTATCCTTTCCTATGCTGAATTGAAAAAAAAAATCATACTCAATTTTTCTAAAGTAAACCTAAAGTTTGTATAGCTAAATTGCTTAGAGTTACTTAGAAAAGTAGTGAGAATACTGACATGTTAATCACTCAATTTGAGAATATAAGAAGTGAATGTTAAATTTAAAGGGGTCTTAATACTGAATTATGGAAAAAATTCTAAGGTCTAAAATTTTGTGACTTTAATGAATTGGTAGTAAAGGTATCTAAATATGAAGAAATTCTTGGGAAAAAGGACACTAAAAAAAGAATTAGGTAGGCACTTATATTATGGAGATAAATTCTTAAAATTATTAACTAACTAAAGTCAACATCCTTTGAACCTATGTTTGCACCTCTTTAAAATACAAATCTCTTGAGTTCAAAAGAAAAATGTAAGCTCTATATGCTCAAATTTAGTACACCTTTGACACCTCAAAACAAAGGATATATTTGATTTTTAGTTTTAAGAAAATTCATTACCTTACTGGCAAAGCATAGATTTCCTATAAAGGAAGAAATCAGAGGCAAATATTACTACAAATACTACAATATATGGAGTCATTTGTTTAAGTTATATTGGAGGTTCAATAATGAGGTCTAAGATCGAATCAACAAGGAAATTAAGTTTTTCGCTAAAGTTGACCAAACTATGCTTATAGATGAACCTACTAGTTGCAACCATTAATGCCACTGAGTTTGATCTACACCTATTGCTAGATACCAAAAAGAAAATAAAGATTATTTGG
Organism: Erythroxylum echinodendron; assembly: GCA_027575705.1. Taxonomy (NCBI): domain Eukaryota; kingdom Viridiplantae; phylum Streptophyta; class Magnoliopsida; order Malpighiales; family Erythroxylaceae; genus Erythroxylum; species Erythroxylum echinodendron. The sequence continues at coordinate 22,246,404 of JANZXR010000002.1, read as the reverse complement.
CATCAACATTGAACTCAAGTGCGAGTGTGTTTTTTTCCTAACTACAATTTAAGTACTAAAATTTCTTAGAATTCAGCATAAAGTAGAAATTTCAAGACAAAATCATCAAACAAATTTCACCAAAGTCTTTATACAAAGGTATGATCCTCAAATCCTAAGTTTACAATACACCAATTCATAGTACCACTATGGGTGTTGCCATCTCAATAGTGGTAATAAGTAAGGCATCCATAAAATCCAATATCTTTAACTCAAAATCAAAAGAGAAGGCTTCAGTGATATAGGTCCACTAACAAGATTGAAAGAAGCAATCCTTTACCATTGAAAAAATCAACTTCAACAAAGCCGTCCTTAATAAGACGTGCCTTCTTCAAAGAGAGTACTACAAACCCTAATAATATGAAAGGACAAGTGGAAATCATCAATGAGAAGCAAAGCTAGACTAAAAAAAACCTTAGATTTCACATAAAGTCAGCTTTTTTTGAGAGACAGAATAAGGATTCTAGTTAATTCATTACAATTGGAGAAACTTTCATTTAGGTATCATGTGTTCTTTCTTCCATAAATCTCCCTTCTTCATTTAGTAAATCTTATGTAAAGAAGGTGGAAACCATCCTGGGAACGAAAAATACAAATTGTTAGTATTAGCGATGGGACCAGGAATTCCAAAAAAAGGTGACACTAGAAAAATCAATTGATAATATAAAACAACATATAAGGCCTCTATACATTAAATCCCATGTCAATGGTAGACCAACTTCAAGATTTTTTGTCATAATAGCTCTGTAGTAAATATTATACCAATTAAAATGATGCAAGCTTTTGACAAAAAATGATGGAAAATTGAACCAATTTAAGTATCTATTGTTGCATTTACTGATGAAACTACTAAGGCATGGGAAATGCTCCCTGTGAATATCACAATTGGAAGAAAGTCTTCACTAACTTCTTTCTTTGTTGTGAACACATATGCTAGTTACCAAATCTTATTAAGATGAGATTAGATCCAGTCCAACTTATATATCCTTTCATCTTTTCATCAAAGTTTGCTTTTAAGTAAAGGAAATGAAGTATAAATTGTTTGGGCAGATTCATAACCATTATGCATTAAAGTTGAAAGTATGTAGGAAAAATTCTACCAAGATCATGCGAAGCTAGTTCAAATTCAAAAACTATCCTATAGTGAATGTCCTAAAAAAAGAAAAATAAAATATAGGAATATAGCTAGAAAGGTTTGTAAAAACAACTATCATTATGCTTGCTCTAGGCTGATGAGGATTTCCATTATAGAGGAACCAGATGTGAGACTCGGGTTATCAGAGTCCGACTCTTACTTGCTTATTCATGCTCTGATACCATCTCTGTTAGACCCCACTTGTGGAGCCTAACTCAGACTTACCAGATTATTTATGCTTCCTCTGATACCACACTTGTTACGTTCATGCATACAGAAAGTCTTACTACGTAAATTATCTTCCAGAGATAACACCTTGATCACTTTCGGGTTATCCTCTT
>JANZXR010000002.1:22231215-22244789 GCA_027575705.1 Erythroxylum echinodendron | reverse complement strand
CGCTCTCACGGTTTTGCTTTTCCAGCGTGTAAGCCTCTTTAGGGCATTACTCCCGCAGGACTTCCCAGGAGGTCACCTATCCTGGTACTGCTCTTGCCCTAGCACATTTAACTTCGGAGTTCTGATGGGATCCGATGCGTCGGGGCATGGAAAACGCGTCTGCAAGAGAGAGGTATCCGCACCCTTATAAGGCATGCCTCGTTCCCATCTCCAACCGGTATGTTGGGAATTTTCTTAAAAATCCTAAATAGAGTAGTTAAACCAAAAAATAATTTAAATTATCATAATATAAGTTATATACGTTAAAGGTTTGAAAACATAAAATCAGTAAAAACATAAGATGAGTATTGGAAAGGGGAATGGGTGTCGAATCTGCCATATTTGCTGAAGTCTTGCATTTTTTTTACATTCTTTCTTTTCCTTGAACCTTTCTCTAATCCACCCTTCAATCTCTTGCTTGATATAGGTTTTATCTTTATTTTGACACTTCTAATGTTATTCCTTTGACTAATATTAATTAAGGTTGATTGATCATATTCATTTCTGTATTTGATCGTTGGGTCAATTATTCATCTTATGATATTAGGTTCAAGATGATAGAACATACCGGCTAGATGGACTTGGTTCATGAGGCAAGAATTTTAGAAAAAGTAACAGAATATTAATATTTAAGAAAATGACAACGTATTTTAATTAGACAAAATCAGTCAGTTGTATATAAAACAAACGATATGGTCTCTTGATCAGATTGGCCTTAATTACTAACCCATCGCTCTCGGAAAAATACAACATGGAACGATGCAATCTTTCTTCTTTTCCCGTTCAGTTCTTACTGCAAAACCTAGAGAGTAGAGACGGTCGATAAGCAAAGGAAGGAATCTGCACCAAAGTAGCTGCTCTTCCTCTTCGCTTAAATTCCTCAATTTCGTTACCTTTTTCATATTTAAATCAGGGCTAGGTTTGCGACTGTCTTCACCTGATTTGTGATTGTTTCAGAGTTTTGTGTGTTTGGGAGTTAGGTCAACTATTGCTATGTGGGTTTTGCTGCTTATATTCTCTCTTGGTGAAAATCGCAATTAGAAAATCATGAGCTCCTATTTTGGAAAACAAAGTGATTTTGATGGACAAATGGGTTATAGAAACTTCTTTTCAATCCTTCTTTATATGAGCATATGATTTATCTTTTGCAAATCTGCGAGCTAGTAACTTTCTATTGTAATCATTTTTAGCTGATTTTAGGTTAGGCCATAGGACGGGCACTCCTCTTGTTGGAATGAATAATTTGCTGCACTTTTTATTTATTTTAGAGTTGGGGTTTATGGAAATTGTTTCTTTTAACCAAAGAAGACTGCTCCTACGTTGTCTCTTGCTTTGTTCTCATGTTTTTCATTGAATTTTGTTCATCTCTTTTGTTAATTCAAAATTTTTTGAAGAACTAATCTGACTTGAATGAGATTGGAGCTTACAGTTATAAAAGTGTAGAGTTGCTTTGTTCCTGATTTGCTGCAGAATGAACGAATAACTGTTCTCGCAGATTTTGTTTCAAATTAAGAGTTTATTAGCATCATTCATGGCAGCGGGGTCGGGTTTATAAAGTTTATTAGCATCATTAAAGGCAGCAGGGTCAGGTTTTTAAATGGATGCTTGTGGCTCTGTGTAAGAGGGTAAGTAGGAAAATTCGTTCCTCATTGCATTTAGAATAGTAAATTTTAAGCTTTAGATTGCATGATGTGAGGCTTGTGATTGAATTATGCATTCCTTGAGCTGCTTTATGATTCTCGTGCGCTTGTTATTTCTATTCTTGATGATAAATGAAGAAGATGGGCTTATTATTTTCAGAAACTAATACTTTATTATCAACATATAACTGGTGAAGAATTTTTAGCAATGGCAACAACAACGAATCCGAGTGATTCAGCGACCATCTCAAATCCCCAGATGGCTGTTGATAACCCTGATCTGGAACCTATCCCGAATCCTCAGGTCATTTACCGCTGTAGAAAATGTAGAAGAATTGTTGCTTCAAAGGAGAACATAGTTCCGCATAAACGTGGAAAGGGGGGACAATGCTTTAAATGGAAAAAGAGAACTGGTGATCCCTGGGAAAAGGAACCATTAGAATGCTCCTCCATATTTGTCGAGCCCATGAAATGGATGGAAGCAGGTAAGCATATAGCTAAATCATATCAATGTACTCTGCTCCTGTATTATATTTTATGAACAAAATGCTAATTTGATTGGAATCCTAACTTAGCAGTACAGGAAGGTTTTGTGGGAGAGAAACTACAGTGCATGGGGTGCAAAGCACGGTTGGGTTCCTTCAATTGGGCGGGCATGCAATGCAACTGTGGAACTTGGGTCAATCCCGCATTTCAGCTTCACAAAAACAGATTAGACGAGTGCAATATATAATATGTATCTATTCTTTTGACTCCTATCTAATCCTCTCCGCGAGAGGTTGCACCTAGCCTGTAGGATTCCTGTGTACTTAGAATGTCTGATCAAAGTCTTCAATTGAGCATGGCAATTTCAAACGCTTGCCACATGTGAGATAGCTCACAATTCATGTTTTTTCGCAATTACAGTTCAGTTTGGTCAAAAGTGTGTTAAAAATTTTGTTGATTGGTGTATGTGCATCTTGTGGTTTATGTGGATTGTTTTGGTGGCAAGGGATGCAATGGTTACTAAGAAAGGGACTAATAAATTAGCAGAACAATTGAGTTCTACTGGCTAAGACTTTAACGTTGGCTAACGTACAAAAAAAGTTGACGTTTAAAAAATTAGATAATTCAGCCTCTAGATCAACGGAATGGATTTTGTACTATTTCAATTGGTAATAATAAAAAAATTGTACTAAATTCCAAGATATTTATCCGGTTTAGGTACTAGCTATTTTGGTTCGTATTGGTTAATACTAGTTAGTATTAAAAATACCAAGCCGACTATCCTTGGTTAGAGGGCTTAAGGAATACTCGACTGAATGGTTAAGAACAGATCATCCATAAGAGATCAAGGAAACAAAGCAAGATTGGAGTTTAAATTTCAGGTATGCTAGTTGAGATATACAAGTCCTTTCTCTCTGCGGGCACCAAATCTCAAGGTTCACCTCTTAGGAATTTTACATTTCCAACCTTTCCTTGTTTTAACGATCTCAAACAGAATTTATGGTCTAAGACTTTCTAATATATAGAATTCTCGTGAAGAGGTAAGTGTAAAGTATATTTGTCTTTCTTTATGATCAAGACTACATTATTTTAGAATCAAACTTTTACAAGAGGGAGAACTTAGAGAGAAGTTATATGATGAAAACACATAATATTTTTCATTGATCAAGCTCTGAGGCCCTTGCTTTTATAGACTAAGCAAGGGAATAAAATAAACAACTTTGAGGAAAAGATTCCTTAGGTACAATCATTCACACAACTTTTTAAAAATAAATAATAAAAAATGGGAAACACATAGGTCCCAAATATTACTAAAAGATAAGAAAGAATCTTTAAAAGGGATGTGGACCCTAAAGATTTTCTTACAAACATAATGACACATTAGAAAAGACATGTAATTATAAAGACAACTAATATAAGGTCCCACAGTGAGAAAAAGGATCCTAGTCACCAGTCATGTCGAATTGGTTCTTGCCGCCATTGGAGATTGGTTGAAGAGGCTCTATCTCTTGAACTGTCAGTGTTAGAATGGACTTTGTAAGTCTTGCATCGTCTGTGCAGAGTCAGTTTAGGAATTCATTAAGCTCTTCTTCGTTAGTGATGAAAATATCATCGTTAGGATCTTGAGCATCTTGAAAGAAGGAGGCTAGAGGTTGTGAAGGTCCTGTAGCGTCAGAGGAAACATGGACTGTTATTGTATCATCGAACTTAGAATATATTGGGCTATTTGGACCTGGTATATCTACTTCTAATGCTTTAGGTTCACCAGAAACAAATTCTCCTGCGTAGGGTCCAAGCGAAATAGGAAGGATGGATAAGTGTTAAGGAAAATGATTTATGTCCTTATGAAAACTTTGAAGAGATTTAAGGACATTTTCCCTGTACCTTGGCCAGTAAAGTGACATGTGATGGAAAAAGAATCGATTATTGGAATAGATTGCACTAGTACATGCTGCGAGATATAGGCGGTGGAGGATAAAGAAATATTTTGCATATTGTTTTTTTAAAGATGTTTCCCATAATCGATGTTGTTCAATGACTATGGAAAGTTGTTTACTCCATTGTTTTAGTGATAGATATCACTCAAGAAAAGTCCATAACACAAAACTTTCATTATCTCAATCACAAATATATTAGTAGACTTGTAAAGGAGGTCGAGTGACTACAGAGGCGTAAAGGGCAAAGAAAGCCCAAAGATAACATAATGCATTCTCAGAGAGTGGACCATTAAGAGAGAACACATTAAAGTATGGTGCTCGGAGGTTAAACAATGAGGGGCTGTAAGGGAAGTTGGTTTGGCTAAGGAAGAGGTGTAGGTAACAAAACAAGCTTAATCGAGTAAGAGATTCAACTTTTGCAACAGTAGTGGGTGCACTGGCAGTCGAAGGAAAGAACTTCTTTGTTATTGTAGTAGTAGGTAGGTCAGCCATTGAGAAGAGGAATGAGATAGTGCTGGAGGGAGTAAAAGGTTATTATGCTGATGAGAGAGGAAGTCAGCTAGGATGTGTTAATGGCTTTTGATATGGTGAATGGAGAATTTATAGGAAGAGAGCCATTCTTTCCATAGAAGCAACTGATTGTATGGTAGTATCTTCTTTTTGGGTACATGGCCATAGTAGTGATCACTTATATTTGGTTGTAAGATTACCTATCCCTTGTCAGGATTCTTCAAAGCTAGTGGATTTTGATAGGCTTGTTTTAAATGTTTTATGGCTCTGTTTTGCTCTTTCCCTATGGTGGTGGATTCTTCTATAGCAACTTTGACAGGGACAATGTATAATCAGCTACCTGAGGGATGAAATCTCTGATATAATTGACAATTCCAAAGAATTGTTGTATCTGTTTGGTTGGAGATTGTCATCATGAACATGTAGTAGTTCATTGGCAATATGTGAACCAGGTTGATATAATCTATTGTGAAAATGCATACCCAAGAAATCTATTTAGGCTATTTTGATTTGGCTCTTCTTTGCTAAGAGCATAATTCCATGTTGCTTTGTAAGATCCAAGAAAGATTGGAATAAAGCCTGATGTTTTTCATGGGTTTTCAAGTAAAATAAAATGTCAGCAACAGTCTATACCACATAGTTAAGAGCCTTAGTCTATACCACACAGTCAAGGAGAAATAAATCCTTATTTTCTTTTTAGTAATAAGTCTGATATTGGAAGATTTTACATCAACAACAGTGAATTATTCATCATGGGAACTCCATGCATCAGGATGGAAAATGTTGGGCTTTATAATGATTTTGCTAGATCTAGTATCCATGTACCCAATAGCTTTAATGGGCCGATCATACCTATCTTGGAGCAGTAACTGGATTTGCACATAGAGACGAGAAATAGGCTTGGGAAAAAGCTTGAGACATGGTTGTTGTTACTGTAACATGTAGAGCATGTCATCTTCACAAATGAAGATATCATAGGTGTCATCATTCTCAGAGGAATAAAGAGGAACAATAAAGTTCGTGTCTTTATCCTCACTAGATTGTTCTTAAATAAGATCTTCAACGTTTCTGTGATCATCATGGATTGGCTTAATAGCTTCATTGGAATCTAGACATTTGATATCCCTTTTTGTCTTATGAGGACATTTTCGAGTAAAATGTCCCGATTTGCCACAGAGAAAACAACGATCTGGTGGTTCTCTTTGAGGATTTCTCCTTTTGAAGAAGCAGATCGTCGGTGTCTATTTCTTCTGAAGGGCTTATAGCCTTCCTTAGGAGAAATTTCATATATGTAGAACTTCTTGTAGGAGATCTTCCTATGATGATGTTTCTTTTTCATATGACACTCACAATCTTTTTCTGCTTACACTTAATCATCAAATATGGCCTTTTGCATACTTTCTTTAAAAGAAGACTGCCTTTAATCATGTTCTTGAATAATAGTTGTTGATCACAAAGCTTTTCAAAAGAATCTAAGGCAAGCTGATAGATATCTCCAAGAGATATATCTTTCATATCTCTTCGAAGTACAGTAATACTCCTTTGTAACTCAGGTTGTAATTCTTCTGGAAGAGAGGAAATGAAAGTATAATGGACAGTAACATCGTTGAATCCATTGAGAAGACAATAACATTCCGTAATATGTTGGAAATTTTTTTCAAATCTCTTATGTCCAGGGAATAACACTTTATCTCAAAATATTCTTATCTGACCTATTTGTCGATGAGTTGAAAGTCACCAATGAACTTTTTATGAATTACTCCAAGAAGCAATCCAATTGATGTGACTTGTATAAACTGAAGTCTACAATATTTATCAAGACTTTGCCACCATTCTCATAATGAACCAGTAAAATGAGAAGTAAACTCAGACAAATATCCATTAAAGGATGATTGGGTCGAGTCATTTGCAAATCAATCCGAGTGCCAAATTCATGAAGACGTTTTATCCATTTTCTAGATAGAAGATCATTTAATGTAAAATAGGGACCTAAAATAGGTTAGGTTGGTGGTGCTTGTGCTAGTGGTGATGAATGTCTAAAGGGTTCAGGTCTTGTGAACTCATCTTCATTGATTTTTAGCTCAATTTTTGTAGATAAGGATGTCAATATTGGCCCGGATTGTGATCAACGGGTTTGGCCTAGTTAAACTGGCCCACAGGTAGAGCCATGGGCCAGGTGAGTATGGTCCGTAGAATGGCAGGCTGGGCCATGGCTCGTGCATCATGAGTCACTACCTGAGCCCGTGGACCGTTGTAAAATGATGTCGTTTTATGTTAGCGTTAATATATTTCTTCCACAGGTTAAAGAACATCGTTTTGCTTCAAAAGTAAAACAATGTCATTTCTGGGTGGTAACTTTACAGAAAATAAGAAACAAACAGCATCATTTTTCTTTTGGAAGAGAATGATATTGTTTCTCTCTATCGAAACAACTCTCCCTCGGCCCTCCCTCTCCATCACTCTCACTAGAATCGTAACACTCAGTAGTCACTACCAGCCCTCTCCGTTACTCTCGCCGTGTCGGCGTCGTGTCACCTCTCTTTATCTGTCTAACCACCAATCCCGGCATCCCACACTGCTGCCACCAGTCACCAACCAATGTCTACTTATTTAAGATTGTTTTTTTTGTATTATTCATGAACATTTAAACTTGTATGATTGTTTGGAGATGAATGTGGACTGCATTGAAGTTGGTTGTGATTTGAATATTTGACTGAGGAGGACGAGTGGTTCTGGTTGTGATTTGAATAGTTAAACAATGAACCTATATGCCGTATGCATGTTAAGTGTTTGATGAAATTTCAGACACATATATCATAAGATCATGAGATAAATACATATTTCTTCACACTAGTCTCCAACCATTTTTAAGTCTCCTTCTTCTTCAGACTCTTACTAACACTACAATTCTTTTTAATTCTTAATACTATCCTCCTATCATTTGTGGTTTCCTATTTCTTCAAATTCCTATAACCTGTACAACTCCTTTTAATTCTTAATCCTGGTCTCCAATTTCAATTCAATCTCTTTGGTATTAGGCTCTATATTTCTGTGGCAATAAATGTTTGTATCAGCTTTGGCAATTTTTGTAGCTTAGTCGTTTGGGCTTAAATTCAAGAGTTTCAGGTTAAAGGTTAGAGGTTAGAGGTTAGAGGTTAGAGGCTAGAGGTTCTAAGTGGACACTGCTCAAATCTTATCCTTTTATTCTGAGTTTTAGTCTTTTATTTGTGTGGAGGATGGGGTTTAGGATAATCAGGTGGTTGGTATTATAAACAAAACTCAATATAAATTTCAAATCAGGTATAAACACACTAGCAGAACTGGAGTGAACTCATTTATTTCCTAACAGATGGAAATGTATACCCAATGCCACAATAATACAGTAAGGCCTCTTAAAATACAACAGAATAACTTATCATGATACATTGTCATTCATTAACTTCAAGTTCATATTTGGAGAACTTTCAGCTATTACATCCACTAAAAATGTTATCGTGCAAGCTTCTCTTCCGTAATTACAACATGCCTTTTTACCACTCAGAGTAACACCCCCAACAGAAATTCCAGGTAAATTGTATGATTAACTAAACTTTAAAGCAAAATGTTTCCTAGATTTTATATTACTATTCATTTAGATTTTTAGGTCTAAAGTTATTTAAGAATGTGCCTGTTGGTTATAGAACCAAGAGTAGAAATTATTCTTTGGCATTTTTAAAGCACTTGAAATTTCATCTTCCGAAGTTCTGTCATGATTTAGCCATTGATGTCCACTTACCAGCTTTATACGATGAAGTAAAAAACAATTACTTATTTCTTTTTAGTTGTCTTTAGGCTACAACTCCACTAAAATTTAAAAAGGATTCAGGGTAATGTGATTTCTTCATACTTTATTTCACTAAAAAGGAAGAGCTACTTCTGCATTAAAATCCATTTTAGCCCTCTCTATTGCATTAAAATACAAATTTGTAATGGTTTTTCAATTATAATTTACATTTTCTTTTCTCGCTAGAAGGTTTATATTGATTTGTTGTAAGAAATGCTAAAATTTAGAAGAATATTTTTCCACACACAAGACTCTCTTTATAAGAGTCTTGTAGCCATGTTTATCTACAATCTAGATACCTCGTAAAGGAAATTAATAAACAGTATGTTTATAACAAACTAACACAACATCTACAAAATGACTCACAAGTCCTATCAAGGTGGAGATATGTTGAATCAAATATATATCCAACTGTTATCTGGCCTTTTGAATTTCACATCTGCATTAGAGGAACATGCATGCAAACTATGCAAATCTTCTTCCAACAAATAAAAGATTTGCCTTCCCTCCCACAGAAGATATCATAGTTAGCAACATAGAAATAGAATATGAACAAAAGCACTGTTATTTCTAGTGAAATCAAAGTTCCATATTAGGATCTTTTTCTCTCGTATGATTTCATATGTTGAATTATCCTTTAGTGCTTATGTTTTATGAATGTTTTTATTAATTTTCTGATATATCTGATTAGTTTCTTGATCTAGATAATCAATTGCTAGATTAAATATTGAACACGTAAATGTTTAATTCCTTTAAGTATTGTTTTCTAATATACTACCCTAGTAGTGGTTGCTTTGTTGGTTGGTTATGGAAACTTAAGTCTAGGGGTTTCATGGTTGGTTTGTTAGATGGATGAAAATATTTTTTCAGTTGAGAGTTCTAATTCGGTAGAGAAGGTAGACGTAAAAACTTCTATTCCGATACCAAATGACGATAGAAGTTTAAATAGAAATCAAGTTAGTCAACATAGAAGTGATGTTTGGAATCATTTTAAGAAGACTACATCGATCGACAGAATTAAAAAGGCATAATGCAATTATTGTCATAAGTTATACTCAACTGTTTTGAAAGGTGGAACGTCTCATTTAAAGGGACATGTGGAATCATGTACTAGAAGGAAGATGGTTTTAGAAGGTCAAACTTTTTTGACCCCTAACCTTATGAAAGAAAAGAATGAAATCATCATAACAACTTTTGACAATAATAGATCAAGAATTTTCATGGCTAATATGATTGTTGGAGATGAACAACCATTGGCATTGGTTGAAAGCAAGAGATTCAGGATATTTCTCAATTCACTCCAACCGAATTTTAAAGTTCCAAGTCGGAATACATTGAGAAGTAATATTTTCAAAATTTATTAGGAGAAGAAGATAGAAACATTAAGAGTATTGTCGAGTATTTAAGGATAAATTGCCATAACAACGGACATGTGGATAGCTGATAACCAACAGAAGGGTTACATGGCGGTAACAGTATATTATATTGATAGTGATTGGAAGTTAAGCAATAGACTTTTGAGGTAATTTATATTCTTTAATATTGTTGTCATTTACTTTTTTCATTATTTTATGGATTTATGATTTATATTGTTATGCTTTTTTATGATAGGTTCATCGACATCGCATACAAGTGAAAAATTGGCAAACGTCTTAAAAGATCGTTTGATTAGTTTGAACATCGATAACAAAGTTTCTTCCATCACAATCAATAATTATAGCACAAATGATGCTGTGATTGAGAAGTTGAACGGTAAGATGTAGGTTGGGAGCTTATTGGCTAGAGATAAGTTATTTCATATGCATTGTTTTTTGCATATTCTTAACTTGATGTGAAGGTTGGGTTGGAGACAATAAAGAAAGCAATAGAGTGTATTCGGAGTAGTGTTTTATATTAGAGTGCAACTCCTAAAAGAGTTGAAACTTTTGAAGATGTTGCATAAATTTTATGCTTTCCCTGCACAAAGAAGTTGATTTTGGATTGTCCTACCACATGGAACTCAACCTTTAAGATGTTGGAGTCGGCAATCCCATATGCTCAATTATTTACTAGATTAGCCAAAAAGGATCCTTAGTATACCTGCGTACCATCAGAGGACCAATGGGACTTGGCTAAAGAATTTTGTATGAAGTTGACATTATTCAATAGTTGGACTGAATTGTTTTCAGGAACAAAATATCCAACTTCGCACTATATCTTTAGCATTATGTCCAACATAAAGCATGTTTTAGGATTATAGATGTTTAACTCCAACAAAGTGATTCAAACGATGGTGGAGTGGATGATGGAGAAGTTTAATTCTTATTGGTCTAAGGTTGGAGATATTGTTGCAGTATTATATGTATTAGACCCGAGATACAAAATAGATGAGGTTGAATATATTTATAATGTATTATACAGTAGTGAAGCTCAAGAGCATCTACATACCATGAAACAATTACGGTATCAATTTTTCATGATTATGAAGCCAGAATGTAACAAACTCATGATCAGGATGCAGGCAGTTCAACTTATACTTCAGTTTCAAGTTCGACTTTTTCTTCTAACCCATTACTGACAGATTCTCTTTCAATTTTTTTCAAAGAGAAAAAGGCTAAGATATCTTATAATACGATGGAGTTCGATAGATATATTTCTAAGGAGTATGCTCCTAAAACTGAAGTTGAGTTATTCGATATATTGTTATGGTGGAAGACTTCTGGACATAACTATCCGATCATACAATCCATTGCACGAGACTTGTTAGCTATTCCATCATCGACTGTTGCTTCAAAGTTTACATTTAGTACTAGTGGTCAGGTCGTTACTCCTCATCATGGTCGACTTCATTATCGCACTGTGGAAGTTCTTATGTGTACTCAAAGTTGGTTAGATAATGAAGATATTAATGGTAAAATTTTTCTTTTTAATATATTTATTTTATTTATCTTTATATTATCTTACTTAATTTTGTTTTTTTTTCTACAACTACATGTATTAATGTAGAGGGGATTAGTGAAATTAATTGACCAACGGAAAGTTATTTTGATCAAATATATGAAGATGAAGGTATTTTTAATTTTCTTTTTATATAATTTTACATTATTAAATATTGTTTTTATTTTAATATCATATCACTAAATAAAATGTTTATACATACAGATGATTGGATCAAAATTGTTGATGGCCTTACCAACAAGTACAATTAATCAATTAGAATCAGATGGTGCTCTTTCAGTCTCCATTACACTCTCCAATCTATCCAGCGGCCGATTTTGTATTGTATCTTTTTTTTTTTGTAAAATGATTTAGATAATCATTTGTGTACAAAAAAATATCTATGAAACATGAATTCAATTTTATCAATTCTATCTTCTAATAATTGACAAATAATTTAAGAAAATTAAAAATTTGTAATTAATGTAATTGAAAATTTTAACTATGACTATTGACTTAATAACTTTTTACACAAAAATCTAATTAATTGAATTAAATTTCCTAATTATTCATATCATTGCATACATCTCAATAACCTTATTATATCATAATTAATTAATTATATATTGTTATAATTTAAAATTGTTACGTAATATATATACTAAAAAGAAAAAAGCTAGAAATTTTATAAATTTTATGAAACAAGAATTTGATTTTATCAATTCTCTCCTATAAAAATTGATAAATAATTTAAGTAAATTAAAAATTTGTAATTAATGTAATTGAAAATTTTAACTATAACTATTAACTTAATAACTTTTCATACAAAATTCTAATTAATTGAATTAAATTTCCTAATTATTCACATCATTACATGCATCTCAATAACCTTATTATATCATACTTAATTAATTATATGTTGTCATAATTTAAAGTAGTCAGATAATATATATACTAAAAAGAAAAAAACGTCAAAATTTTATAAATTTTATAAAACATGAATTTGATTTTATCAATTCTTTCTTATAATAATTTATAAATAATTTAAGTAAATTAAAAATCTGTAATTAATGTAATTGAAAATTTTAACTATAACTATTAACTTAATAACTTTTCATAAAAATTCTAATTAACTGAATTAAATTTTCTAATTATTCATATCCTTACATACATCTCAATAACTTTATTATACTATAATTAATTAATTGTATGTTGATATAATTTAAAGTTGTCACATAATATATATATTAAAAAGAAAAAAGATGGAAATTTTATAAATTTTAAGAAACATGAATTTCATTTTATCAATTCTCTCTTATAATAATAGATAAATAATTTAAGTAAATTAAAAATCCGTAATTAATGTAATTGAAAATTTTTACTATAACTATTAACTTAATAATTTTCATAAAAATTCTAATTAATTGAATTAAATTTCCTAATTATTCGTATCATTACATACATCTCAATAACCTTATTACATCATAATTAATTAATTGTATATTGCTATAAATTAAAGTTGTCACATAATATATATATTATAAAGAAAAAAGGTAAAAATTTTATAAATTTTAACAAAAATGAATTTGATTTTATCAATTATCTTTTATAATAATTGATACATAATTTAAGTAAATAAAAAATTTGTAATTAATGTAATTGAAATTTTTAACTATAACTTTTTATACAAAATTCTAATTAACTGAATTAAATTTCCTAATTATTCCTCTCATTACATACATCTCTATAACCTTATTATATCATACTTAATTAATTTTATGATGTTATAATTTAAAGTTGTCAGATAATATATATATTAAAAAGAAAAAAGTTAGAAATTTTATAATTTTATGAAACATGAATTTGATTTTATCAATTCTCTCATGTAACAATTGATAAATAATTTAAGTAAAATAAAAATTTGTAATTAATATAATTGAAAATTTTAACTATAACTATTAACTTAATAAATTTTCATACAAAATTCTAATTAATTAAATAAAATTTCCTAATTATTCATCTTATTACATACATCTCAATACCCTTATTATATCATACTTAATTAATTATATGTTGTTATAATTTAAAGTTGTCACATAATAAATATATTAAAAAGAAAAAAGATGAAAATTTTATGAAACATGAATTTGATTTTATCAATTCTCTCTTATAATAACTGATAAATAATTTAAGTAAATTAAAATTTTGTAATTGATGTGATTG
>JANZXR010000002.1:22217299-22229047 GCA_027575705.1 Erythroxylum echinodendron | reverse complement strand
TATATATATATATATCTATTCAAAAATCTGTACAAGGTATGTACTATTAGAGATGTCAATTTTGGTCCGACTTAAGCCGGCTGAGATCGACCTAATTTTGACATGAGTTGACTAAATCATGGGCTAAAATTGTTTGACCCAATCAAGCCACAGGCTGAGGTCGGACTACGCACGACCTAGCCTGACCCGACCTATGACCCGACTGAAACAACATTAAAAAAAAGTAAAGATAGATCGAGTTGACCAGCTCCAACCCATAAACCTGGCCGAATCAGAAGTGATTCGAGATCAACTAAGCCCATTGACATCTCCCATCCCATAACAACCACAGAATTGAAGGCAAAATACACCACTAAGACGATTCTTTCCATTAAATATAATCAATCAATCAATGTCAAGCATACAAAGTTTGTTGTTCGATGTGAACGTTCCGATGGCCCACTGGACTCATTAATCGTCATCTTTCGCTCCGAATTCAAGGCGTTGGTAAATTAGATAATGAAAGAGTGACAATTAGCACGCCAAAAGCCAGGAAATTGTTTACGCGGTTCTTCTATGTTTCAACAATAGTTGATGTGCTTATTTTTTCCAAGTTTGCGGGATTCAACTGATTTTCACCCACTTTACTAAATTTTTTTCCCGTAATCCACGGCTTAACGTCAAAATCAACTTTTCAAGGACGAAATACTTCAAAGTAATTAAAAATTTTTAAAAATTACAACTTCATTGCAGCTAAAATGGTAAGAAGCGTCTGGTTGGACACGTAGAATAGTACCTAAATTCTTCCATCATATTTGTTAGTGGACAGACTTCAGTGTAAAGGGATATGGTCAATCGTGTTCATGTTATATAATCTATTAGTTTATGTAAAGGGGTATGTTATATTACTAGCCAAATAAAAGAATACGATTAAAACTATAGGAATGTAATGTTAGTTTATGTCCTACAGCTAATCGCTTTGATTGTAGTTTAGTGACAAATTATTTAAAGACATTATTTATCTTATACATGTTTATATATATATGATAAAATTCATAGAATAATTATACATTGCAAATAAAATTATTATGAGATTATAATTATGAGATTTATATTATATTTATGTATTATTCCTAAATATTTCTAATCATTGTTCTATTAAGATTGGACATTAATATGAGATATTTAATAAATAAGGATAAATATGAGATATTGAATCTTATATGGACATAATTGGTAATTAATTAGAATTAGAATTTAATTTTAATTAAATTACTAAAACGTCCAAAGCTTATTATAAATAGGCTTAAGTTCTATATAGCTAGCACTTCTTGCTTAACCCTCTCTGTAAGAATTACAGAATTCTCTCAACTCATTCTGTGGATACTGTTAGAGGCCGAACATTTGTACGGCTATGGTGGTTAAAACAGATTGATTTCATCGAGGGATATGACAAGATAAAGATCAAGCTTCGGAATAAAGTATGAATTAAATTCTGCTTTATTATGATTTGTGTTAATCATTTTATAGAATTAAATAGATCTTGATTTTTGGGAAATCAAAAGTTGAGAAAAGTCTCGTGATTGTTCAATTGCGGTTGGGATCTGATTCCGACCCGATTTTCCAACATGTAAATGCTCGGGAAAGTATATATGTTATAAGACATACTTAAGTGCATAAAAGTGTGGTCAACCTTGTTAAGCTTATAAAAAATCACTTATTTTTGGCATACCATAAAAAAACATAAGCATCTATAAAAATGGGAAATACATATTGTGAAAAGTTTTTTTAATTGAAAGAATATTATTAACTTAAACTTTAAGCTAATACATCACTATAATGATGTCCAAAATTAAAATGAAAAGTACAACTTCCAAACTAAAAATAGCTAGATCTAATCAAGTTACATATGAAATATTTCATATTAGGTTCTAGCTACTCCTCATTTGGTCACTTTCTTCTTTATAAGCTTTGTTAGCAAATATGATTTCCCTAATCCAACAAATGGTTTTACCCAACAAAGATATTTATCTATATAAGTATCTCTACGCATTCTATTGTTTCTTTCTTGACAAAGTGCATAGATGTGGTAATAGAATTCTATTATGAAGAAGCAAGCTTCTTTTTAATAAAAAATCTATATATAAAAATAAATCCTTACTTATGGTGGAGGGAAATCGCTGGTACAAGATACCTCCCAAACACAAAAATCATCGCCCATCAAACAGTCGAAAAAACCAGACAAATAGCCTAAAGGCACATTATAGCCAAACCAAACAAAAACAGCATTAGAAACAGATAAACACAGCTAAAAATGAAGATAAGAAATTCCTAAAGAATCAGTTCGAACAATGCCTTTTAAAAGACGAGGGCATCTTTGAGTGTTATCATAAACTTTCGTCTTCCCCCTTTCTCCTTCGCAAGCTAAAAATTTGAAGCAAAATTTGCTTCCCTGAATTAGTGTTGTACCATGTAATTCATTCCTCTCAACTCCTCACATAAATCATTCCAAAAATCCTATAAGAACCACAAAGTACACTTCTTAGTATGAAGCCAGTCGACGACAATTTTTGAGTCACTTTCAATAACGATATTATTGAAGTTGAGTTGTTTGCAAAGTCGAACTCCTTCCATAATGGCCTTTAATTCTGTAATATTATTAGTGCCATGTCCGTAATGCGTAGAGAAAGCCCTTTCACAAAACCATGACTATACCTTATAATATCACCACCTCCTGTATTATCGGGATTTACCCGACAACTCCCATCATAATTAAGTTTAAACCATCCCTCAGGGGCCTAAACCATCTTACTAGTTTTCCAGGATTAGGAATTATATTATGATATTGTAACTAAAAACTGTCAGAAATAACTCTATCATGATCTGAAAATTTCTAGACTAAGCTAAGGTTGTCACCCAGAAGTTTAATCCAAACACGAATAGCTCGCCAAACCTGATTAGTGTTTTCATGCTTCCCCTCCATTTTCGCTTTACATCTTCTCTTCCAGAGGCACCACGTGATTAAAAAAGGGACTAAATCAATCAACGTTCCCTTGATGGAAGATTGTTTAGCATAATTAAACCAATGCAACACTATGGATTTCTAAGACCAATGTTGTGCTGTGGGTATCCCATTTTTTTGCAAGCAATCAGCCATATCTGGGCCGCAACCTCACCCCCGAAAAAAATATGATCTATAAATTCCTGTTGATGCTCCCTACAATAACCACAAGTCGAAGCTAAAGAGACCCTTTTATGCTAAATTCGTTCATCTACTGCCAGAGAATTAAACCAGCTCCTCCATATACACATAGATATCTTTGTAGGTAAACTGTTTTTCCAAAACCACCCATAATTCGATAATAACTGCCGTTTGCTTCTAGTCACCTCCCAAGCTGTAGAAGTGGAAAAATTGCCATCATGAGAAGGCTTCCATACAGTTTTATCCACACCCTTTTTCCTAATTGGAACCTACTGAATAATATCTTCCACTATAACAACATCAACTAAACCCCTTAAAATGTTCATATTCCAAAAGTTATTAACCCAGCAATCACTAATACGCAAGTTCAAATTAGCAATATCTTGAACTCTAGTAGAAAGCAAACCCAAAGATAGCCATCTATCAAACCAAAAAGAAGCATTACCCCCTTACCAACACCTTCACATTATCCATAACTTCTGGTAAGAAGGAAATAATATATTTCCAAAACGGGGAATCCGAAGGCCTCCTCTTTTGTGCTAAGATATGAACTTTGTGAAAATATTTGGCTTTGAAAAAAATCAGTACACAGATTGTTGGTGGAAATGAGATGGACAGCAAACTTCATGTGAAGTGACTTTTTCACCTCTTTGAACTCTCGAATACCCAAAACACCTTCCTTTGTAGGTTGCACACTTTTTTCTATGACATCCAATGCAATTTTATTTTATTGTTCATCTCTCGCGGTAAAAAATTTGCAAGAAGAGATTTGATGCAGGAGAGTATAGTAACCAAAACATTCATCACTGACATAATATGGATAGGCATACTAGACAAAACTTGTTTAATAAGAATCAACCTACCACCTTGTGAAAGGAGTCGGAATTTCCATCCAGCTATTTTCTTTCTCACATTTTCCACTAGATACTCAAACATTCTCATAGTTGATCTGCCTGAATTTAAAGGTTCTCCCAAATACATAACCGGAAACTAACCTTCCTTGAAACCAATGATTCTGAGTAGACTTCGTTTTCGACTTAATACAATCCTCTTAGAAGCAATTAATGCTGATTTCTCCTTATTATTTTTCTACCCTGACCATTTTTCATATAACTCCTCCACATGCATAAGCTTTTTAGTCGAATGTTTCCTCTTATTCGCAAAGACGAGGATTTAAACTGCATATAATAGGAGGGAAACCAAAGGAGTACCAATAAGATGGTGATATTTACCAATCCTTCCTTCCTCAAAATTTTTCCTCAACAGTCTAGTTAAAATCTCCTCCATGAAAATAAATAAATATGGGGATAATGGATCTCCTTGACGTAAACCCCTAGAAGACTTGAAGAAACCTTTCAGAGTTCTATTCATCAAACCAAGAAGACTTTATATAATTACCAATCAATCCACAGAACCTTTCTGAAAAGCCAAAGGTTCAGAAAACCTTTAATAAGAAATCCCAATTTACCCTATCATAAGCCTTTTTCATATCAATTTTTAATAACACATTACCACCAGCAGATTTTTTTATTTAAGGATTGAACCATTTCCTATGCCAGAGTAATATTTTAAAAAATATTGCATCCTGGCACAAAAGCACCTTGTTCATACGACATATCGATAATGCCTATCAATCTATTGATAATCATTTTGGATAAAATCTTATACACCACGGAACAGAGACTTATGGGGTGAAACTGATCAAAGCTCGTCGGCGTATGGAATTTTGGAATTAAAGCAATAAAAGAGGAAGAGTAAAACCAGGATAATAGTGCACCACTGAAAAACTCTCTAGCAGTAGCTGTGACGTCCTCCTTCACAATATCCCAGCAAACCATATAGAACTTAGATCCAAAGCCATTGGGTCATGGACTACTATTTTTTGGAATAGAAAATAAGGCATTTTTTACTTCCATTTCAGACGGCTCCGAACAGAGCATCTCATTATCCTCATCCGACACTTTTCATCAACAAATTCTCCTAAATCACATCTCTCGATTTCTGAAATTTCGTTTAAAAAATTCAAAAAATAACTCTCAGCCTTAGTATAAAGAAGCAAGCCTCCTACCTCATTCTTTTAGTTTTGTCACTTACATTTTTAAGGATATTAATCTAGTCTATTTCCCCATAAAATGCCTTTAGCAAATGTTGAACTTTTGACCATAGAACGTATAAGTGAACTGGAAAAACAAATGAGGTATATGTTCTAAGGAATACATATAATGGAGATATAAGAATTCTTAGTTTTCGAAGCATTTGTCTTAGTTTTTAGTCTTTATCTAGAAGCCAACTGGCTGATAAAGGAAGAATTAAAAAATAGAGATTTAACCAAAATCAAGTTAAACTGATATAGTGATGTTTAAGCTAGTTAACCTATAACAAGCTTTTATCTTCAACGAGCCTCCATAGTCTCTTAGCTAGCATAGTCTTGTTCACCACCTTTAAAGGGATAAAGCCAAATCCTCCTTGGTTTTTAGGGGTACACACCTCACTCCACTTTACTCTTTCCTTTTTTCCATCTCCATTGCTTCCATTCCATATGAATCTTTTTATAAGTTTTTCAACTAATTTAATCACCAATTTGGGTAAAACCAGATAAGATGCCCAATAAGTGTTCATTGAATACAGTACTGAAGCTATTAGTTGAGCCTTACCCATCAAGTATAAAGATTTAGAGCTCTTTTGAGGTGATTCTTTACTGCAAAGGTCTAAAATCTGACTAGAAAGGCCTGATGGATCTCATAGGAACGCCTAGATAAGTGAATGGCAGCACATGATGTTTGAATCCTATTATAATGTTGCCCATCAGGCATTTTATGAGGCTTTCACAAAGAGGAGGATCCTACTCTTTTCTTTATTAACCTGGAGCCCTGACATCTTACCAAAGATCTTCAAGGATGAAATAAGTGTGGATATTAAGTAAGGATCGACCCTTAAGAAGAGAAGTAAGACATCAACAAATACAAGCTAAGGATTTTAAAGAAACGCTTATCTGGTGTGATGCGTTTAACTAATTTAAAAGAACATATTACAACTATTTGCTTGACCAAGTGTAGAAGAAAATGGCTTTATAGATTAGGTTTGAGATTGCAATTTGGACACCTGAACAAAAAAGTCATATAGGATTTATAAAGCAACGATTAAATCAATATCAAACAGTATTGGGAATGGACTTGATTGTTACATGTTATTCTTTGTTAATAAAATCATTTTAGGAATAATGTTTAGTGGTTATCAAGGATTATTAATTTTGTTAGGTTATTTGTGTTGTACTGTTGATGTCTTAAACCAAAGACTGATCAAGATTTGTGAATTTTGCAGATATTAGTGGTTATCAAGGATTATTAATTTTGTTAGGTTATTTGTGTTGTACTGTTGATATCTTAAACCAAAGACTGATCAAGATTTGTGAATTTTGCAGATATTATGGAATGTAGAAAGAATAAATAACACCAATGTTTTTTACTTGGTTCAACAGCTTGAAGGCTATCTACATCCAAGGTTCCCACTGATGTGGGTATTTTCACTAGTATGAAAGAAAAATGATGAGAACTTGTACAGAGATGAGTGTTTTCTGAAACAATTGTAAGAGTCTTCAAAATCTTCCAGTAATCACTGGTAAGTGCTCTGGCACTCTCTGGTATTTTTCTCACTCAGTATTTTCACTCACAAATGATTGATTACAATGAACAGAAATGGAAGTGTGTTGTTTTCTTAACTAATACTTGAGTTGCGTCTTTTATAGCTGATGAAGGCAGTGTCTCGGCTGTGTTTGCATGCAAGATGACTGTCATATGTCTTCCACGTGACTTACTTATTCTTCATTATGCTGCTGTACATTTTTGGGTGTGAAGCTGCGTTTTTATCTTCTTAATAATGTAATATGACGATGCTTCTTTGACTTGCTTCAGGTGGTGCTGAATACGACAGTGCTTAGTATTTGAGTCTTTCACACGTGGTTGAAACGACAGTGCATTGGCTTGTGTTTTGAAGTGTATTTCACGTGGGTTCGTTTTATACTTGGTCATTTGCTTTGTCCTGATTAGAACCTTCGAGAGCACCTCTCTCCATTACCTTTAGACTTTTCTTGTTTGTTTCTTCATGTCTCTTCTGCTTTTGTTGCTTCTGTGTATAGATTAATGGAGAATAATGTGATTTTCATCACATCTTTTCCCTCCTTCTCCGTTAATCCATACTTAGATCTCTAATCTGTGAGTGATTTTTAAAAAACCAAAAAACCCTAGCTTTACCAACTCAGTGAGATCTGATGAGATCGACTTTGATTCCATGGGGCTTCACTTATCTGTAAGTATTCCTTACAGAAAGTGGACTTCTTTTGCGTTAATACCTTAGTTCCGAAGTCTGATGGGTTTCTTTCTCCTTCGATTTTCTCCAGGTTGAAGAAGCCTTGTGCTATTTTGTCTCTGACAAAATAGAGTCGGAAATCAATATGATTGGACCTCTCATGCAAGACCAGATCTTTACTCAGGTATATAGCACTTTGATTGTCGATGTATATTATTGTTGTTCCTAGGTTGGCTTGAATTTCTCTAAGGATGCCTGATAACCATATTAACTCTTTTACCCCTTCTGTAATTGCATAAAATTCTGCTTCTGTATTTGAGAGTGATGCAATTGATTGTTGCTGTATCTTCCAACTGACTGTATTTCCTGGTAGTGTAAAGTAGTATGCAGAGATAGATTTTCTTGTGTCTTTATCTATTGCATAGTCTGCATCTACATATCCATGTAGGTTCAGACTGTTGATTTTAGCTATCTTAGTTTTAGTAAAGCACAATTCGTAGCTTAGGGTTCCAGCAAGGTATCTGAAGACATTCTTCAGTCCTTGCCAGTGCTCAAAGCCAGGATTGGACATGAACTTGCTTAGAATGCTAATAACACGAGCAAGATCAGGTCTAGTACAGAGTATCATATACATGATGCTACCAACTCCTACATCATAAGGGTATTTTAGCATAGCCTTCCTTTCTTCTTCAATTTGGGGGCACTTGTCAGCAACCATCTGAAGATGTGGACTTATAGGAATATAAGTAGGTTTCGCCAATTCCATATTAAACTGACCTAATACCTTTCGGATGTAGTTTGTTTTATTTAGCCATAGTTTCCCTTCTGTCCTATTCCTTATAATTTGCATCCGTAGTAACTTCTGATCCTCTCCTAGGTCCTTCATTTTAAAGTGTTTGCTCAGACTGGTTTTTACCTAAATTATTCTGCCCTGGTCCTTTCCACCAATAATCAAGTCATCTACATAGACTAGCATAAAGATGGCTTCTGTCCCTCCTAAGTTCTTGTAGTATAAGCAGTAATCATAGGCACTTCTCACAAAGTTCATCTCACTAACTATTTCATGGAACTTTTTGTTCCACTGTCTAGGTGCTTGCTTCAGCCCATATAGGGACTTCTAAAGCAAGCAAACATAATCATATTTCTCTTTATCTACAAAACCAGCTGGTTGTTTCATGTAGATAGTCTCCTCTAGCTTTCTATATAGGAAGGTTGTCTTGACATCCATTTGATGTATTTTTCAGTCATAGACAGTAGCTAGCACTAGGATGAGTCTGATTGTCTTTGATTTGACTACTGGTGAGAATATTTCATTGTAGTCAACCCCTTCTTTCTGCCTATACCCCTTAGCTACAAGTCTTGCCTTGTAGATTCTTGGTTCAGCCTCTGTTACTCCTTCTTTTAGCTTGAATAGCCATCTATTCTCTATCAATTTAACTTTAGGAGGTCTAGGTACCAAAGTCCATGTCTTATTCTTTATTAGGGAAGAATACTCCTTTTCACAAGCTTCCTTCCACTGTTCAGCATCACTTCCAGTCATAGCTTCTTCAAAGGTTTCAGGAACAATCCATTCAATACCTTCAGCCACAAGACAAGCATATTTAACCAAGTTTGAATCAAAGTACCTCTTGTTAGGAATTACTTGTCTTAGTTGTCTATCCCTTGTAAGTTGATAGTCTTGTATGCTTCCATATCATTAGCTGAAGTTGTTTGTGGGGTTTCTCCTTCACCCACAGCTTCAGCCACCTCTATCCTTAGCTCATGATGTGTTGAGCCTTACATGGGCTCCACATCAGTAGGTTGTGGACCACCTTCTTCAGTTTCTGGTGGCACATAGAAGGGGACTGAGCTACTTGGTAATCCAAGTTGCTCGTGAACTTCCTTTTCAAGGTCTAATCTTGAGGAGTTCTTATTCAGCAGAGGGAATTCATCTTCCTTGAAGATTACATCTCTACTAATAATGGTTTTAAAACCTCCCTTTTGAAGTAGTAGAATCTTGTACCCTTTAACTCCTTCTGGATAACCTAAAAGTACTCCCTTTACTGCTCTAGGTTCCATCTTTCCTTCCTTTTAATTTGCATAAGTAGCACATCCAAAAGTCTTTAGATGAGCCAAGCTTGGTTTCTTTCCATTCCATACTTCTTCTGGAGTTTTCTATTCATTAACAGATATGGGGAGCATATTAACTAGGTAGGTTGTTGTCCTAATTGCTTCCCCCTATAGAGAGTGTGAGCAACCCTAAGAGGGTAACATGCACCTTGTCTTTTCTAGGAGAGTCCTATTGAGTCTCTCAGCAACTCCATTCTGCTAAGGTATGGATCTTACTATTTTGTGCCTTAAGATTCCTTTCTTGTTGCAATAATCTTCAAATTCTTTATTGAAGTATTCTAATCCATTGTTAGTCCTTAGGCATTTTAACTTCTTCCTAGTCTAATTTTCCATAAGTGTGTTCCATCTTATGAAATTTTCTAGTGCTCCATCCTTTCTCTTCATTGGATATACCTAACACTTTCTAGATCTGTCATCAATAATAGACATGAAATATAGGTTCCCTCCTATTGTAGGTACTTGGGCTGCCTCCAGAGATCACTGTGAGCATACTCCATGATCTCTATGGCTCTCTATGCTCCCTTATGAAAACTGGATTTGTGATGCTTTCCTAGCACACAGGATTCACAGAAATCTAACTTTTGAAGGTTCTGTTCAGGGATCAATGTTGAACCCTGTCTCCAGAGTCTAACTCGTGCTTGCTCTGATACCAACAGTGTTAGACCCTGTTTACGAAGTCCAACTTGCATGTAGCATAAACTAATACATGAATTTATCTCTCAAAGTGAACACCTTAACCATTATCGTTTTATCTTCTCTTCTCCGGTGACACCACTGTCGCATACCTATTTTGCATATTCATCACTCATACTTGCCTTCAACAACTCTCCTTCTTAATTCAACTCCACTCGTCGACTATCCATTTATTCATTTCAACCTGAAGAACCTCAAGAACAGCGTTGGCGAGTCCCCACTTTACATATACGTGCTTCAGGGTTACTGGCATAACTTTTGCTATAGACATCCAAATCAGGGTATCTTTGGCTAGTTGGAAAGAGGATTTCAAGAACTATAACTTTATGAAGACCTTGAAGGTCAAATATATCTTCTAGAGGGTCAAAAATGGGACAGAAGATAATCATGTATAATAACCTAGACGATAGCGCGAGTAATAACACAGACGAAGTCTGTGAACAGTAACACAGACAAAGTCTGTGACACAGATGATGTTTTCCAATTGCCATAACTTTCTCTAGAGGAATCAAATCAAAGTGTTCTTTATATGATTCGCAAGAGGATTCCAAAATCTACAACTTCCATGAAGACAGTGGAATCTGAATCTATCGTCTGTAGGGTCAACAATGGGACAAAAGATAGGTATGGGTAAACATAGAAGAGGCAAAACACAGAAGGAGTTTATGAACAGTATCCTAGACGAAGTTCATTCGTCTGTGAATAGTAACACAGACGAGGAGTAGGAACAATGACATAGACGAACTCATTCGTCTGTGAACAGTAACACAGATGATTTTATTCGTCTGTAAACAGTACCACAGACGAAGTCTGTGAATAGTAACACAGACTAAGTCTGTGAATAATAACACAGATGAATCCTTCAATCAACATAACCTCTTAACTATCCTTCGCATATAATCTATCCTCTATGGTTGACTTTTATCCTCTGTATTGACCCCTTATCGTATGTGGTCTATCCTCTGTGTTCTTACGTCCTCACAGACGATCCTTTTTCTCTTACTTCATCCTTTCGTTTGTATTTTGACGTCAGCACAGACAATACTTCTCCTTCATATTTTCCTTTGCTTCTGTGTTCTGACGTCAGCATAGATGATACTCCTCCTTTTTATTCCTTCTTGCCTCTGAGTTCTAACGTCATCACAGACGATACTCCTCTATATCTTTCCTTTCTTCTGTGTGGTGACGTCATCACAGACGATTCCTTTCGTTTGTGTTTTTCTCATGCAATCTTTCCCACTCTTACGTGCTATCCTAAGACTAACTCCAATTGACAAAATTTTCAAGCACAGCATTCACATGCACATATCATTATCCAAACTTTTAATATAACATAATCATACCACTGAATGTAATTTCATTATATTCGTTTCGAAAATATTTTCAGAGTTATTACAAACCATATTACACATCAACTTAATTCAAAATACAAAATGTTCCATGCTGACATGCCAAATGTG
>JANZXR010000002.1:22159465-22211538 GCA_027575705.1 Erythroxylum echinodendron | reverse complement strand
ACCTTTTTAGTGCCTAAGATTGACACATATCGTAAGACTTTCACTAGTATTAAAACAATATATAACAACATGTATGAATGAGAGCAAAATGATGACCATCTATATTGATAAAACATACTGTCATAATACATGAAAAATATATAAATGTAGAAGGAGCAAACAAAGGAATCCCTAACTAATAGTGTATAAGGACTTCAATACACTTATATTCTATACATGTCTCTCAAAAACATGTGGGCGAACTCCTTTAGTCAAAGGATTAGCAAGCATATACTTATTCCTTAAATGCTCTACCTCAAGGTCACCTTTTTGTATCAATTACTTGATGATCAAATACTTGTCCTCCAAATGCTTAGACCCTGTGATGATCTTATTTTTATTACTGAACAACACAATAGGAAGATTATTACAATATAACCGAATGAGTGTAGCCATTGAATCAATCATAGAAAATTCAGAAATCAAGTTTCTGAACCAAACTGCCTGTGTAGCAACTCTATAACATGCCACAAACTATATATGCATAGTTGAGGAAGTCATTAGTGTCTATTTGACACTTTTACACGATACTACACCATCTAATAACATAAATATATACCCTAATATAGACTTTTATCACCTGGACATATAATAAAATCTGAATCTGTATACCCTATAAAGTTTAAACTGTTAACTTTTCTAAATGTCAACATATAATCCTTAGTTCCCTTTAAATATCTCAACACTCATTTAAATGCATTCCAATGATCTATTCCTGGGTTGGCCAGATATCTACCAAGCAGTTTAACAATAAATGCAATGTCCGGTCTAGTGCATACCTAGGTATATATCAGGCTACCAAATGTACTATAATAAGGCATATTCTTCATATCATCCTTCTTTGTATCATTCTTTGGACACTGTGCCAAAGATAATCTTTCTCTATGAGAGATAGATGCTACAACAAGTTTATAATCAGCCATATTAAAACTTTGCAGTACTCACTCAATGTATGCTCTCTACGAGAGGCCTCATGAGTATCGAAACTTGATCTGGTGAATTTGAGTACCTAGAATGAAAGATGCTTCTCCAAGGTGCTTCATGCTAAAATACTTAGCCAAAAATTGCTTAACCTTATGCAATAACATCAAGTCATTTGTTGCGAGCAAGATATCATCCATATAAAAAGTAAAAAGATAACTTTTCTCCCATTTACCTTGAAATACAAGTACTTTTTATGTAACATACCACTTCAATAGAGCATATGTCCGAACATCCAGAGGATATTCAAGCACATACCTTATGAGAATGGCACGTTAAAATAATCACATTAATTTATTATGGGATCACACAGAACACAAGTATTCAAAATGGTCAAATCTCCTCATTATATTCATAAAATAAACTTACTTACATTGTACCATTACTATTCATATCCTTGTATTTACATTACATAACATTTGAGAGTTTACAACCCCATACAAAATGTTTATCACATCATCCAGTATCAAATCTCACGTCACATTTTGTTATATTTCATTAAGTACAAGTACAACATGTATACAAACATTTCATAACACTATTCCAGAACAATCCATTAATTCATCTCAATCATTCATATGATACATGTAAAGTTATATATATGCAAATGCACACGTGACTCCATTTTCATTTTACTTTGTTGTGACTGAGCGCCTATTTACTCTCTCATATTCATTATGAATACCGGGCTCATTATTAACCGAGCCTGTGGCTCTTTGTGCACAATTCCTAAGTGTAAAGCTTTTTTTCACCTTGGTCACTCCGGTTACAACTCCTTTATCCGATCATGCATATAAATGTGATAGAATGCATCAATTCACATAATATGCTATCAATACTTTTCATTCAATGTGTTCATGTCATTTATCACATTCTTCAGACCTGAGTCCAACATTTAACACTCAGGTGAGTACACATTTCATATTACATATACAATTTGAAAACACTTCTATATATAGTCCTAAGTATCAAACTCTTCAGACCAACAATGTCCAGAATCATAGCAATTATACAAGTAACTGTTCAATAACTAAAAGTTAACCAAAAACAATTCAATCATAGTGAGAAACATCTAGGTTAACTTATAGTATGCTCTAGAAAAGCTGTTGCTTTGATGATCCAGCAATGTTTAGATGTTGGCGATTAACTTGTACTTCTTTAACCATGCAATACACATATATTTTACATATTACTAAGTTGTTCAATCAAGTGAATATTCAATCATGAATATGTATATGTGTCATGTTGAATGTATGCTCAATTGGCTTTTCGGGTATGTATCCTTTTTCATAAATCTTGACCATTCAAACATCATAACTTGTACACATATAGTTTGTAATTAGGTTTATATATGAAGTAAGTTTCATCATCAATTATACATTCACTAACCTTTTCTAGCAATATATATTCACACAATTTCCTAATTCTTATTCAATCACAATATATAATCACACAATTTCCTAATTCTTATTCAATCATACTTAGTTCACATTATTCATATCCTTTGGATCACATTTACATTCATTTTTCATTCCTTTAACACTCATAAATTCCAAATTTTAGATATAATGATTTCAAAACAATTCATTTCTTAAGTTAAAAAATCAATTAATAACCTAAACTTATCAAATCCTTAACCAATCAACCAAACATCAATCTAGGTTCATTTCAAGCCTTAATTAAGTCCAAATACACCAAAGTAAAGTAACTTATTCTTAGTTGATTCAATAATCACACAAAACAATAAATTTTCATTTCAAAGCATTGCCCATGATCGTGGAGGACCTTCCCACAATTATGGGATGAATGAACTGAATGTGCACTCTCCATTTTCCTTCAATTTCTCCAGATTCTAACACCTTCATACCAAATTCAAAACATCTTCATATTAGTCTGTTAATTATACCTAAATTATACTTCAATTCCTCATCAATTTCATCTCCAATTTTAACTTAAAATCATTCAATTGGTAGCTTATAAACTATTTATCTTTCATGTATACAAAAATAAAACAGAAACTTTTAATCACTTAATCTCATTATATAAATAGTCCTATTTTTTTCCAAATTCAAGAACACTTCGATAGCACCTTTCTTTAGCATAAATTCACCTTCATTTAAACTTCAAATCTTAATCTAAATCATCCATATAACAATTTATAACATACGGTACTCATGCATCAAAAACAAAATAGAAAAATATTCCATTCAAGTATCGTTTTCCATCACTCTTCATCATCAACATCACATGCAATCTATCCCAATTCAATCATCATAAACTTTCTATTATAACATGCCACAAATATTAGTACTTTACTTACTTATTTATCTCAAGTTCCACCTCAATTCATCAAGTCTACTTTGCCTTATATGCATGCAAGATCATCTAAATACAAGGTAGAAATTGGAAGGTTTTTAGCAATAAGAAAATAGTAAGATGAAAGACAACATCATATAGCTTTCTTGATGCAGAATCTTGTCAAGATTTTGGAGTGGTGATGAACGAAATAGAAAAAAAATTTTAGAGCTATAGGAGGGTGGATAATTCAGTGGTGAAAGGGAAGAGAGGAGAAGAATGAACATAACAAAACAACTTCTACATTAGCTTAACTCATTAGGTGCTAGGTGTCACCATTTCATACATTCCATTTGTCCTTATGTATACATTCCATTTGTTCTCTTCATAAGCTGCTAAATGTCACAATTATGCTAGGCCATTTGTCACTCAACCTTTAAGCCATTTGTCACTCAATTATTTATACCAAATGTCACTCAATTCTATTGTCATGTGTAACTTATTTCTTGGGCTTAATCATCCTAAATTTCCATATGTCAATTTGAAATTTTTCCTAAATTAAATGCACATTTTAATTCATCAAATTTTCAATTGTAACAATTAATTCCAAATCTACTAATTATAATCCACCAAACCAAAATTCAAGACATAAGCAATTCACATTTCATATCATGATCATTTTAAACCTTTCATACCTTGAAATGTGTCAATTGAGTGCACGTACAATCTTTGTAATATTTTCCAAATCATGATTCATGTGTGTATGCGAATATTATAAGTATGAATGAAATGCATTTCATAAATTCTCAAATGATATGACTCATATGCAATAATCTAAAGCTCTAACTCTTAGTATGGAAATCGACTATTACATTTCAACTTTGTTTTCCATAAAGCCTAAAGAGGTAACAACCTTATCAAACTTAAGGTAACATTGTCTGGAAGAGTGTTTCAAACCATATATTGACTTTCTCAGTTTGCAAATCTTGTCAGGCTTTTCTTAATCAAGAAATACTTTAAGTTGTTCCATACAGACCTCTTAATAAAGGTCTCCATTCAGGAAAGAGGTTTCAATATCCATCTAATTTAGCTTCATATTATAATGAACTACTATTTTCATAATCAATTTAACTGCATCCTTAGAGGATACTAAAGAAAAGATAACATATTAAAGTCAATTCCTTCTCTCTAAGTGAATCCTTTGGCAACCAACTGAGCTTTAAACTGCTCAATTTTACCCTAAAAGTACTTTTTGGTCTCGAAAAGTTATTTACTGTTTATAGGCTTGTAATTTTGAGGCAAATTAACAAGCTCCTATACCATATTTTGCTTAATGGATAGCATCTTATCTTTCATTGCATCCCATGAAAAATTTGCATGGGGTGAAAAACAACTTTTGAAAAAGTAACTAGATCAACGAAATGTATTGTTCACCCAAATATATTGTATAATCAAATAAGATAACAGATCTTATCACTCTAGTAGATCTTCTTAACTAAACTAGTTTTTGTATCTTAAGAACCTCAGTTTGCACAGGTATGTGTTCCTGTTCCTATACTAGTATGGTACGAAGACCTTGATCTGCTAGTTCTAACTGTATAAGTGATGGATACAAAATAACTATAGTACCCATCCTACTATCATCAGACGGGTAAGAAGGACCACTCTTATCATAGACATCATGTTCCAAAAACATAGCTGTTTGTGACTTTATAATTCTAGACCCTCCTTTTCTATAGTAAAATATATATCCACTAGAATGGTTAGGATATCCAATAAAATAGCAATGAGTAGAATGAGAATGCAACTTATTTTTATAAGGATTTTATAAATGTACCTCAGCAGGGTAGCCTCAAACACAAATGTGGGCAAGGCTAGGCTTCCACCCTTTCTAGAGTTCATATGGCGTCTTCGATACTAATTTTCTTAGGACTTTATTAAGTATATACAATGCAGTCTTTATGAATTCACCCCAAAGGTAGTTAGGTAAATTAATCCTACTCTGCATTGACCTTATCATATACTTTAGGGTGCAATTTCCTTTCGACCACACCATTTTGCTTAGAACTACTTGGTATAGTGAATTGAGCCACTATGCCACATGATTCCACATATTTGAAAAACAAACCATTTTCTTATCCTGAGACCTTATGTTTGCTATCATATTTTCCTCCACAATAAAATCTAACAATCTTGATGGACCTTCCTAATTGGCTCTCATCCCCAACCTTAATGATCTTGAATTTCTTAAGAACTTTATTCTTTTCTTTAAGTAAGAACACATAACCATAAGAGAATAGTCATCAATAAAAGTCAGAAAATATATATAATTACATAATGTACCTGTATAAGGTCCATAAATATATCTAGATATGAGATCTATCAAGCTAGAAGCACGAGTTGATCCCTTTTTCTTTATTTTGGTCTTCTTACCCTTACAATAGTCAATACATGTTTCTAGATCATCAAAAGCTAAAGTTGGGATAATGTTTTCCTTAATCAATCTCTCAACTCTATCTATGGAAATGTTATTCAACCTTTTATACCACAACATGTATGGCTTATCCTTTATCAGGGGTCTCCTTCTGGTAACCTGTTCAGCAATATATAAAGAAGCACATCTCATGAGGGGGAAGACACACTTTATATAAACCATATAATAAGAAGACATTGCCAATATGTTTTGCATTGAAAGATAACTGTATAATAGAAGTATCAATGATAAAACTATAACCTTATTTGTCTAAACCTGACATAAAGGTCAAATTCCACCTAAAAGATGGTATATAAAATGTTTCCTATAAAAGAAGAACAAACCATGTATCAAGGTTCAAACATACATCTACAAACATTACATTAACTTCTTTGTTATTGTCAACCATCAGTTTTTCCTCATCTTTATTTGACTTTCTCCTGTGTATAAACCCCTATATTGTAGAGGCAACATGATTAGAAGCTCCACTATCTAACCACTAATAACTTGATACGGCTATAGTAAGACTAGATTCATGGATCATACAAGTCAAAAAGTTACCTGACAATTCTTAATTTTCTTTTAAGGACTTATATTTTTGGCAATTAGACTTTTTGTATCCCTTCTTCTTACATAAGAAGCATTTCATACTTTTAACATCTACAGGACCTTTAGCAATAGTGGATTACTCTAGAGGTGAACCATCCTAATAATGTATTCCCTCACTCCCCCTTCTCTTATATACCCCATGGAGAATAATTTTTTCATTAGGTTACTTATATCAGCATTAGATGATACCTTGTATCTTTGGGAGATATTGTTCAAAAAATCCTTTTCTATATTCGTTTTCAGAAGTCCACTTACCAGATGTTCTGAGATTGATATCTTAATGGTTAAATAACACATTATATTTGACCTTTCCCAAATTGCAAATGTTGCTTTATCATTATCTGAACTGTAGGATGTAGGTATATGTGGCCTATCTCTAACTATGGTCATGTTAACACCTGTCATCTCTAACACAAACTCTATATCTTTCTTGCATTTCATAAAGTTGAAACCAGTCAGGGTTTCAATAGTGATACTATTAATGTTTATGGAAAAGGTGACTGAAAAATTGATAATATAATGATAAACACAAATGTAGGATAATAACGATACTCAAAGCCACAAATAGTATCTATACCAAGAACTTTATCACACATATCATGAAACACCTGTAGGAAAAATACATAATACATGCAGATGAAATTTCCACACAAAAGCGATTAGAATACACACCACTAACTCTTATGACATTACCACCTGTGGGTGAATAAATCATTCAAGCAATGGCTTCCTCCATATTATTCGTTTATGCAAATATCAAAATCTCATATATGGTTAACTCCAGTAGCCAGAATAAACAAACACAAAACTAGAGACATCTCCTAACATTCAAGTAGAATAATCCGAATACTAACTTGAAAGGCCACTGTGGTGACTACGTTCTCATTAATATCTAAATAGATCCACAAACACAAGGGATACACTTTTATATCATCCCTACATTTTGTATAGGCATATAATATGTGACAATGTATTATCAATAAATGCAAATCCTTATAAACATTCACATTATCACATACTAGTGCTGAAAACATGATCAATTAACTTTATTTGAGACTTTATTACAAGAAAAATCTCAATTGGAGTGATAATCATGCAATACCGAACAATAAACACACCACATAAGATACCAAAATCACATGTAACTCTTTCATTTCAAGTCCAAAGCATGAAATTTCACTTAAATCTAGCTTTAATAACATTTTTTTCATGAAGTTAAAACTTATTTATTGCTAATGTAATAAATCCATAAAAATTTTAAAAATTCACTTTATGAATTAACGGGACCTTGAAATTAACCTAAAATAATCTGATGGACTATTTGGTGTATTATGAAAATTTGAGTTATTTTTGGTAGCTGACGTCAGCAAATACTATAACATTGATGCCAACATCACGTCATTGATGACAACAAAGGTACACCTAGCCTGACGCGCTCCTGGATGGCCCATTGCTTTAATGGAATATATGGTGCACTCACCTTATACGCACCAGATGTAAATGGCCTCACACGCACCCAACAGTTTTCTCTTTCCTCTCTCTATAGTCACCGGAAAGAGATAATTTTCAACGACTTTTAGGCTATTTTTTTGAACACGCCCCACACGTAAATTGTCTCACATGCACTCGACAATTTTCTCTTTCCTCTCTCCACAATCACATAAAAGAGGCAATTTTAGGGGACTTTCAAGCTATTTTTTCGACCTCTAAAGATCATTTTCAATATACTTTTTAATGTCGAGCATGTTTAACATGAATAAACGCAACAATAATCAATGTAAAAAGTAAAAACATAATAGTCTCTCTGAGTTCTTTATAGAGAAAATCTGAAAAACTTCATTTCTATTCACACAATTATGTAACCACTCTGATTCCAAGTGTAATGCATAACACGAGCTATAGATACGCACCCATGATCAAACATAAAAGTGAATAAATGAAGAAAACACGAGAAATACCTTTTTTTCTTTTCATAACTTTAAACGAACTTTTCGACACTAAAACTTTCGAACTTTCTTGACGACCTTTACAAAAGTCGTTCTACCAAATGCTGTTAATGTCTTTCTGCAACTTTCTTAACACGTAAACCTCTTCACGGGTCAGAACATCTGAATGTTCACGTCTTAGTTAAGCATAAGCAGGAAATCTTAACTTATATATATAGTAATCATATCGGCCTCCTAACATAGGCGCAATGTATGTCTAGCCCATACTAATTAGGGTTCATTTTCTTCGTTGAACTTCAACCATTAACCCATATCCTTTATCGGACTACTATATTAACTTTTAACCGAATCAAATTTGATTTGTTTAACTGTAAATTTATTAAAATAATAAAATCGTAATTAATTATTATCCAACCTAAGGAAAATTACTATCAGGCATCGCACCTAAAGGGAAAGGCAAATAAGTAATGATGGAGAGTGACGAGCAAAACATACCTGGGACCATGGATGCTAATACTCCAATTCTAAGAAAAAAGGGAAACGTCTGGCATCATACACTATTGAAAAGCAAAGCCCAATTGGCTGTTCATAGATTATAATCAACTCTAAAGATTCACTAATGTTCAAGGCATCATGACAATCTGGTATATCGACCGAAAGCTTAAGCTTCAGATGATGCCAAACCAGGTGTGGATTGGTTTTCTTGGACTAAGTAACAAGGTCCCGTAAGTAAAAGAAACCTCTCCTGGTCGTTTCGATACAGGTTATTCTGCCGGCCCATGTAATTACCTGCAAGCCAATGTCATCATTTGTGGAGCTTCATCCAGTGACTGGTTAAACGTTTAAACTATGCACATTCTTCAATTCATTTCATGTTCGGATTCGCAAAAGGTTCATCTAAGAAAAACAGACACTGAATTCAAAGAAAACATACACATGAGATAAAAAATAATGATATTTAGTTTATATTTTCTATTCTTTTTAAATTATTTCTATTCATTATTTTATTAAGATTAGATATTAATAGAGATGGAAGAGTAATGCGTTATGTTTATTACTTATAAAAAAGTAGTCAATTTTATAGAATAAAATATAAATATACTCAAACGTTATTTAAAAATAATTTCTCATATGGAAGAATTAATATTATTAGATTAAAATATAGTAGATATTAATTATAAATTTTATGTCTAATCAAAATATTATATGATTAAATAATTAAATGTCAAAAAAGATTTTTTTGTAAAAAAGATAGTCAAAACTACTTTAACATTTTTAATATTTGAGCGGCCTTTATGTATTATTAAAAACCAATCTAAATATAAATTATTTAATTAAAAATTAAAGATAAATTAAAATTTTAATTTATCTATAAATTAAAATTTTAATTTATCTAATTGTAAATATAAATTAAAATTATTATCCATATATATTTCTAACATATTTAAGGTCACACATAAAGAACGATTTAACATTAAAAAAGTAATTTAATCAAGTTAAGCTATGTTTAATAAATAATGACTAATATCAAATATTTGATCTTATTAAATCTTAGATTATATTTAATTGGAATTAGTTCTAATTGTAGTTGTAGTTGTAGTTATAATTATAATTAAATTAAATTACTAAATGATTCAAACCATATTATAAATAGATATAGGCTTCACATGAGCTAACATTTTCAGCTTACCTCATATGATACTTTTAGAAGTCAATCAAGTGTGCAACTATAATAGTTTTTACATAAGTTATGGATTTGAGGTGAATTATAGAAAAAAGAAATGAAGTTTTAAAATAAAATATTATTTATGATACATGCTTTATTATAATTATAAATTCATGTTAAATAATCAAATTGATCTTCATTTTAAAATTTTTAAAAATATTTTTCTTTTAATTGAAGAGATGATATTCTGATTTTCTAATAGTATAATATTTTTGTATTTCGTATCGTGCCAGTCAAAAAATGGTACAAAAACGTGTACGGTACTAGATGTTGGTATCAGTCTCTACTAGGTTGTTTTGCTTGGTATTGACCGGTACTCACAATATTCAAAATACCAATCGAGAAATTTAAAAAATACTGGGACTGAACTGCCAAAAGTTAAATATTTTTTACCAGCCTCATCGATTGCTCCGAACTCCCCTTTTATTGTAATTTTTATTTTTAATTTTTAAACAAAATGAATATTTTTATTACTAATAATAATTATACAATAAATAAATCTTAAAAATAAATTATTTTTAATTAAATTTATTTTAATTTTATATAATATTTATTAATACTTTATTAATAAAATTATATTATTTTTAAAATAAATAATTTAAAAATTATTATTTATAAAATAATATTTATTTTAAGTATATTGTAATTATTTATTTATTTTTTAAATATTTTTAATTTAATTATATTTATTAATAATTATTAAATTAATTTTATAAATTAAATTATTTATAATTCTTAGTAATAATTAATTTTAATTAATTAAATTATTATTATTAATTAATATATTAAATAATATATATTTAATTGATAATAAATTAAATAATATATGTTTTTATTTCAGGTTTCACTTCTAGTTGGTTGTACCCTCATTATGAATTCTTGTTGTAAATTACAATACTTCGAGATTAGGAACTTTTGTTGTTTTTATTTGATGTTTTCATATAATTATTATTTATTATATGATTAAATTGTAATATTTTAAATACTTTGCATTGTTCTTAATTTTATATTTGTACGATGATTAAATGATCGTTTTTATATTAATTGTAATTATTATCTATATGTGAAATATGTGAAAATTATTGTTAATAAAAATAAATTTTGTTGTTATTTTAAATGTTATTACTATGATTTGTGGAGACAAGTTGACGTAAGATTATAATGTATACAGCACAATATACTAATGGACTATTTTGTAATTTAAAAAAAATTCAAGAACTATTTCATAAATTTATTAAATTACTTAAAATAGTATCTAAAATTAATCGATAATGATATAGTATTGTACTAAAACTCAATCCAGTACTAAATTTGATACAATATTCATATGATGCATATTATGATTAGTTATAAAGTTCCTTTCAATTTTAGAAACTAGTCTACAGCAGCCTTCACCGCCACTGTTAATAATCGTTTCGTCCTTATTCGCAATGGGTTCCTAGGCAACGAACAGTAAGATAGGTTACTAATCACTAAAAGAACTAGATAGTTCAAGTCAAAGGCAAAAAATTGGTGCTCCACTCATCCGCCGTCAATATGTAAGTTACAGCTACTTTGCAATGACCGGCAGACGCAAAAAATGATACGAGTCGCTGAGGTTTCTTTACCCTCTTTACTATAATAAAATTACAAATTATTGACAAAAATTACCGAGGGTAAAAATACCATAGGCAATTAGTGACAAAAAATGAGTTTCTATCAATAATATTGTCAAAAAAAATCGCATTTTGTGACGAATAAAATATCCGTTGGTAAAAGTGGAGGAAAATTATCTTGACAATTTTTTTGACGGAATATAGTAAAGGAAAATAATATCCGTCAATAAATTATACGAGAATGCTTGGCGGCATATATAAGCGTCGGGATGTACCGACAGGACTGGATTCTGTCGGTGATTTACTAACATCGGTAAAATTTAAACCTAAATATTGTCAGTAATTTTGGCTTCAACGTTTTTAATAAAACGAGAACGACGCCATTTGATTTAATACCAAACGACGTCGTTTTTGTTAAACATTAAACCTACCCATGAATCCCACTCCGTCTCGTTTATCCTCATTTTCTCCTCTCTCTTTTCTTCGTTTTCTCCTCTGTTGCAGCCACTAGTTCCCCGTCGCCGTCGCCGTCGCCGTTGCCGTCCGTGGTTCTTCGTCTTCCATCACGCATGCTTCGGTTTCCTCACTGTCTGCGCTTCTCTGCGTCCATCTTCTTGCATCGCATGCCATCGTCATCATCTTTGTTTGATCATCGGTTAAGGTAAGTGGTCCTGTTAGATTAATTTTAACAATTATTAGTGGCCTATGTAACTTATGGATTTAAGTTTAATGGAAAGAGCCTAAAATCATGGTTATTAGGTCTCAAAGAGTTGGGCTCAAATGAGTCCAAGACGTTTTCCCTCTCCCTTTTAAAAACAACCCATCTTGCTAATAGAAACATATATAAAGGTAGCCTATGATTCTATAGAAAGGTGTGATATACGACATTTTCTGAAAAGAGAATATAGAACATTATTTCAAAAGTGAAAAAGGGTATTGTTTCTTAACAATCGGAGAAACAAAATAACAGAGAATATTAAAGGAAGAGAGGGAATAAAAGATTATCAAGAACATTGCACAAGACACGAATTTAGGTTTGTTTTGTTACTGTTTGATCCATAAAAGTTTAACAATTGGTATCAGAGCCTGCGTTGTTTGTATTGCCTGTGTTGCATGGTTTATTTTCGTGTATGGAATGTTGTTATCTGTATTATACTGAAACGAAGAGCAACCTATCAGTTTTTCGATGTTACTTTTGTGCTGTGTTTATGTTTGTTAAGAAAGAACCGCAAGACTTGGTTCGTCAAACGTTATTAGTGTGATTTTTCTTGAATCAAATTAAAATACATGTCTCTGTTTCTGGTTTAGAGTGAGAGTAAAATCGTCGAAAGAGAAATGAAAATAAATAAAAAGTTATGTCTATTGCATGGTCTTCCCTTGGTTTGCATGACCTAATTTGTATTTGTTGTGTTTTGGTTCTGGAAAGACAAAGACATGTGGTTATGGTTCTTTCAAACAAAACAACGAAAATAGGCTTAGGTTTTGAAATGAAATGGTTGGTTCTTGAAACTAAAAAGATTGGTTATTATAGTGATTTTCTTGAACCAATGTTTGAAGACATGCTTCTGTGGTATGGACAAAAATCCATGAAAGAACGACGTAGGGATAGAATGTGGTTTGAAACAAAACCATGAAAGAATAATAAAAAAAACGGAACCAGCGGCGGCTATCTTGCGCAGGAGGGGCAGTGCTTATGCATGCAGTGCACGCGCTAGTCACAACCCACATTAAACACATGCTGGCAACAGGGCCTTTTGGCCTAAAACTTGTTTTTGGGCTAAATTTGTTGCCTTTTGGCCCATTAAATGATTTGTTTGGGTTATTTAATAATTATGGCCTAATTTTATGGATTTTAACTTAGGGTTACATTATGCAACCTTAATTATGAAGTAATTATATTATAGACTTTAACCATAAGTAAAATAATTTTAGGATGGGACATAATAGATTATTTAATTATAATTGATTTAGTTTTATGCATAATATAATTTTGAAAATCAATGCCATATTATATGTTTACTTGGTACTTTGAATATTTTATATTATGTAATATTTGGAATTAAATATTCCTATTATATGTGGAATGTGCTACATGACATAATGGTAATTTAAAATAGTTTGTTAGTCACCAAAGTGACCAAACTAATTTAAATTAAATTTTGTCATGTACAATAATTGTCCAATTAAATGTTTATTGCATGGAAAACTTGTTAGTCACCAAAGTGGTCTAGCTTGAAAATTTTAAACATTTAATTGTGAATATTTCAATTGTTCATGTTGATATGATACTATTAAAATGACATAAAAGTTGAACTGAACAACTAAGATTATTAATTATAACACTAGGAGGTCACTCAAAGGTGGACCATTGCTTATAATTAATATTATTAAAGGGACTTTATCAACATATTTAGTTAATATGAATGTATATCCAAAGATAACATACATGTTGACTAGAATATGATTGATTGTATATTATAGTGAACTATATTTGCATCATGATAGGTTACAAATATGTATTTAAATTTTACCCAAAGGAGAATTTAAATTCATAATCAAAGTTTATTATTAGTTTGAATCCATTTAGTTCTCCTTAAAGCATTAATGCGTGAGCTTATATTTGCAGCATCTTCAAATTTGTTCGCTTTAGGAAATGGTTTGATCAAGTTCAATAGTCTGAACTATGCGGACTGGTCCAAACAAATCTAGTTCCAACTGGGTGTAATAGATTTGGACTTCGGTATAGTTTCAGACGCAAGGCTCGCAGCCAAAAATGAGACTAGTTCTGAAGCTTAAGATTTTTATTATGAGCTTTAGGAACGGTCTAACAAGCTGAGTTTGAATTTGATGCAAATGAAAATTGCGGAAAACGTGAAGCCATCAATGCTTAAGACGGATAATGCAAAGGTGTTCATGTTAAAGCTTAAGGAATACTCCCAACCTGATTTAGCTGACAAGTCCATAGTAGAGACTTTAATGAGTGAGTTAGCAACGAAGAAGTTTGATTGGTCACAGCCCATTTATGACCATGTAACCTATATGTCAAACCTAGCTGCAAAGTTGATATCTATGGGTATGGATGTGAGCGAGTCATTTCTAGTACAGTTCATTATCAACTCACTTCCTCTTGAGTTTGGCCAATTCTAGGTGAATTATAACACCATTAAAGAAAAATAGAATCTTCAAGAAATTAAAGCCGTGTTAGTTCAGGAGGAAGGGAGATTGAAGAAAATGAAGGAGCACTCCCTTCATCTCATATTTCATCTAAAAGCTAGCAACAGCAAGCATAAACTAGGAAAGAAAGGCAAAGATAAGGACAATGCTCTCAGTAAAGTTAGTGAGGGCCAAATCCATAAAGATAAGAGGTGCCACTTTTGCAAGAAGCCTGGTCACTTCAAGAAGTATTGCCCTAAAAGAAAGGCTTGGTTCGAAAAGAAAGGTACATACTATGTCTCAATATGTTTTGAATCAAATCTTATTGAAGTGCTTAATAATACCTAGTGGTTAGATTCTGGTGCAACTACTCAGGTATCACATGTTCAACAAGGATTCCTTTCAATCCAACCCATAAACAGAACTGAAAGTTCTTATATATAGGAAACAGAATGAAGGCATGAATAGAGGGCATTAGGACATACAAATTGATCTTGGACACTCGGTGTTACCTGGATCTAGAAAAGTGTATTTATGCTCTTGAATGTGCTAGAAATTTAGTTTCTGTTGGAAAGTTGGATGTTGTAGGATTTCAATTTAAGATTGGAAACAGTGTTTTTTCATTGCATAAACACAAATACTATTATGGTTTTGGTACTTTAATTGATTGTTTATATTGTTTCAATCTTGATGTTGATTTTGCTGCAACTCTGTTTCATGTTGACCATATTATAGGAAGTAAACGTAGTGCACAAAATGAATATTTTTCTTTTTTTGGCATAAAAGATTAGGTCATATATCCAAGGAAAGGGTACAGAGGTTAGTGAAAAATGAAATTCTACCTCCATTGGATTTTGTTGGCTGGGATATATATGTGGATTATATTAAAGGTAAGCAAACCAAACATATATCAAAGCATTCAGCCACAAGAAGTAACGAATTACTTGAATTAATATACACTGACATCTGTGGTCCTTTCGATGTTCCTTCTTGAGGCGTTGAAAAATATTTTATTACCTTTATTGATGATTTCTCACGATATGGTTATATTTATCTACTGCATGAAAAATCTCAGTCTGTGGACATCTTAGAGGTGTTCGTTAATGAGGTAAAAAGGCAGTTAGATAGAAAAGTAAACATAGTGAGGTCCAATAAAGGTGGTGAATATTATGGAAAATTCGATGAAAGTGGACAATGTTCAGGTCCATTTGCAAAGTTTTTTACAACTCGAGGCATATCTACACAATACACAATAACTGGTACACCACAACAAAATGGTGTAGATGAAAGGCAGAATTGTACTCTTATAGATATGGTTAGGAGTATGTTAAATTATAGCACTGTATCATTATCATTGTGGATGCATGCATTAAAGACCGCTGCGTATTTGCTTAATAGGATTCCTAGTAAAGTAGTTCCTAAGACACCATATGAACTGTGGACAAGAAGGAAACCTAGTTTACGACACCTTCACATTTGGGGTTGTCTGGTAGAAGTAAGGCTGTATAATCCATAAGAAAAGAAGCTTGATGAGAGAACTGTTAGTGATTTTTTCATCGGCTATCCTAAAAAATCAAAGGGGTACAGATTTTACTGTCTTAACTATAGTACGAGAATAGTTGAGTCTGGTTATACTCGGTTTATTGAAAATGGTCAAATCAGTAAGAGTGGAGAACTACAAAAAGTAGATATTCACGATAATCGTGTAGAACCTACTCCAAGTCAAGTGGAAACCACTATATTAAACGTGATCCCACTGGTTGTTATTCCTCTTGTTGCATCACGGATACGCAACATACCGAAACAATAAATTAATGTTCCAATTCTACAAATTGAACATATTAATGAAGAATTAGCTAATGATGTTCAAGACAAATGATCAAGTAATGCCACAAGAAGTAGCATTACAAAGGTCAGTAAGGCAGAGAAGATCAGTTATTTCAAGTGACTATGAAGTTTACTCACTTGAACATGAATGTGACTTGAGCATTGATAGGGATCCAGTCTCGTTCAAACAAGCCATGGAATGTAACAATTCTGAAAAGTGGTTCAATGCTATGAAAGAATAGTTGAAATCAATAGATGACAACAAAGTCTGGGAATTAGTTAAGTTGCCGGAAGGTGCAAAGCAGATGGGTTATAAATGGGTCTTTAAGACCAAACATGACTTACAAGGCAACATTGAAAGGTATAAAGCCAGACTTGTTGCTAAAGGTTATACTCAACAGGATGGCATCGACTATAAAGTGACCTTCTCTCCAGTTTCAAAGAAGGACTCTTTAAGAATTGTTATGGCCCTAGTAGCTCATTATGATTTAGTACTTCACCAAATAGACGTAAAGACCGCCTTTCTAAATGGTGACTTGGAGAAAGAAGTGTATATGGATCAATCGGAA
Source organism: Erythroxylum echinodendron (assembly GCA_027575705.1). NCBI lineage: Eukaryota > Viridiplantae > Streptophyta > Magnoliopsida > Malpighiales > Erythroxylaceae > Erythroxylum > Erythroxylum echinodendron. The sequence goes on along the minus strand of JANZXR010000002.1, from coordinate 22,194,325 downwards.
GGTTTTAAAAACCACAGCAAAGGACAAGTTAGTGTGTAAATTAAAGAAGTCAACATATGGACTGAAACAGGCATCCCAACAATGGTAACTTAAGTTTAATGATACCATTACGTCTTACAGTTTTGTAGAGAATTTTCTTTCTAATAATTTGACGGTCAGTGGGAGCAAGTTCATTATATTAGTCCTATATGTTGACGATATCCTTCTTGCTACTAATAATCTGGTTTTGTTACATGATGTAAAGAATTTTCTTTCTAATAATTTTGAAATGAAATATATGGGTGAGACATCCTATGTGATAGGAATAAAACTATTCCGTGATAGATCACAAGGATTATTAGGATTGTCTCAAAAAAGTTATATCGAGAAAATATTAGAAAGATTTAAAATGAAAAAGTGTTCTGTAGAAATAGTTTCAATTCAGACAAGAGACAAATTTAGTCAAATGCAATGTCCAAAAAATGATTTGGAAGGTAAGGAAATGGAGTCTATTCCTTATGCGTCAGAAGATGGGAGCTTAATGTATGCTCAAACATGCACTCAGCTAAATATCAGTTTTGCTATTGGAATGCTAGGCCGATATCAAAGTAATCCAGGAATGGACCACTGGAAAGCTGCAAAGAAAGTCCTTAGATATTTACAAGGCACTAAGGACTATATGCTCACATATAGAAAATCAACCCATCTCGAAGTGATAGGTTACTTAGATTCAGATTATGTCAGTTGTGTAGACTCACAGAAATCTACATTCGGTTATATGTTCCTATTAGCTAAAGGAGCAATTTCGTGGAAAAGTAGAAAGCAGCCAGTCATTGCTACTTGCAATATGGAGACTGAATTTGTGGCGGGCTTTAAGGCTACGATTCATGGATTATAGTTGCAGAACTTCATCTTAGGTCTTGGTTTTATTGACAGTATTGCTAAACTGTTAAGAATTTATTGTGATAATTCTACAGCTGTTTTCTTCTATAGGAATGACAAGTATTCAAAGGGTGCGAAACACATAGATTTGAAGTACTTGTCTGTAAAAGAAGAAGTGCAAAAATATAAAGTGTCAATTCAGCATATTGGTACAGCTCTAATGATAGCGGATCCGTCTGCCCAAAACATTTATTGGCCATGTTGAACTGATGGGCCTTATAGATAAGTCATTGTTAGCGTAGAGTTCTGAAATGTATATATACATATAATTGTTTTGCTCAAATTGTTATGACACTTACGAATTCAATTACAGTCATATGTTTTTGCTCACTTACTGGTTATCCATATTATGTTGTATACCATAATTATTATTTCTATAAGATAATAAATTATAGAATTACCCACTTTACAGTTTTATGAGTTGTGTGATACATAGAAGGAATCATGTTGTATAACTTGTGACCGCCATGATCCCATCATCTTAATTCACTTAAGGATGACTTGTTCGATTCAATATTGTGTGCACTAAAAGTTTTATTGTTGAATCACCAAGTCATAACATGGGCCAAGTGGGAGATTGTTAGATTAATTTTAAAAATTATTAGTGGCCCATGTAGCTTATGGATTTGAGTTTAATGAAAAGAGTCCAAGATCATAGTTATTGGGTCTCAAAGAGATGGGCTCAAATAGGTCCAAGACCCTTTCCCTCTCCCTTTTACAAAAAAAGAAGAGTTATTAAGAACATTGCACAAGATATGGATTCAGGTTTTTTTTTTGTTACTATTCGATGCATAAAAGTTTAACAGGTCCATCTTTGGAAATGACTGATTAGGTTAAGAAGTAATGAGCTTAGAGATTGTTTTTTTAGAGACATTATAATATGATATTGGCTAATAATTCAAGAATCTTGAGGGATTTAGAAATTTTGGGATAAAAATTTAATTTTTTATATATTAGTTAATAGCTTAGCATTTGAGACTAGATAACCTGATCATTGAGGGACATATATGATTCCAAGTTCTCTAAAAGAAAAAAATTAAAAATATCTGGATCGTTGTTTGGTCTCAAGTTGAATATAGCTTCCTTTATTTATGAATTTTAGAAAGCTCTAGTCAAGGAGTCTGCTACGTCATTGGTAATGACTTGAAGAGTGAAGTTTTTAAAGTCATACAGGTAAAAGAGTTTAATGCATAACAAGCCCTTAAAGAAATTAACGGCTAGGTTCTTAAGGTTTTCTTGCTTTTTAACTATGGAACCATCTTGACTTTGTAGAGAAATAATTTTTTTGCAATTGTTCCTTATAAATACTACGTTATGAAATAAAAATATTTCTAGCTAGTGCTTGCCCTTATTCATACTTCAGACTTTCATCTTGTAGGTTTAGTTTTAATAGCTTCTAAAAATGGTTTAGGCCCCCCTTTTTGTAGTTTTATTAAGAATTTTAAGCTCCTCTTTGATTGACCTCAATCTTTCTATACATTTAAAAGCTTCAAAACAATGAGTAAGGAAGTTTAATCCTCTTAATATTGCTTCTTCAAATCATTGATCATTGAATAGGTAATTAATAAATATAAAAGGATTTTTTCTTTCATATTAATTATTAATAGAAAAATTCTATTGGTGTTTGATCTGAATAAAAAAGTTTATTAAATTTAGTATAGCTACTAGAAAAAGTGGACATCCATCTTGAATTTACAAACACTTTATCTAGTTTTTCCCTAGTTTGCTTGTTGTTTTAAGTAAAATATCCGATACTGTATATGAAATTAGTAGCCCTAACTGACTTATACATTTTAAGAAATCCTCATTGCTATACTTTATGGTTGATCACTTTTATGATTAACCTAGAATTAAAATGTGCCAAAGAGGAATTCTTTCAAAATGTTACTGACTTCTTATCGACAACATAAATGGGCTTTGGAAAGCTCAAAGAATAAAATTCTAAGTACCAAAATGCTAAAGTGCGTTAGAATAATATTTGAATTGAAGAGATGATTTAATTTTGGTAAAAGAAAGTATAAAATACCAAAAAAAAAAGTAAGATAATGATAAGGTCTATTTTTTGTTATGTTTCTTGTACTTTTTTTTTCTTGTTAGTGTGTTTATGCTTCTTCCCATATGTAACTCCTTTAAGTAGTTCTCTTGTGACTCCCAAACTTCTTATTTAACTTAAGGAATACTTGATTGTAAAGGAATGTTGAGCACAACAATTATATTAAGATTCCTTAATGTTTAAATCTCTTAACTGTCCACCTATTATAAAAGTTAAAAGATTTTTTTTAATTGAATTTCAAATTCCTACTACTCTCCTATGCTATACCCATTTTGTTATGAATTACCCATAAAATTCTTTTGAATATTTGAAATTTACTTCCTTAAATGGCTCTTGATTTTGGCTCCCAAAGGTGTTGATCTTTCTAGAAGTAGAATTCAAATTCTCAACTTGTCCCTCATAAAAACTCTATCAAGGATTCTTCTTCTTTAAATGTCAGCTTGATATTCTCTTACCCTTCTAGTTCTTCAAAATATTTTATGATTTGTTGAATTCAAAATTGGACTTCTGCAGTTGTAGCCACTGCCACTTTTCTTTGTGAAAAGCTATTTATCAGGTTCCTGTATAACTGAAACATTCATCAACCTATTAATAGGCACGATGAAATTTATTGTCACTAACATTTCTAACTCTAAACTAATCATTTCTTCATCCTTGTTTTTTGAAAATTCTTTTAGAGACAACTTTTGAATATGCATCGGCTTCACTTACTCAGCATATATTTTATTTGCATAATTGGATTTTAAAGCTTGAACAAATTTTAGAATTCGATTTAAAAATGGGGAATGCTTAAGGTTTAGTGATTTGGTACCTAAGGCTTTTAATGATTTTGTATTTTGAATTTGGTTGAATATTTAACTTGGATTATTTGAAATTAAATCTAGGCTTGAGATTAAATTTCATGTAGATGCATTAGGTTTTTATTTTATTCATTTTCCATTATTTACGTAGATGAATTTCACCTCGATGAATTAGGCTTGAGATTGAATTTCACCTAAAGACCTACTTTTTGTCTCTAACCTAGAAAAGCCACCCTGTTTGATAATGTATCATTTCGTTTGTCTATCTAAAATGTTAGAGTTACTATTATTCTTCCCTTTAAAAGTGACTTTGTTATTTTAAATTCATGTTCTTAGCTTTTTATAATTGAATTTCTTTCTGTAGGAAAGTTTTAAGGTGGCGGAATAAGCTTCCTAAGATTAAGAACATCAATTTTCTTTGGCAAGTAAGATTGTTGGATTCTCCTCTTTCTATTAGTTATAATTATTTCCTTTTTAGATTCTAATGCATATTTAATTTACTAGTATTAATAGGTTTGTTAATATTTCATAATATATTTAAATTTTATGAATTTTGTGAATTATTTAAGGTTCAATACACTTTACTTCTTTGTGTTTCCTCGTATTGATCTTTTAATAACATGTACCACAAGTTTGTAATAGAATTAATTGACCAATGTTACTTTCCTAGTCATTGAATGGTTAGTTTTTGTTTCTAATGAATGTTTTAGTTTATTCTAAGTATAAATAAATTTCATATGAATTATGGGAGTGATCTTAGGCATCATAGAGACTTGTTAAGAGTTTTGAGAGGCAAGAGAGTGGATTTATTCATTACATAACATATATTAAGACTTTGTTTATTGGTTTTATCATGAAAATTACTTTTTTAATTTGTATAATTAGTACAATTAGGACAATTGCTTGTACAATTTGAAACAACAATCCTAATTGGATTATATGACTAATTAACTATGTCATTTAGTCTTACTAATGCACTTAATATTTTCATGAAGTTAATGAATTAAGTATTGTATACATGTATAGGTAGGTTACGGTTGTTTATTTCAATGAAATTTCAATGTATGACAAACTCCTAGAAAAGTATATTTATCATTCGATGTAGGCGAAATTTAAACATATTAACTAGTTTATGTTTAGGATGTTTAAACAATTGCTATTTTATTGGGACACATTTTTATAACAAGTGAAGTTGCCTATTTTTAATAACCTCTTGTTACATTGTGAAATTCATTATTAGGACTTGCATTCTTATATGTGTGGGACCTTTTGAATGTGATATATACTATATAATTTATCTTTAATTCTTTCTTTAGCACTATTAATCTATATAAATTTAGTGAACATTCAAATATAATTCAAGTTATGCAACTATTATGAGTTTTAAAGTTATAAAACCCCCTAAATTTACAATGTCCAGAACTATAGTGATGCCATCATAGTATATGCCACAATGGTCCCCATGTGTTGAATTGATGTACTACACACTCTTTATGTTTGATGATTATTATTTCCAAGCAAGTTCAATCTCAAAGTACCAATACGGGGAACAGGAGAAAACCTTGTTCTTGAAGGAATTGAAAAAAGTATGAAAAGTTTAAACTCTTGTCTTCTATGGAACTATGAAGATCATAATGAATCAAGTACATTATTGTTAGATGATTCACAATATAAGGTTTTACGTAATCTACCATATAAATTTACTATTTACCTTTTATCTTTATTATAGGTGCATAATTTCTTTCTTTGTTTCATGATTTTACACCTTCCTATTTATATGTCTAACCTCTTTTTTTTTATGTAGGGAGTTGATGTGTTTCCTCACTTGTATTGATATTAAGATTATAACAATTATACCTTAGGTGAGATACTCTAATGATTGTTATTTCTCTATTAGATTGGAAGGTGATCTTCATATGTATTTAGATTGATTAGTCAGGGCATCACATGTTTCGAATTATATTACTTAGAATCCATATGACCAACCTATCATATGTCCCTAATGCTTTCACTTGAATGAGTGAAATTCCTAATTCTTTTATCAAAAGAAGGTCTAAATGTTTAATCCTAAGAAAGGTTCCATTTATTTACCATATGTAATTTATTTGTGCCTAATCATCTATCCTCACTAGGTCATCTTCATAGCAATTATATTGCAATACCTTTTAAGCTGGATCCATAATGAAAAATATTATAAATAAATACCAAGTTTTCAGTTGTAATTATGTCAATAAACAAGAAAACCCTAGAAATTTAGATTTTCATAATTTAAAAACTTTGCCATTATTAAGACTATAGATAAAGAAATCATAATACAAGATACAAAATTCTTACTAATTATCTAGTGGTGACATCTTAACCACTCTCCTAATATTTCTCCACTAAGATGAATTACAAAAAGGCATAGGCAACAACTTAATTCCAATATTCACAAAACTATTAAACAAGGGTATTATATATAATACAAAATGTTCTTTTTCGTAAGCCTTATTTTGTGTTGAAGAGCGTCACTCATCCTTCTTCTTTGTAATCTGTGGTTATTTGTCCATCTAGTTAAGTCTTTCAACTAATGTATACTTGCTTTAATAGTATGAATATTTGTGTTTAGGTTTTGTGTAAATGCAAAGGAGGTCTTGATTTTGTGTCGTTGTTTAAAATATTCTTATAATCATTGATGAGTGTTTACGTTCTTCTTTAGTAGTCTAAGTATTTGCGTTTGAGTTTTATTTGAATCATTGATGAGTAGATGCATGCATTACATAAGAATTTACTGTATCTGGAATGAGTTTAAGATCTTATAGATAATCCAATGCATAACAAACCCTAAGATGGTATATAGGCTGGAAACTGATGATGCAGCTCTTATGAGGCCTATTGGTAAAAAATTCCACGAGCCTAAGAGTCACAGTGAGAACTTGCTTTCTCGATTCATATAAGGTAACAATACCACATACCATTGTGCTTGTTTAAATTCAAACTTTGGAAATGCACTTGTAGGTGATTAATTCAAACATGAATACTTGAATTTCATTATGAATAATTCAAACTTAGTACTAACATAAGAAATTCATAGGTTTAATAAACATAACAATTCTTTGCATAATAAACGTTTAAGATGGTATATAGGCTGGAAACTCGTGATGCAGCTCCTAAGAGGCTTATCAGTGAAAAACTCCACGAGCCTAAGAGTCATAGCGAGAACTTGCTTTCTCGATTCATATGGTGTAACAATGTCACGTACCATAATGTTTGTCTAAATTCAAACTTTGGAAATGAATTTGTAGGTGATTAATCCAAACATGAATACTTGAACTACATTATGATTAATTCAAACTTAGTATTAACATAAGAAATTCAAAGGTTTAATAGACATGACAATTTTTTGCATAATAAACCCCTAGGACGGTATATATGATGTAGCTCCCATGAGGCTTATCGATGAAAAATTCCACAAGCCTAGGATTCATAGTGAGAACTTGCATTCTCGATTCATATGGTGTAATAGTGTCATGTACCATAGTGCTTGTTTAAATTTAATCCTTAGAAATGAACTTATAGGTGATTATTTCAAACATGAATACTTGAACTTCATTATGATTAATTTAAACTTAATATCAACATAAGAAATTCATAGGTTTAACAAACATGACATTTCTTTGCATAATAAACTCCTATGATGGTATATAGGCTAGAATCCTGTGATACAACTTCAATGAGATTTATTAGTGAAAAATTCAACGAGCGTAGGAGCCGCAGTGAAAAATTGCTTTCTTAATTCATATGGTGTAACAATGTCACGTATCATAGTGCTTGTCTAAATTCAAACTTTGGAAATGGACTTGTAGGTGATTAATTCAAACATGAATGCTTGAACTTCATGATGATTAAGTCAAATTTAGTATTAACATAAGAAATTTATAGGTTTAACAGATATGATAATTCTTTGCATAATAACCCCTAGGACAATATATAGACTCGAAACTCGTGATGCGGCTCTTATGAGGCTTATTAGTAAAAAATTCTACGAGCCTAGGAGTCACAGCTAGAACTTGCTTTCTTGATTCATATGGTGTAACAATGCCACGTACCACAGTGCTTGTATAAATTCAAACTTTGGAAATGAATTTGTAGGTGATTAATTCAAACATGAATAATTGAACTTCATTATGATTAATCCAAACTTAGTATTAACATAAGAAATTCATAAGTTTAACAGATATGATAATTCTTTGCATAATAAACCCCTTAGACAGTATATAGACTAGAAACCCATTATGTAACTCCCTTAAGGCTTATTGGTGAAAAATTCCACGAGTCTAGGAATCACAGCGAAAACTTGCTTTCTCGATTCATATGGCGTAACATTGCCACATACCATAGGGCTTTTTTAAATTCCAACTTTAGAAATGAACTTATAGGTGATTAATTCAAACATGAATACTTGAACTTTATTATTATTAATTCAAACTTAGTATTAACATAAGAAATTCATATGTTTAATAGACATGACAATTCTTTGTATAAAAAACCTGAGGATGGTATATATCCTAAAAAATTGTTATGCAGCTCCCATGAGGCTTATCGGCAAAACATTCCATGAGCCTAGTAGTCACAACGAGAACTTGCTTTTTCGATTTATATGGTCTAACAATGCCACGTACCATAATGCTTGTTTAAATTCAAACTTTAGAAATGAAATTGTAGGTGATTAGTTCAAACATGAATAATTGAACTTCATTGTTATTAATTCAAACTTGTTATTAATATAAGAAATCCATAGGTTTAATAGACATGACAATTCTTTGCAAAAAAACCCTAGGATGATATATAGGCTGGAAAACCGTGCTGCAGTTTCTATGAGGCTTATCGTTGAAAAATTCCACGAGCCTAAGAGTCACAATAAGAATTTGCTCTCTTGATTCATGTGGTGTAACAATGCCACATACCATAATGCTTGTTTAAATTCAAAGTTTGGAATTACACTTGTAGGTGATTAATTCAAACGTAAATACTTGAACTTCATTGTGATTAATTCAAACTTAGTATTGACATAAGAAATTCATAGGTTTAACAGATATGACAATTCTTTGCAAAAAAAACCCCTAGGACGGTATATAGGCTGGAAACTCGTGTAGTAACTCCCATGAGGCTTATCGGTAAAAAATTACGTAAGCCTAAGAGTCACAGCGAGAACTTGCTTTCTCGATTTATATGGTGTAATAATGTCACGTACCATAGTGCTTGTTTAAATTCAAGCTTTAGAATTACACTTGTAGGTGGTTAATTCAAATGTGATACTTGAACTTTATTGTGATTAATTCAAACTTAGTATTAATAGAAGAAATTCATAGGTTTAATAGATATGACAATTCTTTGCATAATAAACCCCTAAGACGGTATATAGGTTAGAAACCTATGATGCAGCTCTTACGAGGCTTATCGGTGAAAATTCCACGAGCCTAGGACTCACAGCAAGAACTTGCCTTCTCGATTCATATAGTGTAACAATGCCACATACTATAATGCTTTTTTAAATTCGAACTTTGGAATTACACTTATAGGTGATTAATTCAAACTTGAATACTTGAACTTCATTGTGATTAATTCAAACTTAGTATTGACATAAGAAATTCATAGGTTTAACAGACATGAAAATTCTTTGCATAACAAACCCCTCAAACTATTTATAGGCTGGAAAACCATTATGCAATTTACATGAGGCTTATCGGTGAAAAATTCCATGAGCCTAGGAGTTACAACGAGAACTTGCTTTCTCGATTCATATGACGTAACAATGTCACTTACTATAATGATTGTTTAAATTCAAACTTCGGAATTACACTTGTAGGTTATTAATTCAAACATGAATACTTGAATTTCATTGTGATTAATTCAAACTTAGTATTAACATAAGAAATTTATAAGTTTAACAGATATGACAATTCTTTGCATAATAAACCCCTAGGACGGTATATAACCTAAAAACTTGTAATGTAGCTTTCATAAGGCTTATCAGTGAACAATTACATGAGCCTAGGATTCAAAGTGAGAACTTGCTTTCTCAATTCATATGGTGCAACAATGCCATATACCATAGTACTTTTTTAAATTCAAACTTTGGAATTACTCTTGTAGGTGATTAATTCAAATATGAATACTTGAACTTCATTGTGATTAATTCAAACTTAGTATTAAGATAAGAAATTCATAGGTTTAACATGACAATTCCTTGCCTAATAAATCCATAGGACGGTATATAGGCTGGAAACCCGTGATATATCTCTCATGAGACTTATTGGTGAAAAATTCCATGAGTTTAGGAGTCATAACGAGAACTTGCTTTCTCGATTCATATAGTCTAATAATGCAACTACCATAATGCTTGTTTAAATTCAAACTTTGGAATTACATTTGTAGGTGATTAATTCAAAATTAAATACTTGAACTTTATTGTGATTAATTCAAACATAGTATTAACATAAGAAATTCATAGGTTTAACATGCATGACAATTCTTTGCATAATAAACCCCTCGTACGGTATATAGGCTGGAAACCCATAATGCAGCTCTCATGAGACTTATCAGTGAAAAATTACACAAGCCTAGGAGTTACATCGAGAACTTACTTTTTTTATTGATATGGTGTAATAATGCCATTTACCGTAATGCTTGTTTAAATTCAAACTTTGGAATTACACTTGTAGGTGATTAGTTTAAACATGAATACGTGAACTTCATTGTGATTAATTTAAACGTAGTATTAATATAAGAAATTCATAGGTTTAACAGGCATGACAATTTTTTATATAATAAACCCCTATGATAGTATATAGGTTAGAAACTCATGTAGTAGCTCCCATGAGGCTTATCGGTAAAAAATTACATAAGCTTAAGAGTCACAGCGAAAACTTGCTTTCTCTATTCAGATGGTTTAACAATGCCACGTACCATAGTGCTTATTTAAATTCAAACTTTGGAATTACAATTGTAGGTGATTAATTCAAACTTGAATACTTGAACTTCATCGTGATTAATTCAAACCTAGTATTAACATAAGAAATTCATAGGTTTAACAAACATGACAATTCTTTCGTACTAAACCCTTAGGATGGGATATAGGCTGGAAACCTGTGATGTAACTCCCATGAGGCTAGTATTAACATAAGAAATTCATAGGTTTAACAGACATGACAATTCTTTCGTAATAACCCTTAGGATGGGATATAGGCTAGAAACCTGTGATGTAACTCCCATGAGGCTTATCGTGAAGAATTCCATGAGCTTAAAAGTCACAGCAAGAACTTACTTTCTTGATTTACATAGTGTAAAAATTCCATGTTACTGGAATATTCAATAAAATATGAATTTCAGGTTAAAAATATGCTATTAAAGAGAAAACAGGATATGAGGCGGCTAAGGTTAAGGTTGCCATGGTTTGGAGATGGTACTTTCCAGGTGAAGCATCACATGCCGTAGCTGTTATAGAATCAGGTGCTCTGAGTATTACATTCTATACCTACTGCTACACCATCTATCACCCTTATACCGATAGAGATATCAGGGATAAACGTTACAGATGAAGAAGGTGACCTCTAGCTTGGAGCTAATGGAGTAGATGGAAGAACGTACACCACAATAATCAATAATCTGTGAGTGAAAATACATGTATGATAACACTATAGGTTTATATTGAAGTTATAGGTTTTAATTTGAAAATGTTAAAAATTGCTTATATATTAAGTTGATTCTATTTTAAACATGCTCAAGAAACATGATATCTAAGTTCAAGAAGAAGATTGATCTTGAGGGTTATATATGGAAGAATGTCTCTTAGGCAACAAAGGATTTTTATTATCAAGAGTTTGAGGTACAAAATAAAATTCTTTTGTATTTTTATCTAATTAATTAATTAATTTGGTAAATATTGTAGGTTATAAGTACTTATAGTATGTTTTTGTTTTTTGGTAAAGAATTTTTTTAGGATTCCAAATTTGGCGCAGTAATTTTTAAAGTATGGAAGAGGCGAGCTTGTATACATTGTAGAGACTTTCTTGATGTGCTACACAAGACTGGTATATAACCTCCATATAAATTTGAAGAAATATGGAGTTGTTAGCAACAATATTAGACATCACCCTAGGTAATGTCCATTTTAGAGTGCAATTCTGCCAACAGAGGTGGAGGATTGAGGGGAAAGTGTCTTCTTGTACACACTGGAGGATCTATTACCCACCAGGAGCATGCAGAAAAACTTGTAAATATCTACATTTATATTTATATTCTGATTTTTTTACTTTGATTTATTTCAATTTAATTTGATGTATAATTTTTTGAATGAAAAAATATGTGTATTATGGAGAATGATGACATATATGGTTGTGCTTTTGAGTTACTTTCTTTGTTTAACAAGGGGTAAATATCATAGAAATAGAGAAAACTCTGTCAAAAATTTTTAAAATTGTAGTTCACTTATAACATTTTATTCTAATGTAAGAAAAGTCTATGGGCAGAAAATTTACACCCCGTCAGCTCTTTTTATACACTCACACTAAGAAACATGATGGTGTGACATTCGTCAACACTCGATGTAGAGAACTTAATGTAAGTGAAATTTATGCTTTAATATTAATTCTTAATAATTATCACTTATTAACATAAACATTGCCTCCTGACAGGACAAAATACAAGAAAGCATTCAACGACAGTCTCAGTACTCTGAAACTGTTGATGAGAGTCAAGCATACCTTGATGCAGTGAGTAGTAGGAACCTTCATGGAAAGATCTTCAGTTTAGGTTTATTTGTGAATGCATGCTATTCGCATTCCTCCACGTCCAGTGCAGTTGCATCTAGTAAGCGGTCGGCATCTAATGAGAGAGTCGTTCAGCTTGAGAACACAGTACAGATGCTAGCAACTCATTTGCAATAGTTGACTGAGTACATAGCCTAACTCCATAATGAGATGGATGAGTTGAAGGAGAGGGGTAGCACCTCATTGCACTAGTCATACCATCTGCTTCACCAACTACACAACTTAGTTTTCATTTTGTATGAATTACATTTTTATTGTTGTAAATGATATTTTTTATTATCAATTAAGATAATTTTTACTTTATATTATCATTTAACTTATTGTTTAGATAAACTAAATGTAGAAAAAATTAATATGTTATCACCAACTAATTGTAGAAAATAAATATCAATCATAAGATTATCAAACAAAATTGAAAAATAAAAAAACACTATTGGTCATTAAATGTTCCAATAGATTTTCTATTCTGTCAGTAAAATTACCAACAGACTTAAAAATTTCATCGTTATATATTTATCAACAAAAAAAATGTTCATCAGTAAATTACTGACGGAATATTTCTATTCTATCGCTAAAGATTGTTAACGGCCGTTTTTCCGATGACTCATATAGTCAGTACTTTCCGTTAACAGATTTGCTTGTTGATAGAAAATTTTTACATTCTGTCCGTAATTTCTGTCGCTAAACACTCATTTTCTGCTGGCCGTAATGACATGAGTAGTACTGGGCGATGTCATCAGATTGATTAGATCCGAAAACTATTGATTGATGGCACTCGGTTGGACAAGTTATGCGACTGATTGGTTGTTATGGTGGCTAGAAAAATTGTTGTGACGGTAGCATCTTGGTGTCATGGATTGAGATATGGCAGTTTAACCATTGCTTCCTCTCATCTGTGAAGCCACCGACACCGAGTGTTTTGGTGGTGAAAGCCAGGTGGCAGCAGTAGAATGAAGCTAGGGTATGTAGGACGACCAGGGTTTCATAAGGTTGAAATCCCCGTTTGACAGCAAGGTTAGCAAAACCTTAAAATTACGAGTGCTTGGCGTTAGATTGCCCAAAGAGAAACATGGATCGTTTGATGACATAGGATTTATGTAATCTAATTAATAATAATATGAGAGCCTGAATAAGCCAATCCTAATTAATGAGTAACTTTATTTTAAACAAAATTTAAGAGATTTAAATTCAAACTCAATTTTAAAATTTCAAATAATTTTTTTAAATTTAATTCAAATTAATAACTAGACTCATTCTTAACTTAAATAATACAAAATTATTTTCTTAAATTAAATTAATTACATTTCAATCGATAATTAATTAGACTACTTTAAAACTAAGATGTTTATTTTCTTATTTGATAGTTATTTATTTTAATTTGATTGAAATAAATTAGTTTATTATTTTATTTCTAGAATTATCATTCTATTTAATGTATAAGTTGTTTCTTTATTGATTTATTAGAAAAGGATTTTTTGGTTAAATTTGGACACTTTTTGCTAATTAATTATTAAAATGAGTAAAATATTAGAAAATAGTTTTTAATTTATTAAGGAATCGCTTTCTAATTAACTAAGAAATTAATTTCTGTATAAGTAATACAAAGTACTTCGTTAGTTAAATTTAAAATATTTTATTAAAAATTTAAACTAATTTATTTAATATTATACGATTTTTTATCATTAAGAAAATTTTATTTCTAATTATATTAGAAAATGGTTTTTCTAATTAATTAGAATGTCTTTTTAAATTTTGGAAAAGTGTTCTTCCAAATATCATAAATACGGAGAGTTACTGGTTGGAAATTTATTTTTAATAAAATTTATTAATTAGAATATAATTGTTGTCTACTATTGTCATAAGTGTTAAGTTTATGAAAAAACTCAAGATTATTTTATCTCAAATATGTTTTAATATAGTTATAATTAATACTTAGATGAATTTGTGTGATTAAGATGATCAAATTGATGATCATATCAGTTTAAAGGCATGATTAGAAATACTATAAATGACATATTTATTGAATCTTATATGGGCATAATTGATATTTAATTAGAATTATTTGTAATTTTAATTAAATTTAATTAAAATTAGAATTTAATTTCAATTAAATTACTAAAACGTCTAAAGATTATTATAAATAGGCTTAAGTTCTACAGAACTAACACTTCTTGCTTAACCCTCTTTGTAAGAGTTACAGAAATTTCTCGACTTATTTTATGGATATCGTTAGAAGCTGGACATTTGTGTGGTTATAGTGATTGAGACGGATTGATTTCGAAAATGGTTTAAGAGATATGACAAGATAAAGATTAAACTTCAGAATAAGGTATGAATTAATTTTTCTCTTTATTATGATTTGTGTTAATCATTTTATAGTGTTAAAGAGATCTATTTTTTTATTTAAGAATGCTTTCTCTACATTTGATGTAATTAAGATCTATTATGATCACCAAAACTAAAATTAATTGGAATAAATAAATTAATTTTATTATTTAATAAGATTATTTTTTAGTCACCGATAAAAATATCATATGAAATAATTAAATTCATTTTGATTATATTTCAAATAGTATAACTGAATTTAATTTTAATATCATTAAGTTTATTCTAAATAATATATATTAAACCCAATTCAATCTTATTAACATAATTGAAATTCAATTCGAATACAAGCTGATCAATGAAGAGCACGTCGTACAACAGTGACATTGCGGCTGTATTGTATTATGATTATGGACCATTGTCAAGTCAATTGTACCTTATTTTGCAGGGTGTTTACTTGTCTAAGCATTGGTAATCAAAAAGTTAAATTTAGGCATCAAAACTTCTCAATTTCAATGGGAAGGGCTTAGTCCTCCCTTTGGACCTCACGCAAGTCCAATGATCCTCAAAGTGGCGTTATCGTCATCAGAATAACCAAACTAAATACTATTCATATGGTATTGAAAGCTTCGATAATTGAGGAACTTTTAATTCACAGTCTCTCCTCTCTCTATTTTTGCGCATATCCTGTTTCGTGTACGGTGTATGCAATTATATTTTGCGTATGTAAATGGGGATGGCAACAGCTTCTTTATTACAGCCTGGATGCGGTTATTCTGGGAGATTCAGTAATACTAATAATGTTAACAACACCAACAGCAATGTGAGGAATGGAGCTTCATTAAGTTCCACCTCGTCTTCATCATCATGTTCTTGTTCTTTCTCACAGGGATTCCATTTTTCTCCTGGTAATCGTCCTTTTTCCTTGTTGCACTAAATGGAAACTCCTTTTTGTTTGTTGGAAGAAAGGTTGTGATTTGAGTAAGATTGAAATTTTCTCTTCGAGGTACTGCTGGTGATAGGTTGTTTTAGAAATATTTTTTTATTATATTGCACCAATAAATTGTGAATCGTTTGGTTAAACGAACGCATGTTTGGTTTTGGAGTCCATATAAGAGGTAGATTGATAATTGGGTGTAGTGAGAGGATATATGAAGATTTTTGGAGCAAGTGAAATCTTTTGGATTATTTAAGAACTTTAAATTTGGAAGCAAGTTGAAATTCTTGAAATTGGATTCGGTTTCGGTCAGTGGGAGTCAGCTAGCTTAGCTTGAAACTTCCTAGGTCATTTTACGAGAGTTGCCATTTAATCCTTCATACTCTTGGAATTTGGCATTCAAGTTCCTTGATCAACACAAAACATGCATAACAATATCTAAAAATGGCCATTTCACTGGTGCACTGAAATGTCCTCTATTATGCTGACAGATCAATGTCACCCTCAATTCTTAAAGGAGGGCATAGTGGAGGTCAATGAACTTGTTTTATCACTGTTGAAGTTCATGAATTCATTGAGAGTTTCTACCCCTCTTAAACAGCTTGCACCTGTATTATTCATGCTACTGCATCCATATTACAGTTAGTTTTGAGTGGTAAAAGATTCATCTTTTATAATTTATCCATGCCCACTCTGCTACCAACAGTTTTTCTTAACATGGCCTTTTGCACACCTTGGTCATTGTTTGTAATGAATACATTTTTAACAATTTTGGTTACTTTTTGCATTGTTTTTGAATTGTGTGCATCATTCATTGATATCCCAACAAATGATATGCTTTGAATTCTTTCTGAAGTATATGAACTTCTGCATTACATGCTATCAACTGTAATTTTAGGATCAATGATTATATTTTTGCAGGTTCAAATAGCATTTGCAAACATCAAACCCTTAGAGCTCAAGCTATGAATACAGCTACTCGAGGAAATCTTGTATCATCCAGTGGTTCTTTGAGTGGCAATGAACCTGATCATCTTCTTGTTCTTGTTCATGGCATATTAGCTAGGTAGGATATATGCTGCTTGATTGTATTTCTACTTCTCTTGTATACTTACACATTAAATAAATAATATAGTCAAGACCAGGAAGGGAAATGAGTATGGTTAATATTTTACCATTTCACATAGGCAAAGCACATTCTTTCCTGAAGCTGATTGTTCCATAACCCGTCGATTTGTTCCATGATGTGTTGGATATGTCTTCTGTTTCACGTCAAGTTCTTGTTTGATTCATTGCTTTTACTCCATTGAATTAGATATCTATGGCCTTTGTTTTGGCTTCAAATGAATGACAGAGGTGTTGGAGAACATTACAGTTCGTAGATATCATATCTACTGCATTAACTTCTCCACAAATTATTGCAAGTTGTGCTGCTCTTGGACAGATGCATCATGAGCATTTAAATCCTATTGGGTTCTGATTCTTCCTTAAGAATAGTCATTGCTTGATCACTTGCAACCATTTTTAATGACTAATGGATGGACATCTTGTGTTGTTTTATACATACTAAGCTACGACAGTTTGATATATAATGCACCAAAATTGAAGTTCCAGCTACACTATAATCCATTTCTGGAGTTTGTTCAACATGTTTTAGGCTTTAGAAAAATTCTGAGGAACAAATAAGTACTGCATTCTCCATTAAAATGATTTATAGATTAACTAATGGCTTGTTGCTGGTGGATTCGGTTTGAGATTTTATCCAAAATTGTGGTTTATTTGACTAGTGCTATCAAAAATGCAGCCCAAGTGACTGGACATATGTACAAGCAGAGTTGAAAAGGCGTCTTGGAAGAAACTTTCTCATATATGGTATTTTTTTATTCAACCCAGATAATTTACTACATTTTGTATGATTCTTAGTGATAAATTTTAGGAGTTCAATATTCGCAAAGTTAAAATTGTTTTGTTATTTGCTGCGCCCTGTTGATGTGATTGTGATTAAAATAAAATTTCAAACAGACTATGATAATTGCAACATCTTCCATGTGCAATAAAAAGAGGGGCTACTGGTTGAGAAAAATTAGATGCATTTCATGGAACAACGATGATATTACTTAAAACAAATTACTGTTCTTTGTTAAGTAGTAAGGAGTGCCTGGCAAGAAAGGGCCTTGATCTAATCATTGTGAACCGTCATATGCATATTTCAACCATGAATAGGATAAGTAAAAATGGAAGTGAATCCCCGTAAAACAAAATAATTCTATTCTGTTTTCTTCAATAGGTTACAAGGAAATATATACAGAAAAAATCCCTACATTATATCCTGGGATATATATAAATATACAACTAACTAATGAAATAACTTATCTCATAAAATCTTCATAAATACCGCACTTCCTTCAAGTTGATGAATCTTTCATTCACAAATTGCCAATAGTCTTCTAAGGCTGTCCGGGACAGTCCTTTTGTCAAAACATCAGCTATTTGCTCCTTTGATGAGATGAAGGACATGCAGGCCACTGTCCAATTTCTCTCGTATAAAATATCTGTCAATTCCACATGCTTGGTTCTATCATGCTGAACAGGATTGTGTGCGATGCTGATTGTAGACTTATTATGACATTATAATTTCATTAGTCCTTTCCATAATTTTTAATTCATCAAGAACCATTTTCAACCAACGTAACTTGCAAGCCCCTAAAGTCATCTATCTTAATTTTGATTCCACACTTGATCTTGCGACAACATTCTGTTTTTTGCTTTTCCATGAAACCAAAATTTCCCCAACTCGATTTTATTGAGGAGTATTAACTCACAAGGATTCATGAATACTCCCTTTTCCGTGAAAGAAATTTGACAAAGTTTGATTGAAATAATCTTTGGCATTGTTAGAACGAAATATTTTGATTTGTGCATCAAACTAAGTTTTGATCATTTTATAAAAATTTGGAAAAAGAGTGTTGACATTTGACTTGTGTTTCAACAAATAGATGTAAGTGACTCTTGTACAGTCATTGAAAAAAGAACCATTTTACCTCAGAAACATTAAGAACCGGAGAGGAACTCAAACATCACTATGAATGAGAAAAAAGGGGTCTGGCTTCTATTACTACTTATTGGAAAAAATGCACGTTAGTGCTTTGCAAATTCACATTCATCATAATGGAAAGGCTCAACATCTATTTTATCAAAGATGGATGGAAACACTGACTTTATTTCATGAAAAGAAGGATGTTTTAAACGACGATGATAAAGCCATACTTTTTATTTACTAGACATGGCTGACTCTGGAAGAAAGGATGTGGGAAGAAAAACCTCGAGTTTATTATGCCTTCTTTATTCTCTAGGTGGTAAACGCTATTCCTCTCACCAGCATGTCCAATCCTCCCCTTCGTGCCCTATTCCTGAAACATGCAAGAGGGAGGAAAAAATAACTAGACATTTAAAGTCTTTGTTGAGTTTCTACACTGAAATCATGTTAGCAAAAAATTTAGGAACATGGAGGACATCTTTGAGGATAAGAGAGTCAATGAATTGAATGTCTCCTTGTCCACCTACAATGGCAACAAATTCATCAGCTATAGTTAACTTTTTATGGGTAGATGAAGGTGTGTAGGCAACAAAATGTTTAGAGGAATGTGTCATTCTTGGCTAGGTTTCTGCAGCTACTTTCCCTTGCAGAAGAACAAAGTTATGGGAAGAAGTTTGTGAATATATCATAGAAATTAGTGATATATACAATCATACAATTAATTCTAGGATATACATAAATATACAACTAATCAAATAACTTACCCATTAAAACTGACAATCCCAAATTTTGGCATATTAACTGAAAAAGGGTTATGGTTATAGCAATTTTAACATTTAGATTTTTGCAGCAAGTTCATCCAATAACTATACTAAAACCTTCTCCGGGATTGATGGCGCTGGGAAGCGACTAGCAGAAGAAGTGAGTATTGAAATCTCTGGCATCATATGCATGCAGATTTCTCCTTTGGGCATCTAACATGGCTGATGGATTTATTGAGGGTGGGACATTTTATGATCATCGACTTTCCTACTAATTATTCTTCTAACAAATTTATAAATAGGTCATGCAAGTTGTGCGGAAGACAAAGAGCTTGAAGAAGATTTCCTTTTTAGCCCATTCTTTGGGTGGCTTGTTTGCAAGATATGCTATTTCTGTCCTTTATACACAGTATGCCGCAAGTTCTAGCAAACATGACGATTATAACAATTTAAAGCGGCAAGATCTACAAGATACTTCTTTAACTCAAGGTACGATTGTTGAGTTGGAGCCAATCAATTTTATTACCTTGGCAACCCCACATCTTGGAGTTAGAGGAAGAAAGCAGGTTTGTTTTGGACGGTATTTCCTTGTTTGCATATTTTTGGCCCTTGATGATTCAGTATTACATAATATGCATTCCTTTAACTTGACAAATATGTCTTCCTTTGTCTTATCTGCTATGAATTGCACATTATTCTCCTTTTCTTTTCAGACTGGTTCTTAGGGTTGATATTTGTTTATTCATTGGATAGTGAAATACATGCCTTGATTTCACCATTTTTGTGATATGTGTAGACTCTAATTTAAATTACCAGAGATATTGCACCTAAGTGATAAAATGCCTTAGGTGGACTAACAGTATGGTAATAATTAGCGCATAGAAAGGAAACAATAAAACTGTCCTCCTTGTGGATTTTAAAGTGAAAATGCCCATGAAAAGTAAGTTTCAAAAACAGTAAATTGTGGTCGTTGCTTGCCATGCCATTCCATTGTTATAGACGCATTCTGGAGCAAGCATTATGGAAGAAGACATAATAGGCAAGTGGAGCAAGGTAGGTCAAGCTTCAAAGGGAAAGGAGGATGATAGGGAAAATAAAAAAATCAAAACAAGCATGAAAAGACTCTAAGGCTCTAATCAAGAGCCCATAAATTAAGGAAGCAATGAGGATGATATGAACTAATTATATTGTAGAATTATTCTACAAAATATTTTAAAATTCTATTATGATTATGTCTTTTATTTCCTAGTCAGGTTTTATAATAAAGGGATTAAAATCCCTATTACGATGTACCACTATAAATGGTAGTCTATTCTAGCTATTTAAACAGTTGAACATAATAAAAGAAGGAAGGAGAGAAGTTTATCAACTTGATATAGCAACTCTCTATTCCTTTGAGGTCCAAGGTAGGTAGCCAGCCCCCTTTAATGACCTCCAACTTTCCACCACTCTTTTCACCATAAGTTCCCATGGAAACTCAAACAAAATCGTCCCATGACTAGATTCCAGTCTAAGGCTTGCAACTTCTTGTTATCAGAGCCTGGAGTCACGGGAGATTCAAACAATCAGATAAACCAAATATTGGAGATATGATGCATACATTGGAGGTGCATAGAGTTGCGCATCAAGCGGCACTTGCTGGCCTGACAGCTACAGTTGGCAGTATGTATCAATCTCAAGAAGGCTTGGCAAGCTAGAGATGCAAACAGGAAACCAGCAGCAGCAAGGTACCAGTGCCTGCATGACCAAAATCTACATTGGGGGAACGTTCAGGCACCCCAACTTTCAATGCTGCTCAAGCCTTGGATGCCCTAGCAGGGATGAATGATTCTACCCGGGTGGCTGTCAATAGTGTTTTTGGTGTGATAAAGAACATTACTTATCGATTGGAAGAAGAAAAAGATGATAAGACCAATAACAAAGATGAAAGCAAGGTTGACGACAAAGCGGTTGACTTTCCACCCAAGAAAAAGGAAAGTAGTGTGTTGCTGCCAACAATAGTGAACACAATAGTAAAAATGACTTATAGATGAAGTCTAATACATTGCAACTCCCCCTGTCTGTGAGCAGCATGAGAATAGTACCAACTTATCTAGGTTTGCTTCTAAGGGCTGGCTAGAAGAACTGACGTAAACTCTAGTTTGTTTAATGCAGATAATATTGATGTGTCATTGGGCATTACTGCTAATAAAGGGAAAAAGCATGACCAATTAGTTGGACACAACTTTTCAACTGATTATAATGATAGGAATATTAGTAATATTTCATTATGTGTACATGCATTCACACATGGTGGTCATATATATGATGGATACTCAGGTAGATATCTCCTTTTTAATATGACAATGATTAACTATTGGATTTAGATACAACAGCTGCTTTATCACTTGGCTATTTCCTAGAAAGAGGTGGACTGAAGCTCCTGAAGCAACCAGGTTGCTTTGAAGGGCCTAAGGGAAATGCTACAAATTGTAATTGGGATTGTGAACAAATTTTATGGTCATTCTTTTGCAAAATTGAACGATTCAGACAACATTACCAAACCTCCATTTGTGATATTAAATACTGAAAAATTACATGGTCCTATAGGAGAACATAATACAGAGGAAACTTCTGATCAGGATCTGCTATGTGATGATGATAGACTGGAAGAGCTGATGCAAATAGTGGAAAGTGTTATTATGGATGCTTTGAAGGTTGAACAAATTGTAAGCTAAGTATAGCTGCCATGACAGAAATGAAACCTAATCTTGATAAAGATCTAGAGGAAGTAGCAACTATTGTGTCATGGGCTATAATAGATGATAAAGGTCACACTTGGCCTTTGGATGGTAAACATTTTAGCATGAGTTGCACTTAAAAAAAATTGGTACTCTGGAGAGTATAGTGAGGACCATTTCATCAGCTGTCTTGGGCATAAGTTATTTGAGAAGATTCCTACTAGGTGGTGTTATAAGAACTAGCTTAGTTGCATTGCGAAATTTTGTTGTTGTAGCTACATGGCTTGATAATAGCATAAAATCTGTTGCTAGTGAAAATTTCAGGGAAGAAACTAATGAAAAGTATAGTGCAAGGGGTATTGAGCGAAAGCTTGTCTGTAGAACTGATTCATGACACATCGCATGTGGGTCTCTCGGAAATAACCTCTCTATTAGGTAGGGATAAGACTACATACTCTCGGACCTCCCAAACCCCGCGTTTTAGTGGGACTTCCATTGGGTGTTGTTGTAACTGATCATTTTACCAGGTTTAATGCTATAAGAGTCCGAGATAGAGAATAATCTGAGTTGAGGATTAAAAATAGTGATAAAGTTATGGGTGGTGGTGTTATAGCTGCCCTGGGAGCGTCTATTTTATGGGTGGTGCTGTTATAGCTGCCCTGGGAGCGTCTATTTTACTAATGCAACAACAAGGTCAATACAATGAAAAGGAAATTATGGAAATTTCATCTAGGCCCTTCGAGCAGATAGCAAATCCGCAGAAGTTGGTTAACAAGGTAAATCAGCATATTTTTCATCTTCATGGTCTCCCTGAGTGCATTGCTAATGATCATAATCCTGTATTTACAAGTAAATTCTGGTCAGATTTATTTTGGTTTGTAGGGGATCACATTCATTGGGTTCCATAAGCTGAATATTGTTGTGATATAGCCTATGGTATCGCACATTTCATTTCAAATGGTTTATGGGCTTTCTTACACTAAGGATACAACAAAGTTGGCAGTGGTGGGGAATGCCTTATAATAGTGTGACCAAATATTAACTGAGGTTCACAATCGACTTCACTAGGCCTAAGCTCGAATGAAGAGGCAATGTGATAGGGCTCATAGGGAGGTATCCTTCAATCCTAGTCCGTGGGTTTTGTTGAGGCTACACCAACAATTCTCTCTGGCAAGTCATCGGCAACATAAAGTGACACAACTTTTCAATTGGCCCTATAGGATTTTGTGCCACATGCTGCACAAACAATTCTCTCTGGCGAGTCATCTCGGAATCATAAACTGACAACTTTTTCATTGACCCTATAGGATTTAGTGCCACATTGGGCAGGTCGCCTATCAACTGGAGCTCCTTCCCTGCAATCACATAAATGATGTCTTCCATGTTTCTCTCCTTAATTTGTGAGCCACCTTTTGCAATACTGTCACTGCCTTAAAGAATGAACATGTGAAGCCTACTCTCCACATTCTCTATTCTCGCCTCAACTGTGATGCCTTAGAAACTTTGGTTCAATGGGATTGTATGCTACCTGTTGGGGCCACTTGGGAACTTTTGGATGGATTTTGCCAACTCTATCCTGAATTTGAGCTTGAGGACAAGCTCGTGCTTGAGGAATGGAGTGATGATATGGACGCATCCTCAGGCAAGCATTATGGAAGAAGACGTAATAGGCAATTGGAATCATGGGTGCTCAAGCTGAAAGGGGAAAGTAGGATGATAGGGCAAACAAAATCAAGACAAGGATGACAAGAATCAAGGCTCTAATGAAGATGATATTAGCTAATTATGTCGTAGAATTATTTTACAAGATATTCTAAAATTATAATACGATTGTATCTTTTATTCCTAGTTAAAGTCCTATAATAAAGGGATTAAAATCCCTATTATTATGTACTACCTAAAATAGTGGTCTAGCCCCCTTCGATGAGCTCCACCCTTCTTTCACTCTGTCATTCTTTATGACTATTAACTATAGTGAAGTCTCAAGCCATCGCCTTATTTGGTATCTGCTAATTAATAATTATTTTAAATCTCAGCTTCCGTTTCTCTTGGGCATATCCTTTTTAGAGAAACTGGCTCCACCTTTAGCTCCTTTTTTTGTGGGCCAAACAGGCAGTCAACTGTTTCTGACAGATGGTCAACCAAACAAACCGCCACTTCTTCTTAGAATGACTTCAGATTGTGAAGATGGACAGTTTATGTAAGTACGCAACATTTGCTCCAATTATTTAATGAAGCAGCTATAGCTTACTATTAACCACTCTTCTGAGGGTTGTTTCTCTACTAACTTGCAGATCAGCCCTTGGTGCATTCAGATGTCGCATTGTTTATGCAAATGTTTCTTATGATCGTATCCAACTGCTATCCACATCTTTTGATTGTATGCAACCGTGCATAAACCATATTTGTACAGTGATTTATGTTATCCAGTCAGTAAGCTTCCTTGACATGAGCTAGATATGGTTGGTTGGCGCACGTCATCCATTAGGAGAGAGAAAGAACTTGTCAAGGTGAAAAATGATGTAACTCGCAAACTCTGATTGTTGCTGTTTATATTTCAATGGCTGTATCTATAAGGGAAAGCATTAATTGTGTCGTGGGATGAAATGCTATTCAATAAACTAGATTGTCCTTGATGATTTTGAAACATCATTGGACATAAAAATCGCTGACTGATTGAAACTCAGGCTTCTGGATTCTTTTTTGGACTTGTCATCCATTACTGTACAACCAAGCGAGTTGGGTTAATTTACACAGAATCACCTCATACAAATGTTGTATTTAGTGCATTAGCTCTACGTCTAACTGCTCTTGTGGCTTATGAAAGCTAGAAATAACAAGTTGCAGAATCTGTGGACATAGTTTCAAGTGTGAACATTAATAGCCTACTCTGCAATTAGATATTGCATTTCATAGTACATAACGTCGACTTTATTTTAACTGACAGACCCCTCAGCGATCCCTGAATGGTTACCAGCATGTTGTAGATGTCGAATATTGTCCCCCAGTATCCTCTGAAGGTCCCAATTTTCCTCCAAAAGCTGCCAAGGCAAAGGAGGCAGCGCAAAATGAACCCAATGCACAAAACACAGTGCAGTATCATGAAATAATGGAAGGTGTGATGGTACCTGGTGATTTCGACTATAATCACATTCAGATTTATGACAAAACGCAATGACTGAATTCTTTTTTGCAACAGAGGAAATGATACAGGGCTTGCAACAATTAGGATGGAAAAAAGTTGATGTCAGCTTCCACTCGGCATTTTGGCCCTTCTTTGCTCATAACAACATTCATGTGCGACTCAGTTTCTTTCAAATTTCAGTATGTGTGCCTATTATTTCTTGATAACTTTTGTCTTATTGTTCCTTTAGGTGAAAAATGAACGATTTCACAATGCTGGTGCTGGAGTCATCGCACATGTTGCAGACAGTCTAAAGCAGCAGGAGTCTTGCTTATATGTCAATGCTAGCGTGTAGCTTTCTTTACCATAAGCAAGAAACCGAAAATCCTTCATGTTGATCATTCCAACAACATTTAGCAAAGGATGATATACCTGTTTTCCTACTTGAAAACGTTTTCCTTTTACATTTTAGAGGTCTGTTACTTGCCATTGTGGTAAGAGAAAGTTAATCCGTCAACCGGCTTATTGGCAAAATTTTCAAATAATACAAAATTTGAACATTTGAGAACGCGTGCCCTCCGCTATCAAAGATGGAACCAAACGTCTATACTTGGCAAATTTTCCTTTCGTATATAACCAAACTGAGATTGCAACGTAACAGCACGGAGTTGAATACATATACTGTTACATGTAAGACAACTATGTTGAACTTTCGGATGCGTCTCTTGTGTGAAGAGATGTGATGGTGTTATTGCGTTTAGGTTAAATCAAATAAGCGCTGAGCTGACGAAGAAATAAGCAGAATCAACGAAGAGAAGAGAGTCGTTGTGTATTATCTTCCCAAGGATCTGCTATAAATCATTTATGACTTTACTCCAAAAGTGTTCTTACACGTTTTCTCCCTATCTTTTTAAATATATTTAATTGAGGTTTTATAACTGACACGGCCTTTTACCCTTTTTTCTATTAAACACAAAGTATTGTTGTTCTCTATTTCACAAGTTGATCATCCTTTTGTCGTATTAGTAATTTAGTACTTCCTCCTCGATAACTTTATCCACAGAGCAGGTTAGGATAACATTGTTGTAGCTCATATAGATATTCCCAGCTTACATCGGAGGCAACAGAGAAGAGCATTGAATCAAAATCTGCACTATGGTCGATGACAACTACTGACAGGATATTCAAGTATAGTTATTAGGAGGGAATAGGTCATCTGTAACATTATTTTCTATTTATTTTATTTTATAAGTATTTATTCATTCAAGAAATGAAATTTATAAAAATTAAATAAATAAATGCTCATAAAATTAAGCATAAAATAATGAAAACAAGTAATCAGAGCTTGTTATTGGTATACGTAAAAAGTCAACTACGAATGTAGTAATATGTAACTCATATGAGAAGGATCCGCAACATATACTAAGAAATATGGAACGTGGGATAAACACGAGCATCATTTGAGAAAAACGATATTCCAGACCCCGAAAATAATACAGTGTGTTTTTGATAAGAATAATGACAAATATTAGATTAGCGGTATGGTTGCAACCTAACATGCACCAATAACGAATGACTACTCTTTATTAATTTGATAATTTTTATTTGTTAAATAATCAATTATTTTTTAAAAGTAAATATTAGTATTAATTCCCTTACGAGGGACAGAAACTAGGAACAATACATGCTATTAATGACAGGATATTGTCCTTAAATAATGACATTTTTGACATTACGACTTAGCCCGTGACCTGGTCGAGTCGATGAATTTTAGCTTATGGCTTACTCAATTCAGGCCAAAATCGGCTAGATTAGGCCAAAATTGATATTCCTACTTAGTGAGTATCATACATTAGTTAAAGACTATTCTTAAAGGGCTACTCACTAAACTTTAGTTCAAAGGGATTATAAAGTAAGGGGGTGTTTTTTTTGTTTTTTTCCCCCGTTTCTTGTTGTGGTTTTTATAAAAAATAAAACTCCCTCTTAAAACACGTTTGGTTGGTTGTTGTTACGTTGTGCTGTTTTCATGTTTAAGGAAACAACAATTGCTTTACAGAAACGGAAAAAATACATTTCCCTAATATATCACAACAGGTTTTCCTCAATTCTAAAATAGTTGCACTGACTATCTTCTGCATCTTACGTGCTACGATTTTTTTGTCGCTCCAGAGGTTTGTGTTTACTTTTGTTGCTTGTTATTGTACTGTTACTACGATTCTCCATGTATATATCCGTGCTTGCTTTCGCGCTTATTATTCTGTTTCAATGATTTCTCTGGTTGTACACTGCGTTACTTGCGATTTTAGAAGATGAGAATACAGCACGAAGGAATGAATGGTTTTATTCATTGTTTCTGCGATTTCTCTGGTTGCTTTGCTTGTGTGTTTTCAGACGTGTGGAGCATGAAGTCTGACACTAGAGAGAAACCTCTTTATCGTCGTTTCACTAACAGCTGGAATTGAGTTCTGTCATAAGTTGCTAACTAGAACTAAACAAATCATGCATGTCTTGTTCTTTAAGTAGGTTGAGGATTACATGTAACACTTTATTCCTTCTTTGCGTTTTGAGAATGATGGGTGCTCCTTTGAAACCAAATAACTTCACCTTGCATAAAAAACCCTCTTCTGCTATGACACGAATGAAGTTCTCTCTCTTCCTGCTTTTAAGCTCTACGCTATGGCTTCTGGAGCATCTAAATGAGTAGACTTTGTGGTCCTAATCCTCAATGCCCTGCTCTATTTCTTCATTAGAAGTGCTTTATTGTCACTGTGATTAGCAACCTGTCCCATTAATAACTCATCACCGAGTTCTGGGTTTATGCTTTGGGTGGTTCAACTTAGAAAGAACCACGCGCATGGGACGCCTGGTTCTCACCTTAAAAATGTGTCTATGTAGGAGAGTTTATCAAGTGAATGAAAGCCATGTCGGTGGATTACAAATAATTCATCACCTCAACCAAACACATAATTATCTAAGTTGACAGCTATAGAAGAGCAGACAACTATCTAGGTTGTTTTATAGAAAAGCAGACAGCTATCTAAGTCGTTTTATAGAAGAGTAGACAGCTATAGTTGTTTTCTTCTTCCTCACATTTTTTAATGTAGCGTGCGAAGGCTTTTTTGCTTCTTGACTTCTTGTCTTCACGTCAGTTAGTTATTGTTGCATGTGGAGGCTATATTCAAAGTTTGTCTCTTATCTTTGATTTATTGTAGCTATTTTCTTCTTGAAGTTGACGTCACTTGCAATCAGCCTGGTGTTGTCTTTTTGCCTTCACACATTTAATATGGCATGTGGTTGGATGTAGTCTTCTTTTGTTTTGACACATTTAATATAGCATTGGGTTTGATGTTGTCTGCTTTTATCTTCAAGCATTTAAAGTAGTATGTGGAGGCTTTTGATTATTAAATAATCGTTTAATGTAGTATGTGGAGGCTTTTGATCATTAAATAATCGTTGCAAGTGAATAAAGAGAAGGCAATAATGCAAAAGGCCTAAAGGGTTCTAACGTATACTATAGAATTGTCAGTGTGTTAGTAGAGTTCAAATGTACATAAACACAGAGCAAACTCCTAAAGCGAAAAAAGCTTTAATGCACAAGATAGTTTAGTATATTTATGGAAACAAATGAAACCACCACTGGTCCACTGTCCATAACACAAAAAACAAAATAAAAAAAGTCTCAGTCATGTCGCAGTGAATGTTGTTTTGGTGCAATTAAATAAAAGATGATACAAATCTGATTCTAAATACATCGACATCTTTTATATATTTTTTTATTTTTTGTCACGTTAATGCTCTCGTCACATTCTCATGGTCTTAATTGAAAGCAGATGGTAATGGTTGCATAGAACTCATCTTAGTGTAGGGTTGTCTCTAATTAGTAATAAAGGCATATCTCTGATTTTCTGTTATGCTTTACATTTTGATCTAGTTAGCTTTCACTGGTATTTTAACAACAGAAATGGCTCAAACCTAAATGAGCTTTCATAGGCTTCCTCTTCACGAATATGGGTTGAGACTCTTCTTTAAATATTGTTATTCTCCAACTGTTCACTAACAGCCTACTAAAATTACTATGTTCTCTAAGGGCTTTATTTATATATTTTTCAGGTATTTTGTTGTGATTTTTGTAAATTGTTACAGTTATCACATGTTTTTTTTTGAACCACATTTAGCATTTAATACTTTGTAAAACTTATTGTGATTGATGTCACTTTTATGTTATTGCATTTAGTGATGGAAGGCTTGAACAATATAAATGATTACAATGATTGTATGGAAGTAAATGAAAAAGATGGGGTATGGAATGATACCATAGAGATATATTTAATCTCCTTGATGGTTGAAGAAGTGAAGAAGGGAAATCGAACAACTACCACCTTTACCAAATCTGGTTGGAAGAATATTAAAGCAGGGCTTAAAATAAAATTCAATAAGGAGTATATTGATATTTAATTGAAGAATAAGTATAATGGATTAAGGGCCAGATTGAAGAATTTCAAGAACTTACTCAAAGAAACTGGAATTGGTTACAACTCTTTTACTAGTGAAGTTAGTGCTACAAATGAATGTTGGGAAAAGCTATTTAAGGTAAAATATGTCTTTTGTTTTATTAATATATCATATTATATAATATATTTGTTA
The DNA here is from genome assembly GCA_027575705.1 of Erythroxylum echinodendron. Taxonomy (NCBI): domain Eukaryota; kingdom Viridiplantae; phylum Streptophyta; class Magnoliopsida; order Malpighiales; family Erythroxylaceae; genus Erythroxylum; species Erythroxylum echinodendron. Next base: position 22,164,193 of record JANZXR010000002.1, on the reverse strand, counting down.
TTCTCATATATCTTTTTCTTCATTATAGGTGCATAAAATGGCTCACAAATTTAAGAAAAAAAGATGTAAGGAATTTTTAGACTTATGTCATATTTTTGGAGATACTACTGCAACTGGTGTGCATGCACATTCATCAACTAAATCTCCATCGAATAGTACAGAAGAGGAACGTGGAAATGATGTTGATGAAGATTACTTTTATAATGAGAAAGAAGATCAAGATATAAGTTCTATATCTTAGAAAAAGAAATCTCATAAGAATAAGAAGGCAAAGAAGATACATTCTAACATTGGAGAAGAGACCTTGATTGTAATTGGTGAACAATAAAAAAGGAAGAATGATTTACTTGCGAAAAAACTGAGTGAAACATCATCTACTGTAGAGAGTAGATCTCAAGAGTATAACATAATGATGGAATGTATGAAGTCTTTAGATGAATTGGGTGTTGACGATGTGCAATATGGAAAAGCTATAAAGGCTTTACATGATTCTCCACTTTATAGGGATATTTTTATGAAGATGACAGATACAAGGAAGTTGCATTGGATTATGTCGCTTTAGATATATTTTCATGTTATTACATATCGAATTCTTATTAATTTGACTCTTTTATTTTCAACATTGTTCCATAGTTTGAACATTTTAAGTTTGTGAGTTGTATGAATATTTGACTTAATGTTTGAATATTTTATCTACCTTCGGCTAAATTTTTTGATTGAATGTTACATTAATTATTTAATGTTGTCATTGTAGATACATGGATTTCTTATTAGATTTCGAGTCAAATTCTGATGATGAACTTAAGAAGCTAATCATTATTTCTCTAGCTGGGGGAGAGAATAAGTATTTTCACTTACAAAAGCAACCATGTAGAACTTATGCTCTACAAGGTCATGATTGGATAATGGAACTTTTGCATGGGAATCCTACAAGGATTTATGAAAAATTAAGAATGAGAAAGATAATCTTCTTGAGCTTATGTGATGAGTTGAAGAGTTTAGGAGGCTTAAAGGCAACAAGTCATTTAACTATGGAGGAACAAGTAGCAATTTTCTTGATGACTATAGGGTATAGTGAGACAACTAGAGTCAATGCGGAACGCTTTCAACATTCATCTTGGACAATTTCAAAGTACTTTCGTAAAGTCTTATATGCAGTTAATTGTCTTGCAAAACGATTCATTACTCTACCATCTTTCACTAATACACCTCTTGAGATTCAACATAATTCAAAATTCTTTCCATATTTTCAGGTACATTTATATATTCAATTACCATTTTAATTATGTTCTTTTGATTAATAATTATTTTAATATATATTTTAATTTTGATGATTATGTAGGAGCAATAGATAGTACACATATTGATGCACATGTTCCGACCAATGAACAAATACCAAAAGGGACAAAAAATTAATCCAACCCAAAATATTATGTGTTGTTGCTCATTTGACATGCATTTTACATATGTAATAGCTGGATGGGAAGGTACTGCAGATGACTCTCGAATTCTTTTAGAAACAGTGATAAATCCAGCAAATCAATTTCCTATGCCTCCATAAGGTAACATATTATTTTAAATAAACATAGCAATTATGATTCATTTTTAATATTTTGTTGTTAATATTATGTTCTTTATATGTCAGGCAAGTACTATTTGGTTGGTTCGGGCTACACTAATATGCCAAGATTTCTTTCACCACACAGAGGTGAAAGATATCATTTGCGAGATTATAAAGGTAGAGGAAGACCTCAAGGTCCACAGGAATTGTTTAACTACAGGCATTTGTCATTGAGAAATATTATTGAAAGATGTTTTGGCGTTGTAAAAGCAAGATTCCCTATACTAAAAACATGCCAAGTTATGATATGAAGAAACAAAAATACATCGTTATTGCTTGTTGTGTTATACACAACTATATTAGAATTTATAGACAAAGCGATAAATTATTTGACAGCTGTGCTGAAAATGAAGAACAAATTAGGGAAAATGCAAATGAAGATATAAGCTCTCAAGTAGAGTATAATATTACTCCAGCACAACTTCGAAGTATGTCTTAGAAGCAAGATGAAATTGCTATACAAATGTGGAGTGATTATATTATTTCTAATTGATTTATGTTTCTTTTTGTAAATGATAGTATTATTATGTTATTTTCAAGAATTATAGTATGATGGACAAATTTTATTGATTAGAATAACTTCATATAATTTCTAATTTATGTAATTTTATTATATACAATTAATGTGTAAGTTTTTAATAATATTTGATTTACATATGTTCTAATTTTAGCTACAATAATAATTAATTAATAAAAAATATATTTTATTATATTTTAATTATTACACATAAGGGTATAATTACAAAAAAATAGAAACAAGATGATAAAACCAAACGTGTTTTTGTTTTTAGTTTTTCATTACAAATCTCAACCAAACAGATTTTTGTTTTTCAGTTTTTATATTACAAATATCAACCAAATAGGTTTTTGTTTTTTTAAGGAAAAAACAAAAACCAAAAACAGGAAACAGAAACCAAAAATAACAACAGAAAAACAGAAGTGGAACCAAACGGCCCCTAAGTAAACTATAAGAAAAAAGTCTTAAATTCTCTGAGATATGGAAATACTATCACTACAATTCACTTGACTCCTTGTGGATGGCTATCTACTCTCCACTACAAAATTTCTGCTCCATTTTTACTCTCTCTAGTTCTTTCTAGTCTTTAGAAGCATTTTGTTTTTTTCATCCCAGCTCATATAGAGGCATGAACTAAAAAACTATCAGGAAGACCTTCACATTGTCCTTAGAGTAATACCTCTCTTTCTGTAGCCACTTTAGAAACTGCATGTAATTTAGAATGAATTTGTAGATGGAATAAGTTAAAAACATTTTTCCATATCGTTGAAGAGAAATTATATTTTAAAAAAAGATGCATAAGATTTACTAAGTTTTATATTTCTAATCTCTCATAAGCTCTTTTCTTTCAAAAAGTAAGTGTGTATACATTTAGCCCACAGAGAGTATTTATGTTCTAATAGTCTCTATAACCTTTTCCCTTATAAAAACTTTATTATCGAGATTGATTGGAGCAATCCTTAGCCCACCATCCTTTGTTAGTTTGCAAACTTGATCCAACTTGACTTTACCATCAAACCTACCATTTTAATATCCAACTAAAAGGAATCTCCTCAATAGTATTTCAATTATTTTTGTCAGTCAAAATGTGATGACTAGTAAAATTGTAAGGGGTTCAACATTGATTTGATAAGAAGCAAGCTTCCAACATAAGAAAGTAATTTGTTAGACAAGCTATTCAACCTCTTTTGAATCTTCTTAATCAATGGGAGACACTCTTAAAATAGAAATCTTTTAGTTGAGATAGGCAATCTAAGATGAACAAATGGAGGTTACCTAACTTAGAGGCCATATATTGTAGTTAATCACCTTGCTAAATGTTGTTCACTAGTTAAGAGTAGCATATGGCTTTTATTTCTATTTAGAGACAACCCAGACAGAGCTCTAAAAGTTTTAAGAGATGTCATAAGGATACTTACTGGTAGCTCGAAGTTAGCTACTTGGCATGAGTAGCTGGGCTTTGGGGCTTTAGAAAGAAAGTAAGCAGGGATTTATCATTGTCTTTGGAGAACAAAAGTGGGTCAGCAATAATGAATAAGTAGAACGTTCCAAGTTTCTTTCTAGACACTTGACCCAGAAACCACAATGACCTAAATCTAGAGAACGCAACATACGCAAGTCAGAAACTTAACTTTGCAAGCGTCAGTGGTGGTGTGTTTGGAGCTGACTCCAAAGAGATGCATGTTTGTTTTGAGGGATTTTGGATGCTCATCAACATCAGTAGAGACAGACAACATATGAGAGAAGACAGGGTTTGATACCAAACAATGGGTAACTCAAAGATGAATAACTTTGAGAGAAACTAGCAAAAGACTACCTTACTAAAGATCTCCTAGAAGTAGTTTCTTTAGTCATTGAACATGCGGTGTCGTTTGACTTAGAAGTAGAGTGTTATTGTGTCTTGGAAGATGTACATCCTTAGTAATAGTCCCTCCCTACACTTAAGTTATAAATTTTCCTTAATGTACAAGTTATCCAAAAATAATGAAAGTAAACAAACAAAAAGAGGAAAATAAAAATAAAAGAAATGGTACTTCCCTAATATAAAATAAAAGAACATTGCAAGACTTATTAAATTCCCTCAACTTTCATAGAGATGTTGACGATGACATGTTAATTCCCATATTAAGTTTATACTGATTTATTATTGAAATCATAAGATTAATATGATGTTTGCATAGGGTCATATTGTTACTAAATATTGACCTTAGTAATAAATATACGATTGTGTCCAATTGCACGTGTATTACCATATATTACTTGTTAAGTAACATGGAAGTTACACAGGGGCTTATTACCTTTATGTTTCAAGTGGTCCTCGTTACTTTGTCAAAGTGTTTAGTATAAGTTTGAGATACATAATAGCGTTTAAGAACATAACATCTACATTGTGTCATGTTAACCCTATATTCATTTATAGTTCATCTACTTATTGTGCTGGAACCCCTCCCCGGGCGGATCCAAGGCCCGACGTCCTATGTGACATCTGGACCTGTGGCCCACGGGGGAGGAAATCCCCACCAGGGATACTTAAAACGAACAAATTTATTTAATTTACCTCCGTACATAAATTGAGATAAATCATTAAAAA
>JANZXR010000002.1:22128365-22156281 GCA_027575705.1 Erythroxylum echinodendron | reverse complement strand
ACATTTTCCAGCTTACCACTTCCAACATTTCACATATAATAGTTCTAACTTCCAAGAAAAGTTTTGGGGTCCAACATATACGTTTGCTTATCCTCAAGCAAACAAAACAACAACACACATCAAACACAAAACATACAATGCAATAATGAGGCAATGGCTCTAATCTTTATGAAATAAATTTAATCTTAAACACAATCATACAAATTATGTCAAATCATTAACATGTAAAATATGTTTTTAGGGGCTTTGAACTACATATACAATTTAATCGAGACCTAAATGTTAAATTATTTACCCTTTTTAATTATACACCCACGTTAATAATTTTCGGTCCCTCAAACTTTGTAACTGTTCGTAAATACATTTTTATGAAAATTCAAGCTTATCACCAGTCTGGTAGATTTTTATTAAGAAAACATACATCTTTTATTATTTATTTAAACCCAAACTTAGTCTTTTACTCAGAGGCAAACATTTGGGATAAATGTCGATCTAGTTACTTAATTAACCTATTTCATTAAACAGATTGGTTGAAATATCATTATAGCCTTTTTATGCGAAGGCACACATTTATAATGCGTGTCAATCTGGTTACTCAGCTACATCATGTTTTCAACTAGCTACTAGCTCTATTTATAACCTCAAGGTTAGCAGAATAGTGATTTATTAAACAAAACTCTTTTTTTATTGCCTACCTTGTTGCTTTTAGCTATTCATTTTCATGAAAAATACTAGTTAAGCTGCTTATGTTAAAAGACCTCAAATTATGAATGAATGTGATAATCTAGAGGGTGCTAAATTTACACTAAATGAAGGTGATAATCTAGATGGTGCTAAATTTACACTAAGTCCTAATTAGGCTATATATTTATCCAAAGGCTCCCTAATTCACTAATTTCACAGGCTAATGATTATTCACAACCCAATAAACAGTGTCCAAAATTAAAAGAATTTCACTCGATCTAAGCCATTGACACATTGACGCACTTCACATAATGCAGCCTAATAACTATCATACAGTATGCAAAAATCACATGCAAAAGCAAAACACACAATCCCTCCACATACTTGAACAACATATTGTCCTTAATGTGAAAAGGAAGCCCACAAGCATAGAAAACAAAAGAGTAAAGTCAAGAATTAAAGTAACAAAGAATAGATAAATTAATAATAAAAATAAACATAAACATAAATAAAAATAGAATTGAAGGCTAATTTGAAAAAGAAAAACTGGGTTAGATAGAAATCCTAACAAGATGGAGGTTATGATGGTGTCGAAGGTGGTAATTGAATGTCCAGTGACAAGTGTTCTATTGGTTTCAGTGATTGCATCCAGAACTTCCTTCCAACCATGTTCTTCTTCTTCTTTTATCAATCATCCACTTTATCTCAAAATCTTATTCCTTCTTGATTTTATTTAGAAATAAAAATAACCCTAACTGCGGAATTCAAACATTCTAAACAATCAAAGAAAGCAATTTTCCACAGGTTGCCTCCCATACAATGCTTTTTTTAACGTCGATAGCTTGACGCTCTTCTTTGGAAACTCAGCCAGGATCAATTATGAGCAGCTTGCTTCCACCTCTTTTGTTTAATATCAGTTTTGTAGCTTGTAAGTAAGCTACAAATTGCAAAATGAGTAAAAGGAAAATATTAATAAAGACAAGAAAACTAATTAATTTCATTAATGTCCTTTTCATTAACAAATTATCAATAAAATAGGGAATAATAAAACCCCCTGAATATTCCATCGAATCCAACAGTTTGTCCTATACGAAGGTGAATTACTCTCCTTCTTCCTTAATCACCTTCATTTCCTCTGCTTCTTCTGCTTCCCGAATAGAGAATTCCATGCTTTCTTCAAACTTGATGTTTATTATTATCTATTCTTCATCCTCTTATTCTTCATAGATTCGAACACATCAATAATCCTGAATGAGCTACTAACCTTCAAATTCTTAAATACATTATTCATGTTGAATGTCTCATCATTGTCATCAATCCAAAGGGTAGGGTTCTTTACATGGACGTCCATCTGAGATTTTTCGATTTTAACTTGTGGTATATCCAGGACTGGTGAATAGAAGTGAGGTTTGGCACTCTTTTCTTCATACACTTTTGTCATCTCTTGGTTATCAATGAGTTGGGATTTAGCATGGTCTTCCCTATTCCTAAGTGTAATAGCCCTATATTGCTCTCGTTGATGTAATTCCATATTTCTCAAAGAGTCTTCCACACTTCTCTTACACAATTCATGGGAAAGCTATCTTATTGAATCTCCAGGTTATGAATAGAAGTGACATGATTTTCGTCACTTGATCAATTTATTCTTCTAGTCTTTTCTGCCCTTCTTCCACGTCTGTGAGCTTATCCAAGATCTTTTCCAATTTAGAATCCTATAAACTGTATTTGTCATATTAAACTTAAAATAGATCTTGGTGTCCCATATGAGTACTTTCATTGTTTGCCCAATAGAAATCTGGGTGGTTTTGCCACCCCCAAGTGTACATAGTCTAACAAGGGTCATTCTTTCTCCAACCATACTGCGACTCATTGTAATTCTCAAATTTTCCTTGCTCCCTATAATATCTATTTTCCATCATTGTTCTTTCCATTTCTCTTTAGCATAAATGCTCGATCTAAGGCCTCAATTCTCATTTTAAGATATCTTGGTGTGTCTCTACGTTATGCCACAAACTTTTATTTAAAAAAAACAAATGAAAGTGATAGCCTTAGGCTAAAGAACTAAAATCACCTTTCCGATAACGACTCCAAAAACTTAATCGCAAGGTTACATGCGCTAATTTTACTATTTATAACCTTGGAAAATTCTGCAATCGCAAAAGTCGTTCGTGTAGTACCTAAGGTGTCAATCCCATGAGGAATCCTAATTTAGTCCTAAAATCTAAGGTTGTACTAAAATTGCAATAATTTTAAATAATAACTAATGCATAAAATAATTCAATCAAACAAATAATTCCAAAAATTGAGTTGCAGAAATCTAAGCAAGATAACAAATCACCAAAAACCAATACCAAACCTACTTAGAAACTACCGAGTGAGAGAAAGGGGGATTTAATTTGAAATTAACGAAAATCTAATCAATTATGCAATTCTCGACTTAATAGGTTTAAACAGTCCTAGAGTGAATTACTCTCTCTCAAGTTATAATTCTTAACCCTAATTGATGATCCTTAATTTAAATTATGGAATCAAGATCTCTCGATTTGCGATTGGCCCAAAACTTAAATTAGTTCTAAGTTGTCTATTAACCTCCCGGGAATTTATGCTCAATCTCTCATTACATGACTCTACCGGTTCGATTCAATTCTTAACCTGTCAATTCACCTAACTCTCGTTAACCAAAATTAATTATTTTCCCTCTACTCACCCTCTGAATTTATTACCCAGTTACTAAGAATAGAATTTGAATCACAATTAAATCGAAAGAAAACATAATCAAATAAATTTTATTAATCTCAAGAATTAAAACCCAAAGGTGAGTGTAGACGCAATCTCAACATTGAACACAATACATTCTCAACACCTATTTCAATTATATACATGACTAAAATTGAAATAAATGGAAAATATGTTAGGAAGGAAGATGTGGAGTCGGTGACAGCGAGAAATCACCTATTTTGGGAAGTATGCCGAGTTAAATTATTCTCTGTGTCTCTCTTTCTTCCTCAATCTCTCAACTTCTCTCTAGGTTTTTCTGGGATTGGATCACATGAGTGCTATCTTTTTCAGACTCTTCGAGTTGTTACCTCTAACTTGTAATGTTCTATTTATACTTTTGAGGCTCTAGGTTAAACTTGGGGTCAAAATGGTCCAAAAAATCTCACAAAACTTGAGTTTTCCTTTCAACCAAATGCAGGCCACAATCGTGGCCCTACCTTCCATGATCGTGGCCAGCACCTTAACCTTTCTATCACAATCGTGGCCTGACTTGGAAACTTTGTGTCATGATCGTGTCCCATGTGTAAGATCGTGGCCTGACTACTGGTGGCTTATCCACAATCATAGGATAGGTCTTTGTCCCAAAACTCCTCGAATCTTCTCCATTCTCCGTCTTTTACTCTGAAACACTAACAAACACATCACGGTACCTCAAAAATATAACAATTAAGTTCAAAGACTCAATCTAACCCATAGAAGAAACTAACACAATTAAACCCTAAATGCAAACTCAACACTCAAATTCACACTAAATACATAAAAAATTAAACCCTAAAACATCATGCAATTTCATAACTATCAACATCCTCACACTTAAGCATCTTGTACTCAAGAAAACAAAATAACAAAACATATGAAAACATATAACACACAATGCAATAATGAGGCAATGGCTCTGACTTCATGAAATAAATTTAATCTAGACCACAGTCATTCAATTATGTCAAATCATTAACAAACAAAATATTTGTCTAGATATTTGAATTAAATATATAACTTAATCGAGACCTAAGTGTTAACTTATTTACCATTTTCAATTGTACCCACACATTAATAATTTTTTGGTCCCTCAGACTTTGTAATTGTTCCTAAATATCATGAAAATTCAAGCTTATCATAAGTTCAGTAGGCCTGTTATTATTTTTTTAAACTGGACTTAGTCTTTCACTCAGAGGCATAGTCTTTTACTCGGAGGAAAACATTTGTGATGAATGTCGATCTGATTACTCAACTAAGTCATTTATTAAACAGCTTGGTTGAAATGTCATTATATCCTTTTTATGTGAATGCACACATTTGTGATGCATATCAATCCGGTTACTCAGCTACGTCACATTTTCAACTGGCTACTAGCTCTATTCATAACCCAAAGGTCAGCAAAATAGTGATTTACTAACAAAATTTTTGTTTTTGTTTTTATTTTTTATTTATTTTTATTGTTAACCTTATTACTTTTGGCTATTCGTTTTCAAGAAAAAAATTAGTAGTTAAGCTACTTAACCTAAAAGACCTCAAATTATAAATGAATGTGACAATCTAGAGGGCGCTAAATTTTCACTAAGTCCTAATTAGGCTGTATATTCATCCAAGGCCCCCTAATTCACTAATTTAGCAAGTTAATGACTGTTCACAACCTAATAGGCTATGTCCAAAATTGCATAAATTTCACTCAATCTAAGCCATTGACACATTGACACACTTCACACAACGTAACCTAATACTATCATACAATATGCAAAATCACATTCAATATAAAACACACAATGCCTTCCCCACACTTGAACAACACATTGTCCTCAATATGAGAAGGAAATACACACAAACATATAAAAAAGGGTAAAGACAAAAATTAAAGTAACAAAGAATAGATAAAATGAACAATAAAAATAAAATAAAAATGAAAACAAATATAAAGACAAAATAGAACTGAAGGCTAATTTGGAAAAGAAAATTAATTTAGGTTAGACAAAAAATCTCAAGGGGATGGAGGTGGCGACAGTGTCGAAGGTGGCAATTGAACACCCTGAGACTTGAAATACTGATGCATCCGTCGAATATCTCAGCTCTGGCTTCTTTATGTGCGCACCATCTGCACAAGTGTTCTGTTAGTTTCAGATATTGCTTCTAAAAAGTTCTTCCATCCTTGCTCTTCCTCTTCTTATTCTTCCGATTCTTCACTTGATGACTCCTCCTATCAAGGCTAAACTTGAGCGAGCCCCTGCCCTGATCTACACATGTGTCTTCTCATGGATCTCCCGTAGACTCATATTTGTAGAATGGATGATCTTTGCTCGAAATAAATGATAATGGTTGTGGAAGTCAGGGGCTGAACTGTTAACCCCCTTCATTCCACACCAAATTGTTTTGCAATGGTAGACACTATGTATCCCATGCCCAAATGGTTGCTCCGCTTGTGTGGAGCTACAACAATCGCATTCAGGATATGGTTGGACGTGTAGACTGGAATACTGTGGTCTATACACCACATTATAAAAAGTTCCCTGGTGGAACACTTGTTGGTTTCTGACATGTCAAAAAGTAGTTGGCACATATATTTGTGTAGCAGCAAGTGTTCATAGGACCAGATAATGTTGTTGCGTGCATTCTTGGCATAGAATCACTCGATTATAGTCAACTCATGCCAATATTGGGAGACACGAAAATTGTCATATTGATCAATGATGGTAGATTCAGGGAATTCACACATCTCTCACATAAGTTCAACATTCAGTTCATATGCTCGGCCCCCCAATCTAAACCACAATTCTCTCACGTTCTTAAGGTCAAAGGTCAAAAATATGAAAAATTCTAATGTGTCCACATTAAAGTATATAGAAGCTACAATTTTCCTAGAGGGAAGAGATCAGAAACGAATGCCTTCCTCCTAGGTATAGATGGGGAATGGTACTCCAATGTCTACTGCTTGGTTCCTTCTGCCCCGGCCTACAACTTGTTGTCTTCCATATGGCTCCCTTCGGGCTGGTTGCTTAATGTGTGGCATGTTTGAGGTAAGATGTGGAAAAATTTAGGAAGGTTAAAATTGTTTGGGAGAGTTGAGAGTGTTTAAAAGCTGGAATTCTAAAGAGATAAAACAAAAATGAAAGTGGAAGTGAAAGTGAAGTAAGAATTGAATATATAAGTGGTGAAAAGGGTAAAAATGGTAAAATTTTCATTTAAAAATCACGCCTGGCCTTGTTTCTTCATAATTGCGGCATGCGGTGTACCATCAACAACATTCTCAATTGCAAGCAGGCCACGGTCATAGCCAGCGGCTGTCCTCTAACACCAAGTCCTTCGATTGCTCTGTTTCCAATTATTTCTCCTCCACTTTGTAATTCTTTTTCAATTCTCTTAATATTCTTATGTAATCTTCCCTATGATTCCAAAATCCTATTTCTCTTTTCGCTTTAATTCAATCAAAACAAAAATAAACCTAACTATGGAATTCCACTAATCTAGCAAAATTCAACATGAAGCTAATTTTCCTATAGGTTACCGCCCTTGCAGCGCTTCTTTTAACGTTAAGAGTTCGACACTCATTTTATGCTCAAGGTGGTTAGAGTGAATGGTTCGATGGTAGCGTCACCATTAATCTCAGAGTTTGAACCTTCACTACCGTATTGCAACTACCACCGTCCTTGCGATTTTCTTTTCCTCGCCTTCTCCTTCTCAAGCGATTCTTTCAGAAAGCATTTTCAGGATCCTCTATTTCCTCCCATTCGCCTCTATGTTCGGTTTCCTTGACATCCACTGGAGTTGAAAGAGCTCCGTATTCTCTAATAGTCACCTTGAATGTTATCTGCTCCTTCCCCAGTAACAGAGTTAGATCGCCCCCATCAATATCAATAATTAAGCATGTAGTGGCCAAGAATGATCTTCCAAGAATTATAGGGGTGTCCTCATCTTCACTGATGTCCAGAATATAGAAGTTTGTAGGGAAGGTAAATTTACCAACCTTGATGGACACATCTTCTATGATTCCTATCAGTCTATGCGAAGTTCTATCGACCGTTTTAACCAAAAACTTGGTGGGAACTAACTCTCTAACTCCAATTTAAGACCGAAAGTGTAAGGCATCATATTTATACTCGTGCCTATGTTAGTAAATGCCCTGTCTATGATAATGTTGTTGATACTATAAGGGATGAAAAAGTCCTCTGGGTCCCTTTTCTTCATTACTATGTTGGGGTTTGCTTCCAGTGGTTACTCCTTAACCTTTTTCTTGACAGACTCCTGTAGTTTGAGCTTTGATTGTATTTGGTCTGTCACTTCCCCGATCTTGTTATGCTCAATTTCCCACAATTGTTCCGCTCCCTTTTTTGCATATAACTCTCGCTGCTGTGTGATAAGGAATGGAAACACTCGTTGAGTTACTTAAATTGACTCCATCATGGGCTTAATTAAAAGGTCCCTTTCAACTACTGAACCTTTTTCTCCAACTTGAGTTTGAGTTATGACTATGATACATTCCTTTGGATTGGACTCGGTGTTGTATAGGAAAGTTTCAACATTTTGAGTCGACCTTGCTTCCACTAACTGTCCCACTTGGACTTCTAAATTATGTATAGACAAGGCATGATTCTTCGTAACTTGCTCAAATTTACTCTTGAGCCTCCTATATACCTCCTCCATACCTCCTATCTTGTCCAACTTTGAATCCATCGAGCTTGTCTTATCCTGCTGAAAGCTCGATTACCTTTGAGGCCTGAACTGCCCTCTATTATTATTATTTAACCAGGAAAAATTGGGTTGATTCTTCCACCCGGGGTTATGTGTGTTAGAGTAGGGATTATTACTCCTTCCTCATCCAAATTGTGCCCCCATGTAATTTACATACTCTTGGTTATCCTCTCTCATCAGGTAGTAGTCCATAGTATTATGATCTACTTGACCACTTCCTTAACCGGAGCGGAAGATGATGCCTTCATATTGCTGAGCTATCGCGTCAGATTGTTGATCTTCGCTTACATCTCCGTCATCTGATCGACTACGACAACTCCCTTCTACTCTCTAAAAACAGTAGATTGCCAACTTCTCTCACTCACCCATAAGCAGCTATTGCTCGCCATCTCTTCAATTAACTCCTTTGCTTGATCGACCATCTTATGCATCAACCAAATAGTAAAATCACACAATCTAATCCAAAAATCAACCTAGAAACTATCAAGTGAGAGAAAGAGGATTTTAATCCAAAGCTAATGAAAATCTAACCAATTATGCAATTATTAAATTAACGGGTCTAGACGGTCCTAGGGTAGATTACTCTATCTCGAGTTATAATCCTTAACCCTAACTAATGACCTTCAATTAAATTATGGAATTGTGATCTCTCGACTCAATTTACCCACAACCTAAAATAGTTCTAAAATTGTCTATTAACCTATTGAGAACCTATGCTCGATCTCTCGTTATATGATTATACCGGTTTGATTCAATTCTTATCTATCAATTTACCTAACTCTTGTTAGCCCAAATTGATTATTTTCACTCGGCTCACTCTCTCAGTTTATTGTCGAATTATTATGAACAGAAATTGAATCACAATTAAATCAACAATAACACAATCAATTAAACTTTATTAATCTCAATAATGAAAAACTTGAAGGTGATTATAGACAATACTCAACATTTAACACAACTGATTCTCAACGAATATTGCAATTTCATACATTGATAAAATTGAATAAACGAAAAACTAATGTCATGAAAATTTGTAAAGGCAGTGACAGCGAGAAACCACCTGTTTTGGGAAGTATATCGCATCTAGCTTCGTCTCCGTGTCTCTACCGCATCTAGCTTCGTCTCCGTGTCTCTCTTCTTTCGCCTCCTTCCTTAATCTCTCGATTTCTCTCTAGGTTTTCTCTTGGAATTGGCTGATGTGATGGCTCTCTTGCACAACTCTCTAGGCTGCTGCATCTATCTCATAATGTTCTATTTATACTTTAGGCGCTCTAGGTAAAAGTCAGGGTCGAAACGGTTTGAAAAATCTTCCAAATTTTGAGTTTTTGCTTTAGCCCACGCAGGGCATGCCTGTCACGATCGTGGCTAGCAATTTAACCTTTCTGTCACGATTGTGGCTTATTGTACACGATTGTGGCCTGGCTGCTGTTGGCTCTTTCTCTCTGTCATGATCGTGCCCTATGGCTTTAGGCCATAACTCCTCGAATCTTCGTCGTTCTTCCCCATTTACCCTTAAACACTAACAAACGCATCACGGCACCTCAAAAATATAACATTTAAGCTCAAAGACTTAATTTAACCAATAAAACACTAAAACACACAAACTAATATAATTACACCCTAAATGCACACACACTACTCAAATTCACACTAAATAAGTAACAAATTTAACCCTAAAACACATGCAATTACACAACTATCAAAGAGATTGTTGTCAATTCATGCATAATTAAGCTATTGCATATATCTAGAAAATAATAATATTTTATAATGTATATTCAATTTCATAATTTATGCATTTAGTGAATCTTTATTACCTTCTATTCAGTTTTAATATAAATGGGTATATTAATAAAAAATTAACAAATGACAAATGGTGATTCAAAGATTAGCCATGATCGCCATCTCCCGTAACCCATTCCAATTCATTAATTAGAGAGCAAATATATATATGCATCAATAAATGTATATGATATTATATTGGCTCTCTAGTTCGATCATAGTAGATTTGAACTTCCTGTGATGAGTAATCTAAACCTAATCATATTTATATGAATCTTTAGAATCAGTTTTATTAAGTTTATATCTCCATAGAGTCAAATATAATTAGCAATCATTGACTTTCATGTTGAATCAAGTAAATGATTGAATAGAATAAGTTTTACTCAATTTATTGCAGGATAGCTCTAACTAATCACAATCATAATAATGTAGATAATGGCTAACTTATTTAATAAAAATAAATAAAGACAAAAACATGAGGTCTCTAATAATTCAAGTAAATTTAACTCTAAGAAATCCACCATTAGTTGATATTCATGATGAAATAATAAGAGCTTGTCTAAAACATAATATTTGTGATAGTGCATAATAATGAATTAAGAATTAGGTATTCAAAACAATATTCTTTTTTGGTCTTATGATTAATTTTCAAGTGAGGTATGGTAAGTTAAATAGGAGGTGGATATTACAGCCTTATATCAAAAAGAGGAGGACTGTGAAAGCATTTATAAGCCTATGAAAAAATACTATTAATCAAATTTTTTACTAGTTATATTTGGACCTGTGGTTTTTCTAATCCCAAACTGAAGTTATTATTGAGCTAATATAGATTTGGGTTACCATACAACGGTAGCGGCATTGGTGGTAGAGTCATGAGCAATAGACTATTCTTGGCAGGTTTCCACCCTGATTTTATATCAGAAGCGGAAGGAAAAATTCTGAGTTGTATATTAGTTCTTGATAAAGACATCAAAAATTTTTTTAAAAATATTGTAAGATTCTCTTAAGTCTAAAATAGAGTTGTTGTTAGGTCACTCTATATTTGGACCATGCATTTAAGGTAAAAGAATTGAATAAATATATATATCATGCGAAAGGAAATTTTCAGATGATCAATTTAATTTTTCAAATTGTGACTTGGAAAAGATTCAGCTCGATACAATGTTAAGGTTTAGAGTTACTTTGAACATACTTCTCCATCGATAGACACGTTATTAAATTAATATATGAATTAAGTGAGTTGCCGGACTTTGTCAGATTGAATAAGTATACCGATTTCACCAAGATGGCCTTTCATTTTCAATGTCGGGACATGAACTCTTATAACTTCAATATTGATGTTGTCTGTATATATGGAGAAACTAAATTAGAAAATATTTACAAGAAACTCGGTTGGTATGCGTTTGATGATCATGACAATATAATAGTTGAGGAGAAAACTTCTCAGGAGCAAGTTTGACCACCTAAGCCGCTCCTGCGCCGCTTCACGGGTATAACATGCCGGAAACCGTCGTCAGCTGTTAGGTGCCACTCTTGCACCACCAGCTCATCCAGATCAAACTGATGCATCCTATCAGGGACATCGTACAACGAACCGGCCGGGAATCCATCAAG
Organism: Erythroxylum echinodendron; assembly: GCA_027575705.1. Lineage (NCBI taxonomy): Eukaryota > Viridiplantae > Streptophyta > Magnoliopsida > Malpighiales > Erythroxylaceae > Erythroxylum > Erythroxylum echinodendron. The sequence continues at coordinate 22,144,743 of JANZXR010000002.1, read as the reverse complement.
GCCGCCGCGACCCTGAGGTTTAGTTTTTCGGCGACCAGCTCCTACGGGCACGTTGCGAAGAGCCCCACCCGCCGTCCAGTATCTCTGACACCCTTTGCAGAAATGCCTAGGCTGGTTAACGTTGTAGTTGTTGAAGTAACAAAATTTGGTCTCCATGCTCTGGCATCTAGGGCAAGGTATGATCTTGTCCGGCCTCTTATCCCCTGTGTGATTTTCTGTGTTTGGATCGTCTTTCGGGTGCCTGCCGGTACTAGCATGAAACGTAATTGTTGCCCCAAATAGTTTGATAAACTGTTCTTGATTCTCCATGACAAAGGTAGAGCAACAGGAGAAGAGAGGGTTTTGTGGCGTTAAAGGAGAGACCAGAGAGTTGTGCTTGTGAGAGGTTGCCTGTATATACGAGGAAAAGGAATGAGCATTTTTATATACAAACAAGGGCTAAAAATGTGGCATGGAGGCATATATAGGAGCCAATAACAAACAGTGAGTGGCGTGGAAAAGGTGATAATGAGCTTTTGGTCCACATCATTACTACTCCACCTCATCAAAGTCTAGGGTTAGTAAAAGTCTGAATGTGGGTCCCAAACCAGGTAGGTCGCGTACAAAGTTTCTAAGCATATAGGACCATAAAAGAGACGAGAAAAGTCTTTGTCTAGGTTCTAGTTCATATTAATCTATACATATATCACAAAAAGAAACTAAAAGCTAAAGCCTTGGTACTTTCCCTTTTCGTGGAGTATGTTGCCAATCTTTCATGGCAATATAGATACCATATCTTCCTAGGTGTCTCAAAGTCGTATAAATATGCATACATACATGTTCAGAAATCCAACCATACATTGTTGTTTGACAAATCATTTGTTGTTAGCTAATAAAGTTGGTAATGTCTTCCTCAATGAAGGGTGAAGATATAGCCGCTAAGCTTTTGATTGAAAAAGATGCCCAAATAGACTGATAACATTAGCATATAAATTAAACATTTCTCAGGAGATAATGATTTAATTTTATTGTTCGTCACCTTTATATGCCGCTACCTCAAATATTCTTTTTATTAATACACGTTTAACGTCCCTAAAAATCTCAAGGAAACTATATCATTCATGACTCAAAGACTTTCCATATCATATCCAATCTTGGAGTTACGATTTTGCTCGTAAAGCGGTCGCTTGAATGTACAGAGAGGCATGTGTGCATGTACTGGTGAGAATTTAGGCATATATGGTATCTCACAATAGTTTATTTCAAGAATATAGGTACTACAGCTGGATTGCCAAGAAGGAAGAAACATTTCTATAGAATCGAACATTTCAAAAACCTCTTCTTATTTTGTCCAATACTTAGGATTCGAAGGAATATATACCCTGTTTACCATAGGTGTAGAGATTAGAGAGTGATCTCCTGAATATATATATATAATTATATATATAGTACAGAAACCAATCACTTCTTAGAAGATGAGAGGCATGTTACGTGCGTTATAAATGTGTTATGGCTGCTTTAAGTTTCAATCAATTTTACTTAAATCCTAGATGATATCAAATTAAATTTCATCACTACAAGAAAGTTAATATTTAGCTACGGCAAAAAAAAAACATATCTAAATGTCTAAAAAACGTTGTCTATAATTTTCAGCTATGTTTTTATTTTGTTGCATAAGATCTCACCAAATTCCTGAAGTTGAAAATTAAAGGCGATGTTTTGAAAAATTGTTGCTAATAATTTTTCGCTATTTTTTTGTCGTAGTTAAATACTATTAACTATGTTTTAAAAAACGTAGCTAATAATATTAGCTACAATTTAAAAATCATAGCCAATATTATTTAGCTACATTTTCAAAAATATAACTAAATGTTTTTAACTATGTTTTAGGCAAAACATTTTAGCTACATTTTTCTAAATATAGCCAAATATTTTTAGCTTCATTTTCATAAACGTAGCAAATTGTTATATAATGTTTCGATATATTATTTATACATTTTAATCTACATTATTGAACAATATAATTTTTATATAATGTATAGATATATTTTTTATGTGAATTCATTATACAAATAATCGAATAAAAACTTTATTAATTCAAAATATCGAGCATTGAATATAAAAAGTAAAATTATATAAATATCATTAAATTATAACAAAAAAAGAATATTCTTTATATAAAAGATATTAATGACAACTTTAACAATTCTTATAGACAAAACTATAAATAAAGAGACTAGTTTACAAATTATAAATGCTTAAATTACAAAACTATTAGAGCATAATTTGAATGACTACCTAGTGTCGTCCATGCTGATAAACATGTAATAATTCAAAAAGCTTAGTTAAAATATACTAAAAAATTATGATTATTTCAACAACAATTATTTAGTTCTAATTAAAGCAAACATCATATAACTTTGCCATTCACAACATAATCACTCTGTAGCTACATCTTCATTAATTTTGTAATCCAAGAAAAAAAGGCACTAAATTTAAATTATAATAAAAACAAAAACTGAAAAAATGTATAGGAGATATAATTAATACCCTTCACTTTCCTCTTCATTTCTACCATAATTCGGGCCAAATAATCTTTTAAATAAAAAAATCATGTTTTGTTTTTTATTTTTGTTCAAGTTTCTTGTAATGTAACCTTAAGCCATTTGCTTTCTTCTTGAAGTAGTTGAAAGATTTTTTTTATATGATGAGATTGAAACATTTGACTCAGGGTCGTAGCTAAAATCTTCGACATAGCCAGAATGTGTACCAAGTATGGTATCACAAATATCTTTTGTACTGAGCTCATTTGCCTTAGATATAGATTTCTATAATAACTCTTGGATCTTATTCTAAAATAAAAAAATCAATATTCAAACGAAATATTATGACTTACTACTACATTAATAAATGAAGTAAAATGTTGAACAGATTTGTATACTTATATAGTTGTTTTCTGCTTCGACTGACACTCACCCTTTACCTTCCTTATAATAAGTGACTTTATGTAGTGTGTTCCTATCACACTCTTGTCTATGTGGTTCCTTCTCACTCTATTTTATGAAAGAACAATACAAGACATAATAAATAATTTAGTGTTTATTTATATAATTATAACTTATAAAACAAAGACCTTACATATTCATTTCGGACAAATATAAATGAATTTGACCCTTGATTATAAGGTGCTTTGATTTTTGCTCTATTTATGTAGTCATTAAATCATCTAAAAAAATTAATGGAAGCAAACGTAAAGGAAAAGAAAACTTGAACTTTTGTATCAACTCAATAATCACACAAACTATATTTCAATTTTCTTAAGACATTCATTCAGGAACATGTCTTCAGGCCTTTGCATCAAAAGGAAAAGATTTATAATACTGAGGCAACTTGAAACAACGATCCCTAGTCCTTTGGTTACAAATATTTTTTGTAGCCAAATAATTTTAACTGGAACTATAGTATATGTAACTTTTAGCTACGGACCTCATTTCATAGCTAAAGCCTTTTGGCTATAAGAATATATTCATAGCCAAAAGAAGAAGAACAAAAGAGATTCGTGCATCAATATTAAGGGTGGCTTTTAGCTATGATTTTGAAAAGCGTAGCCAAAAGTGCAACTTAAGCCATGTTTAATTTGTTATTTAATTTTTTAATGTTATATTTTTTAGAGCTATAATGTTGTTAGATTATGATACTTGAACTTGCCCAATTTTAATCAAATTGATGTTTTATTCCAATTATATGTTTACTATTTCATTTTATGAAAAATGTTTGTGCTTGCCTGATCAAGAATTGTATGACTTATGATTCAACTTGAGACCAAAAAGTAATAATTGAAATATCATATAATTGTCATAAGATAGAGATATTTATGAAATTGTATATATACTACTATGGATTTCTTAGCTTAATGAAGTTTATAAGTTCATAGTTATAATAGATGTCATTAATTTTCTTGTTGGAATTTGTTAATGATGCTTGAGAAAGATTATAAATCACATTAAAGAAATTCATTGATAACATAGGGAGAAGTCGTTAATTGATTAAACAAGATGAGTCAAGTGAGATTAATCTCGGTGAAATTGGAAGTCCTAGATTAGTTTAATATGACATTTTTTGTTTTTAATTATTTTAAAATTATTTTATTTAATTACTTCTTTTTATTAATCAATTTTTTTGGTTAGACAAATTTTTGTAATTAATAAACACAATCCTTGTGAGATGATACTCTTTTCATTATTGTATTATTTGTTTGAGATAACGTATAATTACGTTAAAAAATTTGCAATAAGATTTTGACATTGTTACAAAAGAGATTTACGCATCAGCGTTAAGTGCGAATTTAGCTACGATTTTGAAATTGCTACGTTTTCGAAATTGTAGCTAAAAGTCACAATGCGTAAACTCGACTTAGCTACGATTTTGAAATTATAGCTAAAAGTTTTCAAAATCGTAGCTAAAAGTCGCACTTTACGCATTGTGACTTTTAGCTACAATTTCGAAAACGTAACTAAAAGTTTGACGTTTTGACCTTTAGCTATGGTTTTCAAATTGTCACCAAAAAACGCATCTAATAGGCTACTTTGTTGTAACATTTAACTACAATTTTGAAAATCGGTGTCAAAAGGTGACCCAAACTGACCTTTAACTATGATTTCCAAATTGTAGTCACAAGGCTACTTTGTTGCAGTGCATGCCAAGGTTTCCTCATCTTAAACTCATAGTATTATTTTTGAGTTGTTATCACCTAAGTTAATAAAAAGAACTATTTAGATAGTTGGTGCTATTGTCTTTTGGCCTTATCTCGCACCATCTTTCAGGTTTTTTTTAATGGATTTAAGATAAACGTCGTTGCTTCATTTTCATCAATCTTGAAAGTGTTGGGTTGATTGAACCTGAATGTGTTGGAATTATGATTGTTAATCCATTCTTTCATAGAAGAATATGTTCTTTTAATTAAGAAAAAAATGCTCCCTAAAGAGACACTACAAGAAAAATGTCATTTTGTGAAGGAAATTACCGACAGAAAATGATAATATTCCATCGGTAAGTTAGTTTAGCGACGGACTTTACCGATGAACAAAGACGTTATAGAAACAGCCATAACTAATAATTCCTGACAGAAAATAAAATTTTTATCGGTAAAATTATCCACAGATAACAAATGTACCATTGGTAAATATGTTGTCGGTTTCTTCTGCAGTTGAATGTCGGTAAAATTACCGACGAAAATTGTATTCCATCGATAAAATTACTGACGGTTTGCGATTTTCCCTCGGTAAGTTTATTCAAACATTATCGACAATTATGATTGTTCCGTTGATTATTTTACCGATGGTAAGTTATTCTGTCTGTAATATCGATGATTAGTTATCTTCTATCAGTAAATGGAACTGATTTTACTGACAAAACTGCAAATTTCTGTCAATAAATTAACAATAAATTTTTTTAAAAAATATACTATCAATAAATTTTATTTGGTAATGTTATTTTTGATTAAAAGTTTTTATATCCGAGTTGAGGTACCAGGAGCTTTGTTTTACTTGCATTTAACCATTGCATCAATATCTCTCACAATTACATACGTATGAACTAACAAGAGTTGTTTATGAAGTAACAGTAAGAAGATGTGAAATGGAGGAAACAAACAGGTTGCTATGAGCAACCAAGAGTCCAGATAACAACTTAGGCAATGCCAAAGCAAAGAGCAGGTGGTGGGTTAATATAGATCAACAAAAGGATTCGTGGGCTAGTCAGAATCTGCAACAACTACATACAATAAAAGGCTAAAAATGAGTGTATCTTGCGGGACTGGAGTCTCCTTCCTCCAAGGGTCTACAACACATAAACAATAAATGACTCACACAAGATGGTTGGCCTAACTTTCAATTGCCTTTTCGTGTAGCACTGTGACCTTGATCATCTCCTATGACCTGAATATAAGGAAAATACATGTTAACATTAGAATAAAAGCTAATCAAAATTACTGATATTTAATGGAAAAGCTTTATACATCACCTTACAACTTGAATTGTACTCATACATGAGTTAGTCATACCTAAGGACTAAGTATTATGTCGTTTAATTATTAGACAGTTCCATTTAAACAATCTAAACCACTTGTAATTATCTCAATTGCTTAATGTCTTATCTTGCAAGCAGTTAACGCTTGGTGGATATAATAAATATGTTGTAAATACATTAGACTTGTGGGCATGTTATGTCTTCATCTTTTCCACAAATGAGAGTCCTTTGCGATGGTTTCGTACTAGAGACGACATTTTAAAATGCTAAAGTCTATAATCTTCGAAAGATGAGAAGTATACTAAATCTTTCGTAACAGTAAGTAAATTAGGTGTGAAATTCACATCTCTAGTGTCATAATAAAAAGGTAGTTAAAATATTTTCAATTTAAATCTAACAATAATTTTATTCCGGTAACAATAAGGAAAACATTGCTTTCAAAAATAACACATTTGAATATTACCTGGATTTAATCAAAGTAGGAGTTAATATTGTTTGATGTCAATTTTTGGCAAGTATGTTATCTAAGCTAATTTTAAAAGACATGATAATCATATACCAACTTCTATTGTTTGTTTTATGTATCTTTAAGAAAGTGTTATTTGTAGGTTTCAAATATCATACCTTAATATATATAGTACGATAACTCCAAACATTTAATACAACTCCTGTGAATAAAAAATAACATCACTCGTAACAAGTAAGTGATACTTTCACTTTATACCATTGCTCACAACATATAAGTAATTCATTCACTTTATTATGGGAATAAAAATCTGATTATAATGAATAAATGCCTCAAAGTAATATTTAAATGTATGGCCAAACAATATAAAAGGAATTGTTTGTTTTAATAGACATTTCATCTAATAATTCATAGGTAACCTATATTATCTCTAGCTAATAATAAAACAACTGCATTTTTTATTATCTACCAACAATATCACATTTAAACAACAAATAAACCAATATTCAAACAAAAAAATGCATAAACTAACAATTTAAACAAAACCCACCCACCTACCCAGGGAAGGTCATATGTATAAGCATCTAACACTTTTGTTTTTTAGAGACAAAACAAACCCAATAGAGTTGTTACTTGAAAATAATGCATGATGGACCAAAAACGAACCAAAAATTGAAGGTGGAAGCACTCTAAGAAGAGAACTGACGACATTAATGGTGGGAGGAGAGAAAAATAGCAAAGGGGAGGGAGAAGAAGGGGAGCTTTGGGTCTCATAAACGCTGGCGATAAAACGACGTCGTTTGGATTAAAACCCAATGATGTTGTTTTATTTTATGACAATTCGACGGTTACTGACGGAAAAACATTTCCGTTGGTAATTTACTGATAGAAATATTATCCTGTAGGTATTCAAGTTGATTATTTTTCCTGTCAGCTAATGTTGTCTAATTCTACGAAGATACAATTTTTCCATCGATAATTACCGACAAAATTACCGACGGACATATTGTACTGTAGATATTCAAGTTACTTATTTTTTCTGCCAGCTGATGCTACCTAATTTTGCAACGAACTCTCGTTTTCCGTCACTATAATACGACAAAAAATACGCGAGGATATTTTCTCTCTATGTTTATCGATGAATATTTTGATCGTCGGTAAGTCTATCAACTTTACTAATGAAAAGTCAATTTCTGTCGTTAATTACCAACGGAACGCATTCCGTCACTGATTTTCCGTCGGTAATTTGTTATTTTCTTGTAGTGAGAATCTTTTCTGATTATATAATATAGACAAAAAAAGTATTTTCATGTGTTTTACTTAAAAAGTCATACAATTTTTTTTTCTCTAAAATGCTTGCAAAGTCCATTTTCTATTAAAATATTAGCTTATAAATTTGTGTATTAATATTGAGCCGGTGATCACAATTAGTGTGAACTTCGTGATAATTGGGGCAGTTCAAGTCTTGGTGCCTGCAAACTATAGTCACTACATGGAGGTTTAAATTAAAGTGCAGAATATAATCTGCAGGTGATCACTATTGACAGTCTGCAAATTCTTATCAGGCATGTCGACTGAAACTATATATTCTGAGATAACTCCTGTATGTGCAAGTAATAAGAAACAGGCTTAGCCAAGTGCATGTAATCATGTTTAGCAATAAATCAGAGCCATATAAGCAGGTGCCAACTTAAAAAGAATGAAGACCCTAATATTCACTGGAAAGGCGACTAATAAGCAGTCAATTAATAATAGTAAAACTCTACTATCCGTCTGAAGTTAAAAAAGAATATATAAAAAAAGGATATGTCCTGAAATTGTGGTAATTATAATTTATCTACTTTAAAGAATAGTACTTAGACCTGATTAAAAAAAAGGGGAAACAATGAGTTAAATCCCTAATCTAGTTTGAAATAATTAAGATGACGTCTACGGTTACTCCTAAACTAGTAGTCATCCTCCTTTTTCACACTGAGTACGGCAATCACACTAGCTCCTAGAAAAACAAGTGTCGTGAACGCCTTATCTGTGATGTGCTCTAATAATTGTCCTTAAGATATGGTCATGCTTCGATTAATAAAGTATGTAGAAAGAAATTGAAAAGGGTTGGAGAGAATCATGGAAAGAATCATGTTGCTTGGTGCTATGGATACTCAATGTCAAGTTGCTTTAATAAAATGAGGCAGGAAAAGTCTCCCTCTTTTCCTTTATAGCTATTTTTATCTTTGCCATTGAGCTTTCCCTTTTTCTTTTCATAATAAAAGACTATAGAAAGTAAGTGGGATTCCTTTTGCTGCTATGCCAGCGCAGATTAGCTCACTAATTTAAGGTCAACTTAAGAGAATTAACTTGGACAGGAAATCCTAATCCACCGTCCGCTAGCTAAGATGCACTTATGTATGCATCTTCCTTAATCTTTTTTTTTTGGGAAAATAAATCAAAGTCCATTGAATGGGTATCAAATTGGGACATCTTCCTTAATCTCTGTTTACTCAAGTTCGTCTTGCCTGCTAATGTTAATATATATGGTCGGCTCAGTAAATGTTCCTCGTCACTGTGAAATGTTTGTAAGGCTAAAGTTTCTCCTATATATAGCAATAAAGATCAATTCAATCGACAGTTTAGTTGGACTCTGAGAAGGGTCAATATATCTTATAGAAATATATTAAAAGGAGGATATAAAATTATCCACATGAAGTCGTTGAATCAAATTTCTGTATGGAAAGTGGGGATCAAATTCAAGAAATCGTCACGAAGTAGGCTGTTTACCATTTAATTATGCTAATTCTTGAGTTCTTCCCTATTTAATCATTCATCACCGTTTTATTGCCTGTGTGGGGTAGTTATCTATACCATGCATCCAATTATAAGGAAACTTGACAGACAACAGTGACATAAAAGATCAACTAGATGTGTGTTGTAAATTTAGGAGGAAGCTGAAACTATTAAAAAAAATAAAGAAGAAGAGACGGCTCGAATATTACAGAAGACTGTAATTTAGCCCATATTTTATTTATTGTTTATTACATCTATACATGAATAAAGATAAATTTCTAAAGATAAAATACAAAAAATTGTAACTAATTTATCTAACAAACTAGTATATTTAAAGAAGAATTTATCGCATCTTTTTATTCAAAAATTAAAATTTAAAATAAAACTAATTAAAATAAAATAATGTATAACAAATATTACCTTTCAACACTTTTTTAAGTATTTTTCATAAAGATTCTTCTATTTGACATATTTATTTAAAGATGCACCGTTACCAAATCTTAAATATATATGCATCTTTAATTATTTCTATATATTTACTTTTCTTTGAAAATTTTACTTATTTCTTGAAATATAACATGATTTGTTGTAATTGATAGACTGAGTGATAGATTTATTGCATCAACAATATAGTTAAACTTTTATCATTCTAATCTTGGTTTTTAGCAATTCAAACTTCAAGCTTTTCACATGCTTTTTATTTTTTACATATTTTATTAGTGTGTCGAAGTTGATTACAAGTTTATACCAATAAAATTTGTAACATTTTTCCTTTTTTTGGTTTGAACAAGGAGGAAACTAGTCTTCTTCCTTACCAAAACTTTTGACATTGTTCTTTTTTCTACTATATTTAAAAAAATTGCAACTATTACTAAGTGATAATTAGTAATCATTACTGTTATAAATAATAAAATTATTATTTATTAGATTAATTGTATGATCATCATTTGGAGACATCACTATTAACTAAGAAAATTTTTATTTCTAAAATTTGTATTCCTCTTCTTAAGCTCAACGAATTCACTGACTTAGTTGAAAGGTCCTTAAACTTTAATAAAGATAAATTTTTATTTCAAATCTCTTTTAAATGTTAACTAACAATTTGTTGACAATTGTTTGGTCATTTAGATCCTTCTTTAAGCAATCTCAATTAACAAACAACCTTTGTGAGCCTAACATAAATAGTCTTTGATAGCTCATTATCATTCATCTTTAACACTTCAAACTCCCTCCACAAATTTAGCAATTGGATAAGTCTTGTTCTTTACTACCTTGATCTTGTCTTATGTTTCCCTTTATTTGACGCAACTCATGATCCTTGAAAAGAATGATTTAGAAACCGAAATATGAATGGCATACAAAGGCTTAAACTTCTTTAATTTCTCTTCACTGTAGTTCTTTAGAAGGTTCATGGTTTAGTTTTCTAGGAAAAATGTTAGGTCTCTTTCAATTCCTACGACATCCTATAATTCATAAGTATTTAAATTAAATTTCAGTTTAATTGCTCACCCCGAATAATTCTCATAGTTGAAAACTGAAGGTGATAGATTTGAACACAAATTCACGTAATTCTCTCAAGTGTTTAAAGTCGTTTAGCAAGAATTCAGCTTTATTGATTCTCTCTTTATTCACAACTCAAAGATTTCATAGAACTCTGAGATTATGTTCTAAAGTTAGAAAGGATTAATAAAATTATCAAATAAAAAAGAAAAATACGCAAAAATATAAGAAAGGTGTAATTTGACATGCACACATTTATTGTTTCTTGATATTTATATATAGATAAAGATAAATAAAAATTTTCTAACTAGTAAGTACAATAACTCATATATTTAAACAAGTATTTATCACATCTTAACTTTATTTTAAAATATTAAAATTAAAGTTAACTACAAAAAATATTGTATAGCAAGTTATATTATCACACTACAAATAAGTGGTTAGTTTAAACCTCTTCTTCTAAGAGCCACTAAAATTAAGTGAATTGCTACTGATAAGACCTTGAATGGCAATTCAATATATTTAAGAGTTTGTGTGCAAGTGTATCTGATATACTTTTGATAAGATATGATTTAGTTTATGTTAGTTAGAATTATCTCTTTTGTTTTGGATTGATTTCGGTACTTAATTGGTATAATTAATATTTTTTAGGAGGTGAAAATGTGAACAAATCAAACTTATAATGAATCATCTTGATCAACATCCTTTTTATAAGAAATTCCTAAATTTTTCTTTATTAAGCTAATTGATAAGTGCTAGATTGACATTAAGCTAATTCATTGTCACATTAAATCTACAGAGCTTATTCTAAGTTGTCTGATAGCTAGACCTAATTAAAGAACTTATTTTAATTAGATGTAACTTAAAGGAAAAGTGAGATTAATATAGGTTGTTGTTAATCTACAGTTAATAGTATCAAAGAGAGGTACAAGATCAGCATGACAATTTATTTTGCACATTTATGTGAGGGTTGAGATTAAACACCAAACTAGATTTGAAACCCATTAATTAGTTTCTTTGATAGTTTAATTTTACTTTATTTTGTTAATTGAATTCAATCAAAACCCCCCTCCTAATCCTCCCAATCATTTTCTTTTTTCACTTCTTAAAGGACAACTTCCTCATTTTCTTCAACATTTAACTTACCTACTGAATCTTCTTTCGTCTCTTATTGAACTACAACTTCCTTCATATATTATACCTTTGGCTCCTCTCCACCCTAAAAAATTAATGCACTCACATGATCACTCAAGTTTAACTTAGTATATTTAGATAAACCAACAAGCCTCGGAAGTCCATAGAGGGCAGCCTCTTATAAAGTGATGGCTTTTATGAAGACATCTTTAAGACACTCCTCTTCCTCTTGCTATTGTTATTCTAGAAATCCAAATGAAGCATAATCGTTCCATGTGTAGTCATAATAATTACTTTACTCTAGATTATAAGTATTTTCATATAGGACATCCTAAGGCCAATATGGGGTATCCTAAGGCTAGTTATCCATCTAATTTGGATTCTCCTATATATAGTTTGATGCCTAACACTTATGAATAGGGTGATCAGCCCCCAAATGTCATAACATACCGTGGATATTGATTCAGCTTTGGAATTCACATCACTATATGTAACATCCCATTGCTATAGGATACGTACCTAAGCTTTTAGGCACATAACCTACGATAATGGTATGTTGGAGCAAAAACAAATCTAACTCGCACATGACATCATTTAACATACTTGATATCATTATCATTTCTCTTAAAACATTCACTTCATTCATTGGTAAAACATACAACGTTAAGTATACAAGATGTTCCGAATTAACCAAGTCAATACAATTTCAGAAAAATGTAATGCAGACGCGAACTGATCCCTACCTCTATCCTTCACTTGTATGTTGTAGGTATACTCCCGTTAGCCTAACGGGGTATTCTTTTGATCCTGAAAAATAATTGCAAATTTTGGGTAAGTTTTGCGAACTCAATGAGTGAACCATCATTGAAGAATTCACCGGATTACACGAATACAACACATATATCACAGTTATCCATTCAATGAGACTCATATTTGTTTTTAATGTTGTGACTGAGAGCCTTTCACAAACAGATACAGATGTTTTGACCCGTAGGGATCAATCAGAACATATTCACGGAGCATAGCTCGACGTACAGAACATATTTTTCACGGAGCAAAGCTCTACGTGGAAGCGCTTCTAACTGGCATCTCAAGTCATAATGTCTTTATCTGAGCATACATTTTATGAAATGCATCGAATACCGAATAGATCACACACAAAATCTCATACACATGTTCAGATGATAGTTTCATACTTATCGGACCTCAGTCCGGCATTCAGCTATCGTTGAAAATCAAATATCATTTAGAAATTCATATCAAAATATCAAATCAAACACTTCCAATACATGCCCAATAATTAAACTCCTCGGACCTCAGGTCCGGCATCCAGAAGCATCACGTAAAACAGTTCAATACACACAATCATATAATCCTAGGAATTCATCTAGGTTGACTTAGAGTGTGCTCCCAGAAACTATTGCTTGGATGGTCTGGCAATGTCTGTCTGTCGTCCAATGCGTTCCTCCAAAATAGACAGAGCACATTCGTAATTACCATCTTTTGAATAGACGTATCTAAAACTATCGAAGTATAGGAAATATGCACGATACATGTTCAATGGCAGTTTTGGGGTCTCTTCACAACCTCTCTCTTTCTTATCAAAACTTATTATAAACTATCAATGTCGCGATTCACTCCTTATTGGCCCCTTTGGACGGAGCTATCTTAGGTCTCTCATAAACTTAGGGAAATGCAATGGATATAGGTTTATTTACGAAAGGTGAATCTTTACAGACGATGCGCCCCTTCCAGAAGAAGATGAATTATGGAAGAAGACGATTTACAGAAGAAGATGACGTCACCTAGAGGAAGCTGACGTCATCACAGAAGAAGTTTCCCTCTTAGCATAACCTTTTCTAAAGAGATCGGATTTAATTGTTCTTTACATGATTAGAAAGAGGGAATTAAGATATACAAACTTCACGAAGAGCTCAAAGGTCAATTTTATCTTTTGAAGGGTCAAAAATAGGACGGAAGATATATAATGAACAGTGACCCAGAAGAAGTTTGGGAATAGTAACACAGACGATGTTTTACGATTGCCATAACTTTCTCTAGAGGGATCGGATCAAGATGTTATTTATATAGTCTGAAAGACCTCAAAGGTCAATTCTATCTTCTAAAGGATAAAAAATGGGACAGAATATAGGTATAGATGAACATAAAAGAAGCAAAACACAGAAGGAGTTTATAAACATTAACATAGACGAAGTTCATTTGTCTGTGAATAGTAATACAGACAAAGAGCGTGAACAGTAACATAGACGAAATTCATTCGTCTGTGAACAGTAATATAGACGAAAAGTATGAACAGTAACATAGACGAAGTTCATTCGTTTGTGAACAGTAATATAGACGAAGAGTATGAACAGTAACATAGACGAAGCAATAAAGAGGAAGATGATGTCACCCAGAAGAAGATGACATCATCACAGAAGAAGTTAGTTCACAGAGAATATGAAACACAGACAAAGTCTAGCTCATAGAGGAATGCATCTTGACAACGATGCATCCTCATAGAAGAAGATAACTTTCGACAGAGAATGACTCATAACGGATGCATTTGCATCTGTAGGATAACTTACAATAGAGAATGACTCGTAGAGGATGCATTTGTATCCTTACAGAGGAAGATGACTTCACCCAGAGGAAATTGACGTCATCACAGAGGATACAATACAGAAGACGGGAGGAGCAGAACATGTTATCTCTCGTTCCTATACGAATTATATACATCATTTCCATTGATATTACACTTCTAAACAAGCAAGTATCATCTACACTACTCCTTCCTTAGCTCCAAAACACCAAACAATTCCAAGGAGCCAAAACTCACATACATACCAAAATCACAGACCACTATTTATGCTTATATGTTCTTTTTGCATTTTCTTTCTTCTGTGGTTACTTTTTAACTTAACTAGCATTCAGAACCCTCATAATATCTCTTCTCTCCACTGTGAACCCCATTTCATGCAGATATATATATCCAATATGCACATGCTTATTTACACAGTGGAAACAACATTATAACCACTTACTCGCTTAGCAAGTGCGCAGTGTCAGTACTTTAACACTGAAATAGGAATCAGCACCACAAAGACTGTGAGATCGCTATTCGGTGGTGAAGGTCAAGGATGAGAGTTGCGATATGGAGTATTTCAGTTAGGAATGGAACTATGCTAGATTCTTCCTAACTTAAACAATATAATACGTGAGTTCATTCTTTGCCCCTCACGTGTACTATTCATCTCCACTGACTCACTATTTTTCATAATTACAACATGTAATGGAGCCTTCCTAACTTAAACAATATTATCCCCATACTCCCCACGTGTACTATTTATCTCCACTGATTCACCATTTATCATAATTACAACTTGTCATACTTACCCGGAACTGCCAAATGAAAGCATATATAATTGGATGAATGTGCCAACCAATATGTAAGCCACAAATAACTTATGTCTAATGTTTATTTAGCTTAAGTCATATAAATGTCTCACAATTATGTGTTCTAGCCGTATGTATAGGAGACGAGATGTTACAATTCTCCCCTCCTAACAAAATTTTCGTCCTCGAAATTTCTTATCACTCAAATAGGTAGGGAGTTCTCATATGTTCCTCGCCATTTTCCATATACTTCATCACTCATATACTCTCTTCCGAATGACCTCAGTTGATAACTTAATAGGTCATGTAATCACTGATTCTGCTATCACATTATCTTGACTATTTCATTGATATAAATCAGATTACTCATCAACTTTTACTTCGTATGCTGTCAGTCTATCTCTGTTGGTCATAGCTATTCACATATCACATATGAAGTTCACGAACAGTAACACAGAAGGAGTTCGTGAACGTGAATAGTAACACAGAGAAAGGTTCATGAACAGTAACACAGAGGGAAGTTCATGAACAGCAACACAGAGGAAAGTTCATGATCATATTATGAGTCTGAAACATCCTTTTATCACTAACACTAACTCATAATAATTTCATGCAGACCAATTCATATCGGCTTAATACACGTTGCCAAAGTGATACTTTTTAAAACAATTCATTTTTCCCCCATCATTTCAACAATAATACACTCCATTCTTCATATAATCGACTCACATGATGATAGTCGACCAGTTCATGTATCCAACTGACATGCCTGAGTGTTAATAGCCGACTTATAAGTATAAAATTTACAATTTACGACTTGGAAAGTCATGAGTATAACATAATCATACTTCCTTATCATCAAAAGACAAGAGTTTTACAAACTCCAAAGGCCTTTCAAGCTATAATACAAGATTTCACTGTACATTTTCAACAACAAGATGATATACATATTCTTTCTTCATTCCAAAATATAAGCTTCCAAACATATTCCCAATAGCTAAGACTATTGGATAGTTAAACACACAGTCAACATCCTTAGTAGTTAAATACTATTTCAGCATATCCCTACTAGGATGTCTTGCTTAAGTTGTTACTTGTGTT
>JANZXR010000002.1:22084779-22128265 GCA_027575705.1 Erythroxylum echinodendron | reverse complement strand
CTAATTAAATAGACAAAGTGTTTTCGAAAAGAAAAAGTAGGCACACAAATGAGTGATAAGTGCAAATCGTTTTAAAAAGAGTTTACAAAAAAAAATTTATACTGACTTTTGTTAAGAGATGTGTTAAGTGATGTGACACGCCACTCTCGCGGGGCACGGATTCGGGTATCACGATCGATATCGGGTTCGAGTTCGGCGGGAGTGGGGTGTTACACTCTTGGTCTTCAATAAGGTGGTTTTAACTTGGTGTTCCACTAGTTCTTTTAGCTCTTCCCCATTCTTAAGTGTGATAGCCTCATATTGCTCTCATTCATGTAATTCCATATTTCTCAGAGAGTCTTCCACACTTCTCTTACAAAATTTATGAGAAAGTTGTCTTACGTGAATCTCCAGATTATGAATAGAAGCGGCATGATTTTCCGTTAATTGCTTAATTTTCTAATCTAGTCTCTTATGGCCCTCTTTCATATCCGTGAGCTTATATAAGATTTTGTCCAATTTAAAATCCTACGAACTGGACTCATCTTGTTGAAATCCTAATAGGTGTTGATGTCCTAAGTGAGTCCTTACATTGTTAAACCAATAGAAATTTGGGTGGTTCTGCCACCCCGGAGTATACATTTTCTAATAATGATCATTAGTTCCCTAATCATAATGTGCCTCATTGTGGTTTGCAAAAGTTCGTTGCTCCTTATAATATCTATCCTCCCTCATTATTCTTTCCTATTTTTCTTGGCATCTAGCTCTTCAAATGTCTCATTTCTCATTCTAAGATGTCATGCTGTGTCTCTACTTCACACCTTAAACTTCTTTCTCTATTATGTTTTAAAACAAAAGATAGAGAAAAAACCATAAACTAAAGAACTAAACTAATTGCCTCGTCAGGTAATAGTGTAAAAAACTTGTTGAACAAGTTTTATAATTTATAAAATAATAACCCGCAAGTGCATGGGTTTTATTTTGTAGTATCGAAGGATCGATCCCGCGAGGAGGTACTAGCCTAATCCCAAGTCATATAAGGCTCAAAAAAAAGAATAAAGAGAAATAAAAACTACACAGGTGAACACGGAAAGTAAAAGCAAGAATTTGATTCAAGAATTGTAAAGCAAAATTTTCAACAAAACAGAATTAAACTGAGCAGTCACACAGGTCATAATGGAAATCCGTCAAGAGAGTTAACCAAGTTACGAGAGAAGGAATTTTACCCATCATTAATGCTAATCTAGTTATTTATGTATTTACAGGATGTCGGCTCTAGACGGTCGTAGGGTTGATTACTTTCTCTCAAGTTATAACCATTAAACCATAAATTGTAAACCCTAATTGAATTATGGAACTTGTAATCTCTCAATGCATAAATTACTCATAATTCTAATTAGTTCTAAAGTTCTCTAATAAACAATCACGTCTCGCACGAGATCTCTCTCCATAAAATTACTGACTAGATTGATTAAATGATTAATTAAATCACCTAACTCCCATTAATCTAATCTAATCATTTTTATCTAGCTTACACTCTCGGTTTGTTACAGAAACATGAAATTACATTAGTCAATCACAAAACCAAAACCAATAAACACAGAAAATAACTAAATCATTATTAACTCAAAGTGGAATCCCGAAGGAGAGTTCAGGACATTATTATCAACCAAAACTTCATATCCATACAATCCATCTTAACTTAATACATTTAAATGAAAAAGGAAATAAAGAGAAAATGAAACTTAAGTTGGATAAATCAGGAAGGCAGCAACGTCAAGATACCACCTGATATAGGGAGTAGTAGCATCGAGATCCACTCCTTCTTCCTCTTCTTAGTCTCTCTCTCTCTCTTCTTTTTCTCTCCCTTTAGGGTTTCCAAGAGTGGTTAAATGTAAAGCTCCTTCATCTTCTTTGTCTTATACTTTATATACCTTTTATGTTTTGGATAGGCTCAGGATTTTTCAAGGCCCGAAATGTCCAAAAACTACCTTGAAAATTGACGTTTATTAGTGTTTACAGGTCTACTTTACGCAAGCCATAATCTTTCCCTACTTCTGTGCCACAATCATGGGCCAACTCTGGTGCTTCTGTCATTGTGCCATGATTGTAGGCCTTTGTTTTGGCCCAAACATCTTTCGAAACTCTTCTATTTTTTTATATTGACCTTGAAACACTAACAAACACATCAAAGTATCTCAAAAATATATTATTTAAGCTTAAAGACTTGTTCTAACCCAATAAACACCTAAAACACAATTAATTCATAAACTAACATAATTTTAACCTAAACACCTACTAACTGATTGCATTAATAGCTGAACATATATCAAACTAAGCCGTAAGATATGATATAATTTACACTTATCATAAGGTCATTACCAAAAGCATCATGGTCAATACAAGAAGCGTATAATCAATAGCTCCGGACCCTTGAACTAGCTTCTTCCAGGGCCTATTCAGTTCTAGGTGAAGGAAGTTAGCCTCACCACTAGTCTGCCTTTCCTCTTCTTATAGAAGTGGGACTTTCTCTAAGATTGTATGACTTAACTTGTCGTCAGCTGTCTTTGTCTTCTATTGTGAAATTGTAGCTCCCTCGTTATCCTCCAAGTTGTCTTTTACTATATTAGTATCCCCCTGACCTGGGACATCAGGTGCCATCCTAATTATTTCCTGTTGTGTATCAGTTTGAAACATCTTTCCCGTCGATTGCTAATTTTTGGTGGAGTTAGTGGACTTTCAGGGGTGGTACGAGAGATTTATAACTTTTGTTTCCAACTCTCCAAGCTCCCCGTAACATATGGCAGATCAGGTTTTCGAAAAGGAAGAGTTTTTCTTTACTTCAATACAAACTTTGACATAGTCGATTCTATCCATGGATGCTGTCTGAGTGTCCATGTATAAGGGTTTTCCGTGTGAATTGGCTATATAACTCAAATCACTTTATGGTCCAAAACTCTGGCGGAAGGTTATGAAAGTTTAGCCACAATGGGAAAGTATCAATCTTGCTCCTATCCATCTCCATTCTAGGCTGCCATTTCTGTAAAAATAATGGTTAATCGCTAATATGCGATGGGCCATTTTCAGAATATCAGTCGATTGGTTTTTGGCAGAGAACTTAAACAAAAAAATCCATCTTCGTGCATCTTATCCTATTATCCATCTTCACGCTTCTAACAAAACCTTTTCTAATCCTTTAGAGGACCATCGTGATTTAGCCCAAGTGATTATAACAGGAAACACTAGCCTCTTATTCTAAAAGAAGCCAATTAAGGCAATAGACCATACCTTTGCTCCAGCTTGCAGCAGCTCCACTGGGGGGAATATGATACCTTCTTTCAACACATTGTGAAAGTGCTTCAAAGACCTGTTTTTTTCTGCTAAGCAAATAGCTTGCTTTTCCAGGAGTCGGCAGTAGAGGACTCAGTTTTGATGCTACTAGTTAGGACAACATCTTCACATCTTTACTTTTGAGAGGCTCGGGGTTAAAGAGAAGGGACTCTCTCATGAGGGCAGGGAAATCCCTCAAAAGCAACAAAAGACTCCTCTTTCTCCATGGAAACTGAAGGCGCCGAGTGAAGGTCAAACAACTAGTGTGAAACCCCACTCGAAATGGCAACTGTGAGCACTATAAAAGAGCCAACACCTAAAGGCGAGAAAAATATGTAGCAGGAGAGGACGGTCAGAGGGTAAGGAGGTAAATCGTTTAGAGAAAAGGCAAAGAAGGCAGATTTTTAGACCCGGTGAGCTCTAAAGTATAAATGTCAAATTGATTTACTAATGCTACCGTGTCAGCACCGTTGACAGGGGAATCAACAGAGATATATTTTGCAATAAAATAAATTTGGAGTATTTGTTTACTATTTTTTGTAGTTTTGGCTAACATTACAAAATTGAATAAGATTCAAAAAAATTTAATAATTTATCCTAAACTATATATATTAATGATTATTTTTTAATTTTGTAAACTTTAATTTTGAGAAATTATCCAAAATAGTATCTGGTATTGATTGATGTGGGTATTATACCATACCAAAACCAAAATCAATACTAAGTCTAATATAGTATTTACAACATTAATTTTTTATTAGTCATAATTCTTATTAGTAATAAATATTAAATAATTAAATAATAGATATTTAGTTGATAGTAAATTAGATTAAGGTAAGAAAACAAGAGTAAAAATAAAACTATATTTTATATTTTTTAAAATTATGAAAATATATAATTTAAAATAAAACTAAAATTTCCAATAAAAATATTTTCATTAAATTTAAAAATAAAAACATAAACGAAAAACCACCATAACTAATGTTTTTTCTAACATATCAAGTTTATATTTGTTTAAACTTGCTTTGGCATAAACATTGTTGTTATTATTATGGCAAAATGCTTCTAAGAAAATTTACCGTTTAAAGGAGTACCAAGAAACTTAGTTCAAATTTTATTTATTTAGTAGCTTAATTTATTTAAAATTTTGTAATTATCTTAAATTAAAAAAATTTTAAAAATGAAATTCAAATTTGATACTTATTTAATAAATATATTTTGAATTTAAAAGATATTCAAATACATATATTTTAAACAAAATAAATTTAATGACCCAAATATAGATAAAAATAAATAAAAATTTCCTTATTTCCTTATTTACTTATTTAATAAAATACAATAAAATTTTTACTAATATTTATTAAAAATCTTGTATAAGAAATTTAAATAAATTCATTTAACTAATTAATTTTTATATTTAATATTTAATAATTATCAATAATTGCATTATATAAATAATCAAACGTGTTTTATTTTTGTTTAAAAAAGAAATCAAAATTAAAAAAACTAAAATAAAAAATTATGAGAAAATAATATAAATGAAATAAAAGACAAAAATAAAAAATAAAAATAAAAACTACAATAGAAAATATAAGTAAAATTAAGCAACCCGTAAACGTAATTATTTGGTTAGTTGCTAATATTTATCATTTTGAAAGACTTTAAAAGAATAGTTCGGTTGTTTGCTTTAGGCCGTCTTCTTCTTGAAGAACTGAGAAATTGGAACGCACATATAATTAACATTAAACTCGGTCTGCTCATTGGCAACTTTAAGGTCAAAAATGTCGTCACCATTATCCAAAAGAAGACTGCATAGAAGATCACTGCCTTCCTTCTTCGGTGTCAAGTCCTAAATCAGAGTCGTACATTAAAGAGAATAAACATCAAGTTACTTTTATTTACAAAGACTAAAAATGTGATGCAAATTTATCTCAAGTTTCAATCCACCCAATTCACTGATATTTTGTTGTTTATGAGGATGCAGGTAACGTTGAAAGAAACAGAAACAACATAGTGATACAGGCGACACCTGACTAGAACTCCGATAAATTTGATTGTCCCGTCATGAATGGCAGTGAAATTTACATAATCGAATACCCATATACCGTTGTTTACATCTAACTCTTGAACGAATGAATGCATATAGTCGGAAAGATACAGGTCAGACAAATTACTTACACTGGAAAAACCGGCAAGATTCACATTTACACATACATAACCTACAGACCTTTAGGATTTACCAAGTCAAAACTGCAAATGTATCTGCTTTCAAGTAGAATGTGCACAACCATCTCCCTTCAAAATTATCAATCGTCACTCCAACTATCATCATCACTCCCAACTACCTGTCATAATTTTCCAATGTCAACTTTATATAGCGAAGCGTTGCAGAGAAAAGAACAAAAGTGACTGAAACTGAATACAAAACGAAATGACACAAGATGAAACTCATACCTGGCGAATTGCATTTGCTTTTTCTAATATTGCTGTAACCTTTTCATTTGCATTAGAGCTTGATGTCAAAGTTGGCTTTGTTGTTACCGTGTGTCTTAGGGTGAAAGACTACAACGAAACAAAAGCAGATGAACTTAGATAATAGAGAAATCATTTCCCTACCCCCTTAATCTAGTACAGTGTCCAGGTCATGGAAAACTAGAAAAGGGAAAGCTCACTCACTTTTGCTCTAATTTGCTGCAAGAGATCCTTTTCATCCACCCCCCTGCCATTCGAAGGCTGATTAGCTTCTTTGGTAGAATTCAACTGTTCCTGTTCCTGCTGCTGAAGACATACCATGGATCAGAGGTTAGAACAAGAGCTAAAATTAGAACATAGAACAGATGTATCAGTTTAGTTATGGTATTACACCTTGTTATTTGATTTAAAAGTTATATCATCCTGAACTAGCTGTTTTCCATTAGCAGGAGCTGCCTTAAGTTGTTGACGTAAGGCAGATTCCAGAAGTTTCAGATTAAATGCATGTCGGTCAGCTTCAGGCAGAGAATGGTGTCTGTCTTTTGTCAAATCAGGGTGAGTTTTCAACGTCTGCCGTTGCACAGGAGGTGGAGGTGGTGGCAATGGGTTGGAATCTCCTGGATGCTGTCCCTCTAGGACATTCATTTCATCCCAATTGTCTGTTTCTTCTCTCCGTGGTAAATGGTTCACTGTTTCGAAACCAGGAAGATCTGTCAAAGATGAAGAGAGAGATGAATCTACACAATTTTTGGTATAAATGCTATTAAAGCCTGTATCGCTGTGGACACCTTCATTTCCCGATTCACTGGGGGGCAGAGAACTCGAAACAGACTCAACTGAAGAAATTTGCAACATAGCGTCATACAATTCCATGTTCTTACAATCAGGTGATTCACTAAATCCCCAACACTCAAAGTCCGAATCAGAGTTATGGCTAAGATAATCATCAGATATGTAAGGAGAGGATCTGCAGAAGGTATCATCATCAGAATCATGACCTACAACATGCCTACCAGGCTCCGGGACCAACTGAAAATTTGTAAACATATCCCTGAAGCTTTCATTACGATTCTCATCAGGAAATTTAAGTTTCATTCTGGAAACTTCAACGCTGTCAATAGGATGGAAAGATATTTTCATGTGTTCTAGAGGGGGTGAAGTTGTAAATGAGTCAGCAAAAAGTTGACTTTCAAACTGCTCGTCAAATGATTTTTCTTGAGTTTGACAGGTAATGTCACTGTGCAGATTCCTCTGGTCTAATACACCAATTTTCTGCAAACTAGGCAGCTCAGATTTACCATCAGTGACAAGTGATATCTTCCTACTGGAACTGTTAATGAGTAACTGTTGGTCAAGCCCGATTGATCGAGATGATATTCCATCACTCTCCTCACTAGCTCCCATAGATGTGCTTCTCATATCTTCACTGCTTGATGGATTGTCTCCTGCTGCACTGCTAATATTCAAAATGCCCCTATTAAGATGGAATTTATCACTATAATTAGAATCGCCAGAGTTTTCAACGATTACATCTTGATCTGCATGCGATGACTTAGAGCATATAGAACTTGGAATCTTGTCTATACTCCCATCCTTGACCAATCTGCCTAGTTTCCCTCTCTCACCATCCATGCTACTCATATAGTTCAGAGGACCTACTGCCTCACCTTTACTGCTTGATAAAGAACCCTGGCATGCGATACTAGCTGTAGTAAAATCAGGAGGCTTTGATGGTTGAAGACCTAACAGGCCTCCATTAGTCCAGAATGTAACCGAACTAACATGTGAAAGTTCAGCCTGAGATTCACTGGACCTGCAAGAACTGCGTGTGGTCACATTCCTTGATGACTCTGGAAGATTTGAGTCTTCCAAGCCACAAGGTGAAGGAGCATCTACAGTAGATTGTATTTTTGAACCATCTAGGGAATTAACACTCATGTAACCTTCACTTACAAGTGAATGGTCTACATTTGAAGATGTTCCAGAGACTATAGGTGTCTGTATATCAGTGTAATTCTTCAAGTGAAATGAACTAGGAGGTTCACAGGGGATTTCCTCCTTTTCCAATGATACAGGGTGCTGGTTATTAGATGGAATATGGCCAGAAATATGTGAAATATCCTCATGAGATAAAACTTCTACTACTTCAGGACTACTAGTTGGTTCTTGATTAGTAGAACCTTTTGAAAAAATTGATTTGAACATATCACAGGGCATTTCACTATGTGATATATCAGATGAAATATGAAATTCAGCTTTAGGCACAAAATGCCATGAAATATCTGCTATTAATTCTTGTGTTCCATCTTTCCTTTCTCCATTATTCAAGTCGGTCAAAGCATCATGTGATATGTTAGATGAAGTATGAGATTCAGCTTTAGACAGAAAACCCCCTGAAACACCTGCTATCAAATCTCGTGTTTTATCTCCCTTTCCACTATTATTAAAGTCAGACGAAGCATTACGTGATACATCAGGTGACGTATGAGATTCAGCTTGGGACAAGAAACAAACTGAAATATCTTCTAAGAATTCTTTCCTTTCATCTTCCGTTCCTCCATTACTAAAATCAGAGAAAGCAAGATCCACTTCATTTTTCGTTTCGCATTCAACATCATTCTCAGATTCTGATTCTATTGTGTTTAGTGCATCCATATAATATTCCGGCTCACTTCCAACTTCTTCAAGCTCGTCTAGACTGGCTCTTAATTTCATATGATTTTCATCACGCAGATCATCTGTTTGATTAGGATGTAAAGGGCTGACCATACTCATCTCTTGTGTACATAGGTCAAAATCTGTTGTTAGAATTCCTGGAGCTTCCTCTTCATCACAATGTTGACCTTTGCGCTTCACTATTTCTGCCTTTTCATCCCATGTAACACAAGATGAACTAACAGTGGTCTGCTCAATCAACAAATCGCATGTAAAATCACCATCTGCAACCCCAGGTCGTCCATTAGTAAACCTTGACTTTCGTATATTGTTATGTTGTATAAATTTTGAAGAGAGTTCTTTAGAGCTGTCTCCTCCAGCTTGCAAGGACGAATTTAAGTGGAAGGCACATTCCTCATAGCCTGAACCAGTTCTTGAATCAAAAGAATTACAGCGATCACCCACATCAGATTTTAATGTCATGTCTATTGTAGAGGCTATGTGGGAAGGAGACTGCTGGGCATTGACAATTGGAGGAGCAAATTGCATTCTACACAATCAAATTTAATGTCATCAAACGGAAGAAAGTAAACTTTACGCACATATTATGCATATACATATATAGATTCATTACCTGCCACCATGATTTTCCATAGAAGCAAGATGCAGTAAATCTCCATTTCCTTGCAATGACC
This sequence comes from Erythroxylum echinodendron, assembly GCA_027575705.1. Taxonomy (NCBI): domain Eukaryota; kingdom Viridiplantae; phylum Streptophyta; class Magnoliopsida; order Malpighiales; family Erythroxylaceae; genus Erythroxylum; species Erythroxylum echinodendron. The sequence goes on along the minus strand of JANZXR010000002.1, from coordinate 22,119,134 downwards.
CCTTTTTCTGTCCATTTCATTTTATTTTTGTTCAGGAAAGATAATAAAACTAGCAGGAATTGGATACAAAATTTCATTTGATTACACTATGTACCCATGTACATAAGAAAGACTAATCAAAAAATAGCTTATGGAAAGTGAGTTAAAATGAGTGTAATGCTAGCCTCGGCTAGAAGACTCTAAGGTAAATTCCAGTTGGAAGATATACAGTGTTAGAAGCAGAGGCAAAAACATGTGCATAATAGTTAACATACTTAGCCAATCAATTATAACGGCAGAGAACTAGCACACTAAAATTAACTTCAAAGACGTGATCCAAACAACAGAATTCACTATTAGATGTAGTACTCTCAACGATGATCCAAATTCTGGTAATGCTTAAAGATACCCTGCTTTTATGAGTCTCCTTATCTCTTCGGAATTTCCCTATATCTGGTTCCTTGAAGTTGCCCAATACTTTTTTGAAAAAGGTTGGATCGGAATATCTCCTCAGACAAGATCCCGGGCCACCAGTGTCAAATCTGATTGGCAGAACAAAGCATTTATGACCTAGATGAGATTAAAAAAAACTGAAAAATCTGATCAAACTATGTCTTTCATTGAAATGTGAGAGAGAATATGATCATACTTGTCAAGCAAGTGCAAATGAGGAGGATCACGACATTCTTCATAGGAGTCCATAATGAATCTCGGCAAGTCATTGTAGATGAAATGGTTCTTTTCATTTTGAATACGAGGATGCCATTCAGAACCTGCAAGGCAGCTGCTTTTTCTAAGGAATTGAGAAAATATGGGAAAATGACAGTTTGATATAATGAAACTTGTGACTAATATCCCAACTCGAATGACTGGATCTATAAAGAAGTATGCAACATAGTCTAAATGTGGCGTGATCCTATCAAGATAATAAAGTATGACGCCACTGTCACCACCCCCACCTGTTTCTCTCGTTTAACACAAAGGAGTAAATAACAAGAATGTGATCATCTCTTAATCCTTATAAATCTTTGCATCAAGAAACATGGAAGCTGAACCAACTTCAATCATGACAGAAATTCAATAGGGTCATACAATTAAGATTGTTTCCGTGTTTAACCAAGTAGTGGGTCAATCACACTGATGGACAAATTTGCACATACATGGAAAATAACTCTGGATAAATAATGACAGGCAGATGCTCTTTTTCCAGCTGGCTTCTATACCGTTATCACTAGGCTTGCTTTTCCTTAAATTAGATATAAACATTGGGAAAAGGCTGTACAGGAGAGTCACATGCTTCGGCCAAGAGAATGAATCTAGGTCAATATTTTAGAAGACCTATGGGAGAAAGATGACAAATGCAGGACAGAGATGATTATAAGTGCAGGAAAAGAGTCATACCAGCTGTGTACGCAAAATGTATATGGCTTGATTGAGCAAGTACTGCCTTCTCAAGAGAAGGCAGAGCAGCTTCCACTTTTTGCACTCGAACCATTAACTTATGGCTTCTTGAAGCTGTTGTCACTACTTGCCCCTGTAAGCCATGAAAGACTTCTGCTGCAAATCTACATAAGGGTTCAGGTGCTGCTTGAGCTTAAAATAGGCAAATGATAGTCATGAAGTGAAAAAAATGAAATGAAACATCCGATTGCATCAAGTACATGGAAGACTTCAATCTCTATCAAGAATTTTTAAGATGCACATAAGAGCAATGAAATATTTGCACCGACTCAAAGAAGTACTTTGTTACATTGATGTTGTTATACAAAGAAAGGCAAAAGTAATCGCCAAACTTTTTCTTTAGTGTGTAAGAAAGGTAGTGTGTAAGAAAGTTTGGAATATATTTATTAGGATTTGAATAGATATATGAAAAATAATAGCAAAAGGAGAACCCAAAGCCATCTCAAGATGGATAGACTTCTCCATCACAATTTCAAGCATGGATCTACAGTGCAGTTTGGTTTTACATTTTAGTAGATGAAACAAAATAAATTGAGCATAACGAGAAATGTGCCCTCTTTTCCTTTAATGTCGAAGTCATTTAAGCAAATACCTTCAGTAGGCAATTAAGGCCAATTAAATTTACATTTAATGCGACTTTCAACCTCATCAATCCGCCAAAAATAATTGAAAGATTTAGAAAAAAGATGACATATGAAATAGATAGAGGTTTACTGATTATACTTTCAACTGAAGTTGACAAAAAAAGGCCTTTTCCTGAGATTAAAAAGAGTTCACATTAATGATAACTTCTGAACTCTTAACAAGACCGATTGAGAAATTCCTCCAGAAATACTGGTTGCAAGTTCAAGAGTACCATATTTGTTATCGCCCTTATTCTAGTATGATAGCAGCTCACGGTAACCAAATCACTAGTCCACCATCAAGCATATAACAACTAAAAGAGTACGTCGCAAAAACTTGTAACTAAAACATTGTACATAGCACATTAGGCCCAGCAAAAACCGCCCATTCATAACGTCAGAAAAAAAAAATGACTTCAAAAGCTAAAGAATCCAATAAACCAAAGCCTAAACAAACAACCTCAAATAAGAGCTCCAGCACTTAAATAAATCTAACAAGTATGTTTAAATGGGGTTTCCACCTGCTCTCTTCATTTCTCTCCACAACTATATACCACACAAAACAAAAGCAGCGAAAAATTAGAAGGAAACGCCTTCTTCAATCAAATGATCGCAACTACTACTCTTAATTAGTTATACCAAAAACCACTTTAAAAATCATGCATTAGCCAGAAGTTTAACAAAACAAAAATTCCATGTAATGCAAAAGCTTTATTTTTCACAAACATTAGCACCAAATCAAAACTCTCAAATTGCGGAAAGGAAAAAAGAAAGAAGCAGAAGAAAGGGATAGAGTTAAAAACACACTCAGCCAGATCGCCTAACTGGCGCAAGACTCCAACGAGGCCAGCAACCGCAACGCCGTCGAGCACCGCCTTGGGATCTTCCTTGTTAGCTTCTTTAAATAGCTCAGGCTGTCCCAAGCCATACTCATTCCTCACTTCAAACCTCACTAGAGGCATCTTTCTTCTCTCCCTCCCTAAAAACGATATAGAAAAAAAAAAAAAAAGAGAGGGGATGACAGAGCAAAAAAAGGGGAAGGGAGAGAGAACAGGAACGCGAATATAGCGAATGAAATGAAATGAAAGGAAACAAGAAATGTGATATACGTAGAGACAGAAAAGTAGAAGTAATAGCAGTTGGTGGAGGGATTGAAGCAGCTTAACTGCCAAAGACAGAAGAAGAGAGCTTAGGATTGCCAACTCTGCAAGCCAGCAAGCCACAAGCCATTCCTTGACATCGACAAAGATGATGGTTGCAATGACTTCATTGCCCTCATTATTTTGTTTTATTTACTCACAGAGGTTGTTGAATTTGTTAAGGCTGTAGCCCCCATCCATCCCCATTTGAATTCGATTTTGCAGCTTTTCTGAATTTGTCTTGTATTATTTGTTTCTGGCCAAATTGGTCATTTGCGGTCGTAAGTGAAATCCATTTTGTTTCTGGATGTGTTCAAATTTTTATACATGTAATCTATCATTTACCCTATATACTACTGCTTTAGGATCTCAGTTAAGAAAATTATGAGCACTGGGGCAATCAAATTATATTATCCGTCTTACGAATCATTGATTTAGAATTGAGACTTGAATGGATCAAATCCATAACCAGTTCCCAACAGGACAAAAAGAATCGATCGAGAAGCAAGGACAGATTTCTGCCTAGGAAATCACCCAACGATATTAGATCAAAAGAAAAAGATGTGATAAAACTTGGCCCTATTCATGGAATATGAGTACCGAAATGCATCACATCTGGACACCTACTAAATATTTTAGCTTCATCAATACTAAAATATTGAGTACCAAACCAACCACATGCGTAGTACCAACTCTCTCCAAATTTCTCTTTTCTTATATCAACATTTCGATCCTGGTAGCAACGTCAAGGCATTGTAACATGGAAAAGAAAGACGGAAAGGTAAATTTTATAGTTTTGCTGGATCTCAGGTCTCTTTATACTTTTAAAGCCCCAAAGTACCATCATTATTCGACACTTGATGTTTGTTTAACGAAAATTAACCTCAGACAAGGGGTCTGCCGTGTCTGCGATTCTTCGTCTCTTTTCTTCATTTTATACACATCCAACATGGACGCTTCTAGAGTCTCTACGGATAATTAATTAAACCCTGTGTACTCTCGAGATTAAGTTGTTTCCTTCTGTGCAATAAAGAGTTTGACATGGTAATGGTAAATGATGAAAGTCTTATATCCTATCCAAGTTTTTATATACAAACTTTATTTTGAACAAAGATGCTATCACTTTCATTTAAAATATTATTAGTTTACAATTATTATTCACGTCAAAAAAATAGTACTGTACTTATAATATCAATAAAATTAACAGGCGTTTAAGATTTATTTTTAGAATAAATTAAAAATGAATTTGTATTAGAAGCGAAGTTTGTCACTTCTTAAGCAACATACCTTCGTTTGACTAGGAAACAAAAAACTCCATTAGGATAATGTAATTTTCACCATGTTGGGGCCGTTCATATTTACTAAAATACAGAAACGAAGTTTGCAATACAGCAACAACATTGGTGCAAGGTCTGGGGCCAGATGGATGGTCCTCAGAGAGTAAGCGCTGAAGTCTTTCGGACCATACAAATGAAAAGTTGGACGCGCCCAAACCGCTTGAGCTGTGTAGCTCCTAACGTCCAAGCAACCGTTATATTCGTTACCGGAAAATAGATATCATGATTCCCACTTTCGAGTCACATGTTTTGTCGCTCATGTTGTATAAACACGGACATAGTTACATAGAGAGGGAATTGCTCTTTTCCTTCTTTATGCCGCATATAGATACATGTTTAATTTAAAAGTTATTAATAATTAATAAAATATTTTACTTTTAAATTTAAATTAAAAATATCCTATATAATCATAATACAAAATCAATACACACTTAACGATGCCTAACTTAACCTTTATATGAATGCATGTATATTCTTCTTCTTAGTTGTTACACATTTTAAGACAAATATTAAAAAGTACATAACCAAAAAAAGTTATATTTTTTTATTCTTAGGAAATAAAATTCACTCTTTAATTTTTAATTTTTAACTTAATCAATATGATTGGCGCTAAATTAATTTATTTCCACATTAATTTTATTTTCTGTTAAAAAAACTACTTTTATTATTTGATTAGCATCAAATTTACTAATACTGGGGCTCTAAGCAATATCACTCACAAAATCTTTTAAGCTTACTCAACCAATTACAAACCACTCAAATGATAAAGATGATTGAAATACAAATTGTACACAAGATTTAACATGAAAATTCCTCCAGTGTAGAGGTGAAAAAATCATGGGTTTAACCGACAATAAATATACTAAATCAAATAAAAGGATACAAGCGATAAAGGTTTCAAGTTATCTCACTCAAGAATACCTTACAAGACAACTATAATTGATCTCTCTATCTAAAACTCTTCAATCATTATATGTTTTTGTTTTATGTAGCTTCTATCTTTCAAAGTTATCTTTTTATCTCAAAAGGATAAGATTTTATATTACAAATAGTCGTCTATACAACCGTGTATAATGACTACGTCCTTTAAAACTAGTGACTTACATAGTCGATGGACATGACTGTGTCCTTCATTTATATGGTCATGTTTGACCCCAAATGTGCACGTCTATCTTTAAATGTTGTCTTTAAACTTGTACATGATTGCAGAAGCTTACATGTTCATCCAAATGACCGTGTTCATCACTTACACGACTGTGTGCAATATTAGACGAGAGCCTACATACCAAGAACAACTTCAACTTCTTGGTTTCTACCTCAAATCATCCTAAACTTTGTTTCTTTTGATCCATGAAGATAATTATATTTTTGGAGCCCAAATTTTATGGAATTTGATGAATTACATACTTCATGCTTTTATATCATGAGGTTATATACTATTGTTTTGAAAATTTTTAGGAAAATGGAACAAAATTTAAGATTAAAAAATAAGAGCATAAAGGTTCTGAGAACAAAATAACCATAGAAATTTTTATGTTCATTAAAGTGAGAAAGTCTTGACATGCTTAAAATTTATTTACTTAATAATATTTTAAGCAAATAGAAGCTAATTTTAAAACTTTACTTTGAGAATTCTCTTATATACTTAATATCCTTTTCTTTTATTGACTTAAGTATTAGAGTGTCTTGTCAAGAATAACCTTGACACCTTGGCTATTTGTTTATGTAAGGTTACATATGTGAGAGTAGTCTAATATGCTTGTCTCAATTTTAGTCTATATCATTTAGCATTGACTGTGGGAACCTTTTAAAAATTTTGAACACCCTTACTTAAGAAAACTCTAAAGTAATTAAAATATCTTTATTTATAGAAAGAAATATGGATATTTAAGGAAGACATTGATATATTAACCTCAGTAGAGAAACTCACACCCCTTAAAATTACTCGAGCTGACCAAAAATATAATTTACATTCTTATAACAACCAAACTACTATAATTGAGATGTTATAATAATAAGTCAATTAGATGATATAAGAAAGGCAATAAACTCGCATCCTATATCCATCATGGAAAGGAGCCTCATCGTTGACCTTATAGGTAAAGCTTCTTATCCTTGATGTCTTAGTGAAACAATTATCAAGCAAGTTTAAAATGCCACCCCAAACACTTTTAATAGTATACATGATTTGTTTGATCACATAATCAGATACGGGGAACTCATAAATATGCATGACATATCTGACTCCATAAAATGTAAGGCCTTCTCTTTCATTTTAATAGGTGGAACTGATTTGTAGTTTTAAATATTACCTTACATAATGATTGCCATGTTTTAATAGTTAATTATCAAGTTTATATCATATTTTGCATTAATTGTCATATTGTACTAGTTAATTGTTAAGTTTATATCACATTTTTTTCGTAAGAAATGTAGATCAAGAAACTACCTATTTAATATTTGTAAGTATAAAGAAAGAAGAAAGTCTAAGGAATTTTTAATAATGCTCTAACTTTGAGGTAATCTAAATCCTAAACCTCCATACATGGGTGGTATTCGCACTAATGTGATGTATCCAAACTAAAACAATACTAAAGATTAACTAGGTAAGTTACCTATTGTTCTTATAATATAAGTCTAATGAATATGAGTTTCAATCTCATGAGGACTACAAATACTAGTCCAATTTGTATTTCTATTATCTAATCTAACAAAATAAATAATTAAATTAAAAGAAAAGATTAATAAAACTAAAGATACTAATCTAAAATAAAAAAGTAATAAATAAGAATAAAAAATTAATTGATAATCAAGATCCAAAAGAAGAATGCTAAAATGCTAAATGTTATATATGAAATCTGAAATTGAATCAAAACTCTAAAATAATTCAATTTAATATAAGATATAATCATGAATAATTCATAAAAAACTTAGATCATTCTTTAAATCAAAGAATCAATCTGAACGTATAATTCTAGGGTTTATCCCATTTAGATGTATCCTAATTTTCTTCATAATAAGGTAAAGAAATCCAACAAAAAATAAGAAGAAACCAAGATGGAAGACTTCATTCTCATTGATTCTTAAAATATTAAAGCTCTTAGTTGGATCTTCATAGAATCCTCTTTTTTGTCTCTAAATTTGTACCTTTCTTATTAGATGCTTTAGTTAAGATCCTTATAACTTTTCTCTCAACCTTTGCCCCTTTTTATCTTATTAAGCATAAAAGTCTACAATTTTTGAAAAAATTACCACAAACACGAGTATGTATTACACCCACATTGGTTTAGCAACTTGATAGTTAAATTTTAATCGTACATCTAAGGGTTTATCTTAAGAACACAATTTTGAAAACATAAACCCAAGTTCGTGTCTACGCTTTTTTTGTTTATATGGCAAAATTCTTAAAGAAACATAATGATTTAAAAGCCTACATGGGTAAAATATAAGTTCATGTTTACCAAATTGTTTGAGTCCTTCCTAAAAAATCATGCCAAAGTTACTTTAACTTAACACAAATCTTCTCAAATTTGTTTTTTCTACATCAAGGGTGAAAATAATATGTTAAAACAAAATATAAACCATATTGAGTACCAAATCATATAAAACAATCAAAGTTCAAACAAAACTCTTTCAAAATCATATTAAAACATAATTTAATCATCACTTATCAATTACCCCACACTTGAGTATTTACTTGTTCTTAAGCTAATCAATTTTATCACTCTTAATTTAGATAAGTGGTAAATCCAAGAATGAAATTAAAAATCAATTAAATCAATCATAGTTTTACCTTTAATTTGTCATTAGGATTCCTTAGCTACTAGTCCACTCTCTAGAGACAAGTAGGATGTTCTATAACACATAGAAAATTACGGGTCTATATTAGATACCTTGTTGCATATACATATTGGAAAACTCATCTAAATCTCATCCTAGGTAAGATAATCCCATTCTAATAATGAAAGAAAATCAAATTATACTTCAATCCATGTCTTTAAAAGTACTTCAAACTTAAAACAAATGTAATAAACCAACATGAAGAAAAAATGTACTAAAATTAATGTTAAAGATCCCAAAAGCTAATAAATTTAAACAAAAACATGTAAACCACTAGGTTTCCTCCCAACAAACATTTCTTATTTAGTCATTTAAATGGACTTCTTACTTAAGCTCTTCACATTAGCAGCTAATTAAATAAAAGCTTGATTATACTATTCTTTGTTCTTAATCTCCTTAAGTTCCTCATCTTACTTACAAGCTCATCAGTTGAAAAATATGTTGGGTGCTCCATTAGAATAAATCTATCCATCCCCCCTTCTTCTCCTTGTATGATACAAGCCTTTATTGGAACTTTTGTGATTATTTCTAGCATAACAGGATAAACTTCAGTATCAATCACATCTATAAGAAAATAAGTACTATATTTATTAAAGGGATGTCTCATGACTTTAGATATTTTAAGAGCTACTTTCTTGTCTCCTATTATTACGATTAATTTCATATCATATATATCAATTATAGCTTTAGAAGATAAAACACGCCATCCTAAGATCTTCTACATATCAAAAATTACAAAATCAATAAGAAATATGAAATTGTCAACCTTAACCAAAGTATCTTCTATAATGTCCCTATAATACTTAATTGACCTATATGTTAATTAAATTCCTATCATATTTATTTTAAGTTTACCTAATCCTTATCTCTTAAATATGCAATATGGCATCAAATTAATGCTAGCTCCTAAATAAGCTAGTGCCTTTCCAATTGACAAACTACCAATATTATAAAGAATAGTAAAACTCCCTAGATCTTTGATTTTCTAGAGTAGCTTGTTTATAAGAAAATAGTGTACTTACTCAAAGTAACCAATAATAACTCCTCGAGCCTTTTCTTTATAAAAAGGAGATTCTTTAAGTACTTAGCTATTTTGAAATCTATAAAAGAGCTTTAATAAAAGTAATGCTAACATGCAATTATTTCAAAAGCTTTAAAAGCTTACAAAATTTTTCTTCCTTTATATCTTTCTTAGGTTTGCTCGTGTATGAAATTTTCAGTTGGTACTATTTTGACCACTTTCTTTTTTAGTTCTTCCTCTTCCTCTTTCTCTTTTTCCTTCTCCTCATCTTATATCACCTTTTCTTTTTCTTTCTCTTCCTTTTGAACTTTTAGCTCCTTTCCACTCCTTAAACCTATTACATTCACTTACTCCATTGAGTTTAGCTTGATTTTACTAAGTAACATACCTAGTTGCTTTTTTAAGATATGCTTAACAAGCTATCCAATCTAAAGTTCTATGTAATGGATGGAGGCTTATGGGTTTTAAAGGGATGCTTTAATACACTGTAAATGAGCCTAGGATGCAATATTGAATTTTTTCATAAGCTCCTCAAAAACTAGTTTGTTATTGTTGTTAAAATTTTCGTGGAGGCTTTATCCTCTATCGTTCTTAATTATTTTATAAAAAGTTATGATAGTTTCTCCACCCTTGATTATAAGTATTACTATAAGGATTATTATGATGATAGTTCCCTACAAATTTAACTTGGTTAGTTGACTATCCTATATTGTTAGGTGTTTGAAATTTATAATTAGAGTGTCCACCACCACAAATTTCACAACTCATCACTTGTGTTGGTTAAGACGTCAATTCATACTGTTGTTATTCTTGCTTAAATCTTCTAACTTTGCCTCTAATATTGTCACCACTTTAACATTATGGATAACTTATAATTTAGGCTATGATCTCGAGTTGTTTATAGCTATATTTTTAATTATTTTTTAAAATTTCTAAGAAATTTTAATATAAGGGGGTCTCACCTAAAGTTGCGTAAATCAAGTTTTTAGACGGGTATCTTAACCCACTATCAAATATTTATGTCAGTAGTCCTAAATCAGGTCCTTACTATGTGCACTTCTTTAATAACTCCTATCTCTCTCAAATATCATACAATGTCTCACTCTTTAATTGTTAAAAGGAGAAGATATCATTTTGAAGTTTTATTGTTTGTGCTAAAGGAAAGTACTTGATTGAACTTTTTAACAAGAGCAATCTAAATGATAATAAATCTAATAGGTAAGGATTTTAACTATGATTTAGCTCTGCCCCCCAAGGTAAAAAGGAATAACCTGAATTGAATTGCATCCTGCTAATCTTAATTGATCTTGAAAGTGTCTCATATCTCTAAGAAGTTAGCAATATAAGCATTTGGGTCTTCGTCTAGCATCAAATTGCACAAGTTATTAAACCATCTGAATCATATTATACTTCATTTCAAAAGTATTAGCCTCCACTATTAGCCTAGTCATGCTAGATCCTGTCCTTATAAAAGATGATATAGCATAATCTTGTATAGTAATTTGTCTTCTATGTCCTATCATTTGTTTGGAAGTTATAACATCAGTGATCTAAATCTTAAAATTCAACCAACAAACATAAGATAAAAAAAAAGAAAGTCCTAAAATAAATAAATATGAAAAAAATTAGATCAATAAATGTAAAGTGTTACTAATATCATAGTCCCCGACAATGGTGTCAAAAACTTCATATAATGCTTCTGAACTAAAATAGTATTAAAGATTAACTAGGCAAGTGTACCTATTATTCTTATAATATAGTTTAGTGAATATGAGTTTTGTTCCCATGAAAATTATAAGTACTAGTACTAATCGTCTTTCTATTATCTAATATAACAAAATAAATTATTGAATTACAAGAAAAGATTATCAAAACTAAAATTACTAATCTAATATAATATCATAAAGTATAGAAAGAATAAGCCAATCGATTCATAATCAAGATCAAGATGAACCTAGAACCTTTGTGTGCCTAAATTTATTTTGATTTAATGATTAAACCAAGCTTATTAGAATATTATAAATTTCAAATTTATAACCATTTTTTTTCAATAAAATAGCTAATATCCTTAAGTTGGTTGATTAAAATATCTTTTTATTCAAAACCATTAATAATACATTACTTCATTTGATAGATTTGACTTTAACCCAAAAGGTTTATATGGTCCTATATCTAAGATTCCATGTGGTGATTTTATTATTCATGTCTTAATCTATTCATATATGTGATTTATTAATCCCTATATATGAAATATAAAATTGAATCAAAATACTAGCATATTTTAATTCAACATAAAATATGAATAATTCACAAAAAACTTGGGTCTTTTATTAAATCCAAGAATCAATCTGACCATATGGTTTTTAATATTCATCTTATCTAGATTTATTCTAATTTAGTTTATACTAAGGTAAAGAAATCTAATAACAGTCAAGAAAGAAAATAAGTTAGAAAAAGTAATTCCCATAAATTATTGAGATCCTGATTTTCTTTAGTTAAATCTTAATGGAATACCTTTATTTGTCTTTAAATTTACTCCTTTCTTGTTCCAAAATGCTCTAGTTTATCTCCCCATGATTACATTCTCATCTTTTTTCACTCTTTATCTTTTTAAACATAAATCCTAGATTTTTCATAAAATTACTAATATGGGTCCATGTTGCACATGTGTTAGTACATCAATTTGATAATTAAGAACAAAATTGCATATATGTGAGAAAAAATTTTGAAGACACAAACATAGATATGCGTTTTGACCATGTTTGTTCATGTGGCAAATTCTTGAAGAAACATAATGAACTAGTAGCCTATATGGGTAAAATATAGGCATATGTTTAACGCTAAAATCATTTTAACTTGAATTTAATATGCACAAATTTGTTCCCTCTTTATTAAGGGACTAAAAGAATACTTGAAAAAAAAACCATATTGAGTACCAAATCCTATAAAGACCATCAAAATTCAAGCAAAATGCTCTAAAAATCATGCTAAAACATTTTTAGTTAGCCCTTATCAAAAAGCCTTTGTTAATAGGATAAGTCCATATTAAAGCTTGTGACAATTTTATCTAGAAAAACGATCCCTGAAGTTTTGAGAAAGTATAGATCTAGATGAAAAAATAGATTAACCTAAAAAATGTTAAATTAAATGTGAGAAACTTGAATTATAGAAGTAATGATTATAGAAAGAGGGATGCATCTTTTGGTAACAAGTCTAATAAGAAGAAGAAATGAGTGAAGCAAGATAAGTGGAGAATAAAAGAAAAGTTAGGGAAGATCACTTTAGGTTCAAAACTTCATTAAATAGTGTTATTGGTTATATCTTAGATAACCGATTAACATTAAGGCCAAAAAGAATGGCCATAACCTACATAAAGGATAAGAATTTATATTGTCATTTACACCTTAATATTAGATAGACATTGATGAATATATAAACCTTAGAAAGTGATAAATAAGTTAACCAAAGAAGGAAGGTTGGGCCAATTCTTAGGAGATCATATGAGGGAAGTGCAGAGGAGGAATCCGCCATGAAGGTTGAGAATTAGAGAACTAAGTAGAGAACCATATTCCCTTCAAAGGGTAATCCATATAATCATTACAGGGAATCATAAAAATTCAATATATTATTTAAGGAAGGTGTAACAAAGAAGAGTTTATAAAAAGAAACTCAAGTTAGGCAAATCAAAAAAGAGAAAAAAAGGTCTCTAAAATCATTCGGCCTCATAAGGACTCTATAGTAGATACTCTTTAAATAGTTAATCTTTGGTTTTAAAAAGTATATTAGATTATATATGTAGTTAAATGGATAATTTAATTTTCTGATTCCTTAAATATCAATGATCATATTTATAACAATAGGAATATGGTCAAAATAATAATGAATATGAAAAAGTTCTATGAAATTAGGAGACCGTTTGTGTATAATTTTATAATTGGCAAGCACTATATTAACGTAGAAAATTCTTTCACCCTATCAATTTCTAATGAAATTTCCAATCTTGAATGGATCCACAAAGGGACTAAGGAATTTGAGAATGATAAAACAATGTTACACAATGTTGTAAAAGAAAAAGAATTTATAAAAATTAGACATTAAAGATCTAATAAAACATTTTAGGGAGAGTCAATCACAGAAATCAAATAATTCATGGAAAGAAAACTTAAAGAGTTTAAAATTTTAAAAATTAGGGTATAAATAAAATCCTAAAAAGCCTTTGAAAATTTTACTTGATCACTTGTCCATTTCTATATGGAGTCTAGATTATATGATTTTATTAAAAAAGTATTTTTTTTTCCTATAAATAAAATATGGATCCTCTGTTCAAACTACTTAAACAAAAGAGAAGAAATTTTACAATTAAAAGACAACAAACTATAGAGGAGGAGGTGACCAATTTGTTAGAATTAGGTTTTAATAGAGAATTTAACCATCTAAATCGACTCATTAACATAGTCATGGTGAAGAAAATGAGTGGGAAGTGGAGAATGTGTGTAATGTAATTAGTGTATCTTGGGTAAAGAGGTAACTATGTTTTAGGCATTCTTTGTTTATGTTTGTGAAAAAAGATAGACAAATTATTATATGCCATAATAGGCTACCAAATATTAAGCTTTATGGATGATTACTCTAGATTTAAGTAGATAAAGATAAATGAAGCAAATAAGGAAAAGATAACCTTCTTTATGCATAAGAGGATCTATTATTCCATAATCATGTCTTTCAACTTAAATAATGTAGGGAAAATATATTATATGTTAGTAAACCTAGGTTTTCACAAAAGACTTTAGAGGAATATGGAGGCATATATCGACAACATGATAAAAAAGAATGAGATAAGAGGAAATGATGTTTTTTATATGGAAGAATACTTCTCAAACTAATAGGTAAAATATTAAACATAACCTATAAAAATGCATACTAAATGTAAGGATAGGTAAATTTCTTAGATTCATGTCCCTAATAAGGTAATCAAAGAAATCCACAAAGAATTAAGGTTATCACCTAAAAATATGAATGAAGTATAAAGGCTATTAAATAGGATAACTAGCCTATCAAGATTTTGTGTCAAGATAGGTTGATTGTTATTTGTCATTTTTTTACATACTATAAAATTTAAAGGAATTTAGGTGGTTTAAGAGTGTTAACAGACCTTTGAACAATAAAAGGATCACCTATAAAGTCAACAATTTCTATTAACACTAAAATTAGGAGGATCGTTAAATGTTTGTGGAAACACTTTAAGTGTAACCTTTAAATTCATTTTGATTTAAAATGAAGATAATAGTCAAAGGGAAAAATATTATATAAAGAATCTATTACAAGGACCATATTTTAAATATCTAAAATTGGAGAAGGCAATTGAAGCACCACTAATTAGGTGAGAAATTTGAGGTCTTATCTTTAGGCACACCATTAATGTGTTCTTATATCTATCATTATAATAAGTAACTTAGAACCTAGATGTATCAGAAAGATTGGTTAAATTATCAATTAAATTTAGAGGGTTCAAAATCGATTACATCATAAAAAGCTCTTTAGAATTGAATTCATAATAGACTTAGTATTGGAAATATCAATGCCCCTTGAAAAAGGAGAAGAAATATTCAAAAACAAGTAGTAAGACAAATACAATATATGTAAATAAGGCCACGAGAGACAGGAGTAGTGAAGTAGGGATATATTTGGAAGGGCTAACGAAAATAATAATATATTTTATAGTTCATCATCAATTTAAAATGCCTAATAAAGAAATGAAATATAAGGTGCTATTATTAGAGTTAAAATTAGCCTATAAAGTAAAAATGAAGTTTATAATCATAAAGGTAGACTCAAATCATAGTAATCTAACTCAATGACATGTACAAGGTGAAGGAAGACAAATTGGAAAAGTAAAATGATAAATTTAGGTATATTACTAAAAATATACATTCAAACATCAAATGATACCTTAGTAATAAAATGACAAGGCTAACTATTTATCTAAAATAAAAGTCAACAGAGTGTCTTGCCTCAAGGGAATTTTTATAGTGGATAAATGAACCAATTTCAAGCCAAATAAAATAGGTGGATGTTGTTGAGGAGAATGAAGTAGTTGGGCATATTCAATTAAAAAATACCTATTAGAGGGAAAACTATGAGAAGATAAAAAGGTAAAAAAAAACCTTTTAGCACAAGCCTTTAGGCATTCAATAATTGATAAATTGTTTATGACATCTTTTAATCTTCTATATCTTTCCTCAATTTATAAGGTATCTCAAATGCCTCAACGTTTCATTTAATTATTTTAAAGATTGCTGGAAGCAAAACCTTTAGTCAATATGACAAATAAAGTTGTAAACAATTTTTAAAAATATAACATAATTTGTAGATACGACATTCCCCTAGTAATTATTAAAAAAATTCACCCAATTTATGATCAATCAGAGAATTTATAATGAACTGAAAATCAATCATCAAAAATCAATAACATACTTAAAAGCGAAAAAAGTGTTTGAGGTCACATATAAAACTATATTATAAGAAATGAAAGCTATGGCAGATGATGTAAATGATAATTAGGCTTGAGATATATATCATAGCATAGGTATACCAAACATTCCTAAGAACATCTATTGGAAAAACACCATTTAGTATCACTTTTAGATTGGAAGCATTATTTCCTATAAATTTGAAATTATTAAGCCTAAGGGTGTAGGTGTATCAACCGTAAGAAGCAATAAGAAAATAAACTTAGTTGGATCAAACTAAAGAATCTAAGGACATCATAAGTGTAAAAAATAAAACATAGCAACAAAGGGTCAAATAATAAAATTCTTATAAGACAATATACAAAAATCTTTAAAATGATGACTTATTATTACGAAAATCAAAATTTTCTTAAAGCTGTAATTTGCATAGAAAGCTCATACATAAGTGTTCAAGTACATACCTTTTTAAATTCATAATCATACTCTATAAGTTACAAGCACGAGGGGCTAGTTATCTTTCAAACATGATAGATGGATAATTGACTATATTTTACCACCCCTATTTGATGTATTTGCTTAATATTGTATATTTTTATCGTATATTTGGTACTTAAATTTCTCCAAGTGTGTTTATAGGTGATAATTGGCTTTATGGATTCAAAGAAGAGGAATTCGGCGAAAAAACGTGATGCAAAACAAGAAAATAGCAATCTAAAAAGGAGTGCATAGCCATGCACTTTTGCACTCTCATGCACTTTTGTGATATTCGACAATTTCCAATTATGCACATTCCTGTGCATGGTCGTGCACACAATTGTGCATAACCCAAAAATCTAGATTTTCATATAAATTTGACATTTTGTAGGCAATAGAAAAGAAGAAGCGGCTGATGTTGTTCTGAGGAGTTCATAGATGATTCGAGAGGTAATTTGGAGCTTAAGGAGTGGAAGATGTGAGATTGTTATCAATATATCCATCAGAACATAAGATTGGACACTTTATGTTTTCAGTACATATGAATATGAATACATGTTTGTCAATTTATAGCTAAATTTTCTATTACTATCTAGGTTAGATGAACCCTAGTTGAATACTTTGACATGTTTTGACTCTTTTGTGAATGTAATTGTGTTTATTGATTATTGAGATCCAATTATCTGTTTTTTTTACTGTCAATTAATCTAATTTTTATAATTTAATCTAATTTCATACTTAGTGATTGAGAAATCCTAGGTTGAATAGATCTATGATAGTTGGAAATAGTTTATTACAATCCTAGAGATAGGATGAAATAAATCTTCTCGATTAGGATCAAACCTAATAAAGGGATTCAGAATACGATAATACAATCTTATAAGTTTTAACTTAAGTAATTCGGATAAAGACCTTAGGATTAGTTATTAGTAGAATCAGGGTCAACTACTAGCATATCTTAGGAGTCTCCATGGTTTAATAAATGAACAACATAATTACATGATAAATAATCAATCGATTAAGGTTTTAGGGGATTCAAAGCCTAGGTATTAGTTTTTTAGTATTGGTAATTAATTTAGTGTTACCAATCCTTTGCTTTAATTCATTCTGTTTGTTTACTTTATTTGCTTAATTTTAGTTTCTTAAGTTGAAAACCACAATCAATCTTTAGGCTAGATAATAGAACAATCATAATTACTGGTACTTACCATCCTTCTAGGATCGACTCATATTTGGGAGTACAAGCTACAACTATATCGTGCACTTGTGGTATTAAATATTGACTAACACACTTGAAGGTCGATCAAGTTTTTGGCATCGTTGCTGGGGCACTGATATTAGAAACATTTTATTTTTGCTAATCTAGTCATTAATTTCGTTTTTTTCTTATTTTATTTATCTTTTTTACTTTACGTGATTTAGTTTGTTTTTCTTAATTTCTTGTTTTTATTTTATGTTATTTAATTTATTTGAGTTAGTTAAATTATTTCCTTAGTTTAGGCTAGACTCCAGGTTGGTTTATAACACGGAGTAACATTGAGAACTTATTTGAAAGAGATCTTGAGATAGAAAAAATTGTGCTTACGAATTGTCGTAGAACAAACCTTGAGAATTTGAACTAGATCATTAGATAGAGGATTTGGAAAGTCATGCGGACACCAAGGGATCATGCAATATGGCAGATCAACCACGACTAATGTTCGATTATGCTAACCCAGACTTAAATGCACGGAATCTAGCATTGTGAGATTGAATATGTAAGACAACAATTTTGAGATCAAACCGAGCATTATTCAGATGGTGCAACAGTCAGTCTAATTTGATAGACTCTGAGACGAGGATCCCAACGTGCATATCTCTAACTTCGTAGAGATCTATGATACTCTGAGACGAGGATCCCAACGTGCATATCTCTAACTTCGTAGAGATCTATGATACTTTTAAAATAAATTGAGTGAATGATGACTCCATCAAATTATGTTTATTTCCTTTCTCTTTGAGAGGAAAAGTACAACAGTGGCTTAACTTTACGCCACATTCATCACTGACCACTTAGGTTCAAGTGGCAAAAATTCTTTTTCTTGAGTATTTTCCTCCTACGAAGACTGCAAAGCTGAGGGATGACATCTCGTCTTAGTCCTAAAATGAAGGAGAATCTTTATACAATATATAGGAGAGATTTAAGGAGATGCTTCCAATAATGCCCTCATCATGGATTAACTCTGTGGATGCAAATCCAAATATTTTATAATGAGATAAGTCAGAACATTAGTGTAACGTCGAAATCTTTGAGCCCTTTTTGTATTGATTCGTACTTAGAGATACAATTGTATATAGATATATACATGTTTGTATAAGAGTTCAAAAATGTATTTGAATCCTTTCGATATCTATGCCAGTGATATATGATGTTATATTCCTTACATGAACTTAGAGCTCATCGGTATGCGAAACATATAAGCTTTTTAGTGTGAAAAACTGAGTCCATTGGATATATATGACCATGGTGGTCGAATTAAATGTGTTCTAATGCCTTAGAGGTGGTTAGACATGATTTATAGACTTATTGGACATCTAGAAAGCTTAACTGGAAAGTTGATGTACAAAAGGGTTTATTAGCAAAATTTTTAATAGTGAAAGGACTTATTTGTAATTTTTCAATTCTTGGAGGACCAATTTGAAAATTTATAAAGTTAAGGGGCTTAATTATAATTTTCAAAAGTCTAAGGACAAAAATGAAAATAAAAGTTTTAGTCATTCTTACATTTTGGGTTTAATTGTAAAATTAGGAAAAGTTTAAAGGGTATTATGGTAATTTCATATAACCTAAGTATAAAGGGGTAATTTTACCATATCTTGGTCAAAGAAGAGTTAAAATTCTAGACTCTTCTTATGTGTGACCGTATACTTCATGTTTTAGACTTAAACCATCTTATTTGAATTAAAAAAGAGAGGAAGAAAGGAGTAGAGAGGAAAAAGAAAGGGAGTTTCGGCCATCAGTCAATTTTTACCAAGTTTTTGATTTTTCAATCCAAACCAAGGAGTTCTAAGATAATTTAGGGTCAAGGAACTCAAATCTATCATTAGAAAAATTCTTAAAGGATTTGAAGATATCACCAAAGGAAAGTATTGGTAAAATTTGTCTCATCTCTCTCTACATTAAGATTTTGAGTTTGGTATTAAGATATGTTGTTCTCCATGCTTGAATATGCATGAATCATGGTTTAGGTAAATGAAATGTGTCATAGAGAGGGTTCTTTAAGTCAAAACCGAAAATGCCCCCTTTTGGTGAAAGGTTGTGAAATTTTGAATAACTTTAGAATTGATGATTTAAATGAATTATATGGTGTTAATTGTGCATGTATAATGTGAATTTATGATTAAGAATGAAGAAGATGCATGTTGGTTAAGGTTGGGCCGAAATGATGAAGAAGAAGTGAATTAATGTAATGGGTTGTGTAATTGATAAATGTGGCTTAAATGAAGAGAGTTGGTTTGAATGGAGTGGTGGAATGTGTCATTGAGTGGAAGTGCTACTACATGACGTAATAGGAGCATGAATTATTATGATAAAGTATTGAAAATGTGACTTGGAAGTTATGCCCTTTAAGTGTTTGATAAATTTCTTAGGTGAACTTAGCTTAGGATTTAAGGCCTTATAATGGTATGCATTGGAAAACATTTTCATGTTTACTTAGAGTGAACTTGGAACGATGCTTAGGTTAACGAGAAATGGCCTAATGTGCTTAGATAAAGATGTGCTTAATTATGATTTGAAATGAGTAAGTATTGAATTAAAGGCATTAAATGCCTTAGGAAATGCAAAAGAAAAGCTAATATGAATAGTAAGGAAGTATCCATGTGAGGCATTTAGTGGTCAAATTCTATAGCTTAAAGGGAGTGGTATTGTGTTTTATACACTTATGTGATAGTGTATAATTATGAAATTTATGTTTAAGTAGTAATTTCATCGTATGTCTTTTTATGCATAAAGGCTCGGGAGCTGTAAATCAAGGAGCTCGTACCAAGGATTGTTGAAATTAAAAAAGTATATACCTTCTTTTGAGGTGAGTTGGGGAAACCATATTTCTCAAATAGAATTGGAACATCCTAAGACGTACTGAATGAATTGTATGTGAATTTTGAACGTAAGCAATGTAGGGTAGAATTGAACTTCAAATGGATGCTAATATGCCTATGTATTTAAGAAACTATATTGTTTTGACTAACATTTAGCACTTGGAGTGCAAAAGATGATGTTTATTGTATGAAATAATGTTTTGAAATTTACATATGTATGATTGAGCCATATTTGTATCGTATATGTGTCCTTTTTAGCTTAGATCCATCACAAGGTTTCATTTCATTGGACCGATGCCTTACTTGATTTTATACTTAAAATTTGAATATGATTTGTTTTGTGATTGGTGAGGTAACAATTGGCCAATCATGTGTTGGGCACAACTGATTTAGCGACCCCTGTACCCTTGGCACTAGTACATAAAAGTCGAGTCCCCATATCGACACCTTTCTACGGGACTTGTGGCTGATTCCACACTTAGGGTCTAGATACCAATGAGGTCACCACCTAGGGTCATGATGCTTTTGTCTACTATAGTCCGGACTCACCACGGATGAAAGTCAATCCAACACCGAGGATCGGTGGGTGTGTGCATTTGTTTGGCCGACTAGTGATGTCATACGTAATTATTTTGGCTTACTATGATATTTGTTTTTCTGACAAGATTTGATTTATATATGTGATGTTTTTATGCTTTTGTGTATTAGAACTGGAACCTATGTTCACTGGTTTAGTTAATTAATAGGCTAGGCCTATATGGTTCCTAACCAATATACATTGAGCCATAGGCTGGACCTATGTGGTTCTATGTGTTATATGCTCACCTTATGGGATATCTATACCATCTTTTTGTGTATCGAGTTTTATTCACGATATATGTTTTTCCTGCTCGCTAAGTATATCGTGTACTCACCCCCTCCATTTTCCAACCATGCAAGTTAATTTAGTGAGCTTGAAGCTCTCTGAGGATTGTGCTGTCTTTTGAAGTTTTCAAGACATTACTGCACGTGGGTAGCCTCTATTTTGTAGTTTTGTTGCATAGTGGCTCATGAACTGTTTTCTTTAGGTTGGTCATATGAATATGCTTTATAATATTATAAAATTGACTTTAGACTGTTTTAACATGGTATAAAACCTTATGTATAATCTTTGATACAGTTGTTGGGATTGTTTTGAGTAGACTTTAAAGTCCTGAAGTTGTGGTACAATTTTTGATATGAATATAGAAGTGTTTAAAATTGTTTGCAGGTTTTGGGATTTTTAAAATACAGCCGTTGTGCTGCCCAATTCTTTTAAAAAATAAAAATAATAAAAATAAATATATCCATAAAGAGGAGAAGATATTCAGTTAGCTTTGCTTATTCAGATTAAGGACACCGTTAATGTCCTTAGCCTGAGTATGCGGCAGTTATCATGGCCCTGATGTGGTACCGGGTCGTGACAATTAGGCAGCTAATTGATGTAACAACTGGAGGGACACTGAAAAATATGAAACTTGAAGTGACCTAAAAGTTGATCAAGGACATGGTCATGAAAAATTATCAGTGGTGCTCAGCTAGAGCATGAACCATCGATAGGTCATCTAGAGTATACGAAGTAGACGCATTATTAAGACTGGAGTCACGTGAAAGCCCTTAGTAAGAAGATAAACAATATTACTGTGGCTCCACAAGGAAGATTGATGTAGTGTGAATCATGTGGGATAGATCACCCAAGATAAGATTATTAATTAGATCAACACGAACACATAGACTATATGAGGAACGTTCCAAGATCTCAAAATAACCTTTAGAGTAACATATATAATCCAGGATGGAGGAACCATCCCATCTTCTTATGGGGAAATTAAGGAAAACAAAGGAAAAACCCTCCCCCTGTATTTCAAGCGCAAACGTCACAACCAAGGAAACTAAGTATGGATGAAATGATACTGGAACTTATTCAGGATTTAAAGGCAAAGCATCAGTAGACAGAAGCATCCATAAGGGAGTTTGCCAAGCATAACTGAAACAAATATGAGGAAAAGACTAATGGCAATCACCCGGTCTAGTGTGAAGAAGCTCTACAAGGAAGAAGATGAAGAAGTGACTACTGAAGGTCATTCTAATACAGTTAGTGAACCCACTTTAAAGCAAGTCAATGAATCTTAACCTTCAATTCCGAACACCATGCAACCTAAGAGAAAAGAAATGTAAGAAGAGTTAGATTATGTCATTGGCTTATTAAAGAAACTCATAAGAGTTTCCTAATGATGAACTCCTTCCTCATAGACCAAAGAGCTCAGAATTATTGGAAGAGATCTCTTCAAACAGAGAGGAACTGAAAAATTTGGAGGAAGAAGAGTTGACCAAGGAAAGCTCCAATGAAGCAGTAACACTACCCTAGAAAAAAGCTGGCCCAGAGAATTTTTATATTCCTTGTATTATTGGTAGTATAAAATTTGATAAGGCATTTGCTAACTGAATAACGGGAATTAATTTGATGCATTACTTTTTGAGTAAGAAGATGTTGTTAGATGAATAAACACTAACTAGAATCTGTGTGCAAATGGCTGATATAGATCACTCTACTATCCTAAAGGCATAACTAAGGATGTAATGGTTAAAGTAGACAAATTCACCTTTCTAACTGATTTCACCATCTTAAACATAGCTGAGGATATAGAAATACCCATTGTCGTAGGATGACCATTCTTAGCAACCACCAAGTCTCTTATATACATTGATGGAGGCGAATTAACCATAAGTGTGGGGGATAAGAGGGTTTCATTTAAAGTGTCTGGTGGTAAGAGAAATCCTTTTAAATTTATGAATACTATCAAGATAGAGAAAATTTGTGATAGAGAGTTGCAGAGTTCCACCCATAAGGATCCACCTAAGAAGCCAAAAATTCAAAAGAATAATCGAAAAAAGATAACGAGGAAGAAGGTTAGTAGACAGCACAGTCAGGCAGCTTACCTGCAGGTTATGAAATCTGTAGTTAGGTTACAATCATATGAATCATTTGAACTACCTTGAGCAAAAAAAGTACGTTGACCTAAAGATGTTAATTGAGCGCTTCTTATAAGGCAACCCAAGATTTAGGATTTTCTTTTGTTATATTACTTCCATATTTTACTTCATTTTTATTGTTTAACTTTTTTCAATTATGTTATTTTTATTGCTATTTCTTTTGGTTCTTTTAATCCTTTCCTTTTCTTTTATTATTACAAGGACAAGTTAACATTGGATGGATCAACATCAAGAACTCATCACTATCAAGAAAGTACCAAACAACCCTTTCACTTGCATGTTTAATTTTATTATGACCATTGAAGATAATGTCAAATTTTAAGTGTGGGGATGAGTTGGCTAAATTCTAAATATTTAACTGAATTCTTCTTAGTGTATTATAATCCTGATTATAAATTTTATTAACCGATGCCTTGAATTTGTTAAGGTCTGTCCATGAATACTATATGTTGTTGTTAAATATTGATTTGAATTGATGTGTAAGAAAATGATGGTTAAAAGGAAGTTAATTTTCTAAGTCATATTTTTTGTAATAATTTAAATTTTCAAGTTAACTGAAAATTTCATATTATTTTCACACTTATATACCCATCTTTTTTGTGAGCTTTTGAGCTTAAGGAGCAAATTTTATAAAAATTTTAAAGCTCTTTTTATTCTTCCATATGTGCATATAATAGGATAATTCTAGAACTTACTTTTATTATGCATATCGAGACCATATTTGTTAAATTAGAGCATTAATATGATGAAGGCATTTAGATTCACTAACTTGCTTTACCTTATTTCTTTGAAATTACTGTACCTAAAAATTTACCTTTAGGAATAACCAAGTTGAGTCTTAGCCTTTTCTATTGATTAAACCAAAATTATAAACCTTTAACCTATTTTTCTTAGAAGACTTTTTATTTTTTGAACCCTTAAGGTTATTTACATTATTTACTTATTCAAGACTTAAAATTTATAAAAGGTCTAATATTTGTTGATTTATGGTAATGATTGGTACTAATAGAGTTACATTGAAAGGATTTATGTATTTTGTAAACAAGTATTGTAATATTTCTTTGAATAAATTTCCTTTAATTTAACCGTTTTTATTGTCCCATTCATAATGTACCTAAACCTCGTTACAATCCTATAAATAAGTTTTCATTTTTATTATATTTTTTACATAAGTGGTGGAGATGTGATTCTGTTGCAAGCATATAGTAAGAGTTATACTGTGTATTGATTGAGAGTTTTGGTTCTTTTCACCCTAAGCATTTGAGTGCATTGAGTGAAATCTTGGTGAGGGTGTAAAGAGATATGCTTTTGATTTCAATGTGATTTTTGATATGATTACTATTAATATTGCTTAGGAAGTTAATCTTAGGACAACTTGGTTCTAATTGTATGTTAATTTGATTCAATAGGATATGATGATGTATAGTATGGATGGACAAGTTGAAATTTTTGATGGATTGATGTTGTAAAATTTATAATTTTGATTATGCTTTGCTTGAGAACAACGAAAAACTTAATTGTAGGGATGTTGAATAGAGAGATAATTGAATATATTTTACCACCCATATTCGATTTATTTTGCTTGATATTATATACTTTTATCGTATATTTGATATTTAAATTGCTCCAAGTGTATTTACAAGTGATAATTGCCTTCATGGATTTAAAGGAGAGGAATTCAGATGAAAATGCAGCACAAAATTGGAAATAAAAAATTTGGAAGGAGTGCACGACTGTACACTTTTGCATGCCCGTGCGTTTTCATAATATCCAGCGACTTCCAATTATGCACATTCCTATGCAAGGTTGTGCATAACCCAAAAACCTAGATTTTCATATAAAAGTGATGTTTTGGGGGAAAATCAAAAGGAGGAAGTGGCTGGCATCATTTTTAAAGGTTCAAAGGCGAGTTTAAAGGTGATTTGGAGCTTAAGGAGTGGAAGACTCGACATTTTTATCAACAAATCCATCAAAACACAAGATCAGACATCTACATTGTTAAAATACATGATAGAGAACAATCAGGGAGATTTAGAAATATGATTCCCATGTTTTCTATTCTGTTTTTAGTTTATATGGATATGGATTCATGTTTGTCGATGTATAGCTGAATTTTCTATTAATATCTAGGTCAGATGAACCTTAGTTAAATACTTCAACATGTTTTGGTTCTTTTGTGAATGCAATTATGTTTTTTATTATTAAAATCCAATGATCCATTTTATTTATTGTCTATTAATATAATTTTTAAACTTGAATCTAATTTCATACTTGGAGATTAAGAAATCAGAGGTTAAATAGATCTATGATAGTTGGAAAGAGATGATTGCAATTATAGAGATAGGATGACATAAATCTTCTGGATTAGGGTCAAACCTAATAAAGGGATTCAAATTACAGTAATGCAATCCTATAAGTTTTAACACGAGTAATTCAGGTAGACACTTTAGGATTAGTTGTTAGTATACTCATGGTCAGCTACTAACATACCTTAGGAATCTCCACCATCCAATTAATCAACAATATAATTGCATGTTAAATAATTAATCGGTTAAGGGTTTAGGGGCAATTCAAAGCCTAGGTACTAATTTTTTGCTATTGGTAATTAATTTAGTGTCGCCAATCCTTTTATTTAATTCATTCTACTTGTTTACCTTATTTGCTTAATTTTAGTTTCTTAAATGAAAAACCACAATCAGTCCTTAGGCTAGATAATGGGAAAATAATAATTACTAGTACTTACCATCCTCATAAGATCAACTTGTATATGGTGGTACTAGTTACAACTACACCGTGCACTTGTGGTAGTAAATATTGACTAACACACTTCAAGGTCAATCAAAGTGCCATATATTTGGAATAAGAATCATTTAAGAAGATATTTCTATTAGATAGAAACTTCAAGTTTTATATGCTTTATTCAAAATCTATCTTTTTTTAAATAAAATGTTTGATATATGGTTTCAAAGTGAATTAAACCATAAAATGAAAAAATTAGAGGCTAAAATTAAGTGTGTAAGAAACCTCTTCAGCTTCCTAATTCAAAATTAAAAATCTATATGCTAAAAATTCTTATCCAAGAGAAGCCCTTTTAGCTCTCAGTCTTAATATTAAAAACTTATATGATAAAAAGTCTCAATTCTAGGAGAAGCACCCTTAGATCCCTTATTCAAAATTTAAACTTATACGACAAAAAGTATCAGCTCCAAGAGAAGATCCTTGGCTCCTTGGCTCAAAATTTAAAATTAGTAGGATAAAAAATATTTAGTGTAAGAGAAGCCTCTTTTATAAGGTCTTAGGTCTAAAAGAGACCTCTTTACTCCCTAACTTCAAATTAAGAAATCTATAGAATAATGATAAGTATATAATAGACTATATTTTAGTATGATTTTTAAGATCATTTTGCTTATATTTTGGGTATTTTTGTAAGATTTGGTACTTAAATTTATATTTTTTTCAAGTTCTTATTTCATCCCATCAAAGGAAAGGGATGAATTTAGAGAAGATATGAGTCAATTTAGAGTAAATTTAGCATACTTGAAGAGAAGGACTTATAACATGGTAACAAGATAGTATGGTGTTAATGCTAGTGTTTAAAGTTACAATTTTTCTTTAAAGATACTTTTTACAGAAGTAATATGGTATCAACACGCCTTTATTTTTAGGTCATGTTTAAAAAAGGGCATTTTGTTTCTTCAGGTGCTTTTGACATCCTACTGTGTTTAACCCATTTTCCTAACATGGTAATAATATAGACCTATAATATTCCCTATGTTGGTAAAGTGATTTATTAAAATATCCAAAAAGGTAAGCTAAGAAATATAAGACTTAATATGGTCCCATATTAAGGTTGTATTAGATTAAAATTTAAAGGTTTATCATATTTAAAAAGGTGATGACTGGAAACAATATGAAGGATTTTAAAGATTTGCTTTTAGAGCTAAAAATTTATTGGGATCCATAATAAAGAAACTATAAATAAAAAAAGAAATCTTATGAAAAGAAATAAGAAATCTATCAAGATTCAACAAGAACTTTAAAGATTCAACAACTATGAGGATATTTTCTTTGTCTTTTTTCCAAGTTTTTATGTTTTTCTCTTTATTTCCTCAAGAACTAATTGGCTTATTAATAGTAAATAGCAATTAACCTTCCTAGATCCATAAGGAATGATTTTTACGGATTCAATTACAGCATTGCAGGTTGAGGTCACCAACCTAACCAAGTAATTGAACAATCTGACAACCACCTCCTCTCCACTTAAAGCAATCCAACACAGATGTGAGCTATATAAACAAGAGAGCTATATCACAGCTAATTGCTTCATAGTGGGAAATAATAGCATATAGCAATTCACCTTCATTGAAGCACAATATGTTAGGTAAGAGTCCTTATTTAAATGTACAGTACTAGGTGGCAGAACCACTCAAATTTCTTTTAGTCTAATAATGTAGGGACTCAGTGAAGGAATCAAGGCCCATCGAGATTTCAAAAAGAGAAGTATAATGCAAATGATTCAAAGTTAGAGAAGTTCTTGGATAAGCTCACTAGTATGGACAAGGCCTAGAGGAGGATGGAAAGGCAATTTGAGTAAGTAGCGAAGACTTATACCTCATCCATTCACAACTTAAGGGTTCAATTGGGCCAACTTGCCAATGCCTTATCTATAAGATGCATAGGGAGCATCCTGAGTAATACTGAAGTAAATCTAAGAGACTAATTTAAGGTCATCACATTTAGGAGTGGGATAAAGCTAGAAGAATTAATTAAAAAAAACAAGTTAAACCCACCTTGTAGAAAACTAAGAGAAGTAGAAAAAGGATGAAGTTATGAATGAGGATCCTCCCAATATTCCTCCTCTGCTTTACCCATTGGAAATTCCATTCCTACAAAGACTTTAAAAGAACAAATTGGATACAGAATTTGTAAAGTTCATAGAAATGCTGAAGAATTTGCAAATTGCCTTGCCCATTGTGGATACTTTCTAGAGCATACCGAAATACGTGAATTTTCTTAAAGACATCTTATCAAACAAGTGAAATTGGGATGCTAAATGGAAAGGTGCAGCTCCATAATTACCAACCACATGCCCTCACAGTTGACAGATCCAAGGATTTTTACTAAACCTTGTGTAGTTAGTAGTTTAGAATTTTCTAAATACTTATGTGATATAAGTGCAAGTATTAACCTTATACCTTTATCAATTTTCAAAAAATTAGGGCTAGGTTAGTAAAGCCAACTTCTATACTTATTAAGTTGGAAGATTAATCGACAAAGAAACTTTTTAGTATGGATGAGGAGGTGCCTGTAAAAGTGGGTAAGTTTATAAATCTTATGGATTTTTTCATGGTACTTTAAAGAGGATCAAAACTGTCCACTAATTCTTAGTAAACCTTTTCTGAACACTAAAAGAGCTTTGGTAGATGTCTATGAAGGCAACCTTATCCTTTGGATTGGTGATGAACAAGTTAAATTTAATATGAGTAAGGTATTAAAGAATCCAAAGGAGGGAAGCTCATTCATGAGAATTGATGTAGTCGAATCTTTAAAGCAAGAGGAAGGGGAACAGATGATAGGGGACATAAAACTTGAAGAATATAATGAAGTCTCTGTTCAAGAAGTGGATGAAGAAGAGGGGACGAAGGTGATTGTCGATGAAGAAGAGTAGTTCAGCTTCTTAGAGGAAAACTATTGGATTCAAGGAGTTTCATCATTCCTTGTTTTTTTGACAGTTTGTTACAAAAAAAGACTTTATTGAACGTACCAGGTTTTCTTAATTTGATTAATTATGTCTATATGGTTATCTTACAAAATTTAGCTTATTTACATGTTCCGAAACTAAAATTAGGTGACACGGGTGGAAGTAAGCCACTCATAATAAACCCAGGTTGAGCATAAACATTAAGAGTACACCGAGTTAATGACGTGAAAGAAGCACTACTTGAGAGGCAGCCTAAGAATTAGGATATTGTATTATATTATATTATATTTAATTCCCGTTTATTTTGTTAGTACTTTTTATTTTTTATGTTTATTTTATAAGGATTGACTTGCTGGAATTTTGTGGAACTTAGTTTCTCCAAATTCCATCTTTTACACCATCACCGCCGAATTACTATAAGTATTATTTTTCTAACTTTGCCATCGCTGTTGAATTACTATAAGTATTCTTTCTCCAACTTTATCTTTGTTGTTATTTATCTTTTCTTGTATTTTTTTCTATATTAAGGACAATGTGTTGTTCAAATATAGGAATGTATATCCAATTTCATATTGATTGTGTACGAAATTTGCATTTATAGAAATTAAGTATGAATTTTACATTTGTATATATATTAAGTATGAATTTTACATTTGTATATATCATTTGTATGTGAATTTTATATTGGTTGGAATTGCATATATATGCTTTGAGTGAATATGTCAATGGCAAGAATTGAATGGAATTAGTTTAGCTTTGAACATGGTCGTTTAAATTGAAAAGTCATATTGACTTATGAATTATATGTATTTTAATTAAGATATGACACTTATTCTTTCATTTTATGAATTTTATTGTATACATTTATAATTATAGTTAGTCAAATTGGTTAGCATTATTAGTACCCTTTTATGAGAGTGATTGACTAAGAAGGAAAAAGGTATGCTAAAAAATTAAATGAAAAATATTTTGCTAGCCTTTTTAAAAAATTAAGGTAAAGAATAGGGCTGGTAGCTAGTTGAGAGATGTGATTAGTTTAGTAATAGGGGACATTCATGAAAAAGTGTTTATCTTTGCTTCAAAAGGGTAAAATGATAGTCCAACCAAGATAAATAAAAAATGTAACCTAATTGAGTAACCGGGGGACATTCATAACAAATTGGTTGCCTTTGCTTCAAAAACTAGGTTATCATTAAATAAAATCTAAAATAAAGGTGTTACAATAAATAAACCTAACAGTCTTTTAAAATAGTAAATCTTTTTATGAAAGGGTACTTAGTGATAGTTTGGCTTTGTGATTGATTAATAACAATAAATGTATGCTTACAAGTGCCATAGGTGTATGAATAGGGTGTTAATATTTTGATTGATACATATATTCAAATCAAAGCACTTAAACTTGAAAGGATTAAGTTAGTATATTGACACTTTTTG
Source organism: Erythroxylum echinodendron (assembly GCA_027575705.1). NCBI lineage: Eukaryota > Viridiplantae > Streptophyta > Magnoliopsida > Malpighiales > Erythroxylaceae > Erythroxylum > Erythroxylum echinodendron. Next base: position 22,088,563 of record JANZXR010000002.1, on the reverse strand, counting down.
AGTGATTAATGTTTGAGGTTAAGTTAATTTCATAAGATTTAATGTCATTGTACCATTATTGTATTGTTGTATGATTATGAATATGTATTTATGTGTTTTTTATGTTTTTGGTTTTTAGTTTAGCTTAGGGAAAAGCAAAGGTTTAAGTTTGCAGATGTTGATAGGTGTAAATTATATTATGTTTTTCTAGATGATTGTCTTGTTTGTAGGCTTAGAATTATGTTCGTGTTAATCTTTGTATATGTTCTAAGTGTTTATGAATTGGATCCTAATTTTATGTTTCAAGAGGTTTTTGATTTGTTTGTGCGTGTTAGGAATCAGGAAATTGAAGAACGAAGAAGATGAAGGGAGTTTAAAGGTGTCTCAATCATTCATAATTGAGCACGACTGTGATAGATGCTGAATAGAAAGAGCACGTTCGTGACTCCAAGGTCATGATCCTAACATAGGCTCTTCCAAGCACGAGTTTTTTTCGTGTTTTGAAAGTTCGGGGCTATTTTTGGAACCAAACAAAATGGGGAAACCCTGAAATCCTAATGCACTATTTAAGAACATGAAAAACCAAAATCATTGCATCAAAGTGAATCAAAAAGTGTGAGATGAAGAAGAACAATAGAAAATTCCAGAATTGCAGAAAAAGTTTTCTCTATTTCCCTTTTAGTTTCTTTTGTTATCATTGATGTGTAATATGATTTATTTGATGTTAAACATGCATATGGAGTTCCAAACTCAAATTAAAAATTATTCTAGATTTATTTATGACTTTATTCAATGTTGATTTCAATACATAATTACATGTTTGATAATTTTTCATGTATAAACTTAACAATAAATCAAGAGAGTGAGTCAAAGTAATCATTTTTATGTTGTATTATAAGAGTTGGAAATTTAGCAAACCTATAATTATCAAATTAATGATTACTTCTCATTACAAACTAGTCATACTCCTTCTTCTACTTCCTTCTGCCATTGACCTTCCTCTTCATTCTCCACCACAACACTGTTACCTTATCCTTCCTTGGCAGTACAGATTATTCTTATTCTTGATCTTCATTTCATCTGCAAATTTTTCTACAAGGTGACTCTTGAACAACACCAAACCATCAACTAAGGCCATTATTGACTTTCCACTAAATCTACCTTTCCTACTTTGCATTCTTTCCTTGTTAAGTAAATTTTTTTGACACTTTTCTACCTAAAGCTGAACCAAACCTCTTTTATGAAACATCTTCACAATGTCCATGTAAGGCCCCAAATGGTAATCTAGTTGGAATATTACATGTTTATGAAAGTACATGCATGATAGGTGTTAAAAATTGTGATATGATTGAGAATTGCATATGACTTGAATTTTGGTTTAATGGATCATACTTAGTGAATTGGAATTAATTAACATCATTAGAGAATTGAGGTATTAAAATGTAGATTTGGACTAGGAAAATTATCGAGTGGCAAGATAAGTTAGTACATGAAAATTATTATGATTAAGCCTATACTTTGAGTGACTTTTGGCACAGTTAAATGTGTGACAAATGGACCAATTATTATATGAAAAGTGGAATGACATGTGGACTAATTTTTTAAATGATAAATGGCAACTAAATGTATGAATTAGTGGCATCATCATAATTAGGCAAATGGCATTACATGCCTTAAGACATATGGCTTTGTAATTTGATGACACCTAGCTTGTTAATGGGACAATTCTAATAGCCAAATTTCTGCTTCCTTCATTCTCTTCTCCGCTGAATTTGCTCTTCTTTTCTCTCTGCATTGTAGTCTTAATCATAGTCAATCGTTACACAAAAATCATACTTTATCCCTACATAAAACAACTAAGAAACTAATTCAAAGTGGTCTCCATGTTGCTATTCTAAAATCACTTTGTTTTAATCTTAAGGTTGTGTTGATTAGCTAGTACTTTAGAGTTGAATTTAAAGTAAATTAGGTAAAGGAATCCTAAACTTGATAGAATGTATTAATATAAGTTTTATGATAATTGAATTGGCAAGAAATATGTGTTATGATGTTGATAATAAAATAATTTTGGTTTGGCAAATGCTATTTCAATTTTAATGTATGTAAGATAATGAGTTATGAGTTATCTAACAATGATTTTTGAATTAGGTTTGGATATGAATTTGACAAGGGATTGAAGCATGGATAAGGTAGAATTGAAGTGAAATTGATGGTCTTTGGTGAAGGGTGTTGGATGGAGTATGCAGGAGTAAAATTTTGAAGCAAAACGATCATGGGATTTATATGGTTCATTCCTGGGAAATACCTAGGAAGGAGAAAATGTTGGTTTTAGACAATTTCCAGACTATATAAGGTTAAGGTACTTAATAATGGTTTAATTGAACTTAATTGAGGTTGAAAATGAACCTAGATGATGTTAGATTAATTGAGTAAATGTTAATTTAGTTGTGGATTGTTAATTGAGGCCATAACTTAAAGAATGTGTGAATATTTAATAATGTGTCTAATGCTAAAATGAATGGTATGTTCAAGATGAATGTGTTCTTAAGGATACAAATGTGTTCCAAGGGTTTTATGTGATGTGAATTGGAAATGGATGTTTGTAAAAAAGGGAATTTCTATGATCTTATGTAATATGTAATGACTTAATATTTCATAGACATGTTGATGCAAATGCTTATGCTTGTAAGGCATATTAAGTTTGATCAAAAGAGAGTGAATATGTTCAATTTGAGAAAAAATGTAATAAAGACATACGTTATATACTACATTACTTATTTGTGATTATGAAATCTTAAATGGTTTGTTTTCAAACTGCCAAGTCTTAGTTGTGGGTAAATAGGCATGTCTAGAAGGGTCGCAGCTGCTCTTGTGACACTTCGGTGTCTCCCGATATTGACACTTCGTTGTTTGTTGTTCTATGATACCAATCATGGTATCTCCAATTCTAGTCCTGTTACCCACTTCTGTAAAAAGGATTAGCAAGATAATATGTTTTGTATTCTGATACATGTTCAGTTTTGATATAAACAAGTTCTTATCTGAAATAAGATAAATTCTGATATGATACAAGATAAATTTCGATTTGAAACAAGTTCTGATATGTTTTGGCACAATTATGCTCTGTTTAAAACTTATGTGTTCTATTATGAAGCAATGACATTCTGTTATGATATTTATACGTCTTGTTCTGTAATGATGAATTATATTATATTATGAGACACACAATGTTTGGTTTGCTCCACAATATGAACAATTAAATATTTTTGATGATATGATCTGATTCTGCACATGTGAATGCTAATCGCCAATTAGAGGCAGTCGCTAATTTATATCTTATTTAGTTATTCCTCACTAAGCTATACGCTTAGCATGGTGGTTTTGCCTCTATGTAGGTTCTGATAAGAAGTTTCGAGACTGGGACAAAGACAACCGTAATGGCCAAGAAGATTGTGTTTTATTGTGGAAATGTTCAGTTTGTTTTTGAATTGTTCTCCAATGTAATGAGATATATTGTATTTTATTTTTTGTTTAATGGTTTGTAATAACCTTAAAATAGTTTGGATTTGCATTTAAGGCTTGCATGTAATAAGTACCACATGTATGTTATGTTCTGAATATGACCTAACCATTAATGAATGAAATGTATGTTCCTTGTGTTAGTGTAGTGCTCTAAAGGCAATCACCTTTAGCACTTTTGTACAAACTTTGTTTTGATAAATAAAGCAAAAGGCATTTTTCATTAATTTGATATTCATTTATATGTGAATTGATATTGATCTTAAATCGAATTAATGAAGTCCAT
>JANZXR010000002.1:22069233-22084324 GCA_027575705.1 Erythroxylum echinodendron | reverse complement strand
TCTTTTGCTTAGTCTATCATTTCTAGCTCATGTCCTCATTATTTCCTCTTCATTCCTACTTCCACTTCAACTTAATAGGAATCACAACCAAAACATATTCTATGATTTATCATTAACACTAGAAAAATAACATTTATACATATACTTTCACCATCAATTTTCTACACATATGTTTTACTCCATTATCCCCTTCATGCCATTTCTAAACTATCAATGCTCCCTGAAAACAACCTATGAATGCCATTTATACATTAAAACAAAATAAATACCTAGTTATTTCAACATCAATGTGACACATTTTTCAACTCCTCTATCGTGGTCATTTACCACTAAACTATCATCATATATGCTTTATTCAACAAATAAAGAAGAGTAATGCTTTATACTCACTTGTTTACGTCAAGATCTTCAAAATCTCACTTAACCCTAGCTTCTTCCATGCATCCCACGATCATCGTCTTGCCAAGGTAGAATTGGTGGGTTTCTTATAAAAAGAAAAGCTAGTAAGAACTTTGAAGTAGCTAGTGAAGGAAGAAAGCAAGGTTCAACTTTGATGCTTGGAGAAGAGAGTGTCGTGAAAAGGAGAGAAAGATAAAGAAAATAAAGAAGAGAACATTTACGAAGAGCAGAGCAATTAACAAGTGAAAGACCAAATGAGAGTTGTCATTAATTCCTAATGTCATTCATAAAAATTTCTACTGCTATCTGACACTTATTTCTTCTACTATTCATCAATTATCTCGCTACTTGACATTTTTCTAGTCCAAAAATACCCTTAATTTCAAAAAATTCTCAAATTTTACCAAAAATTCCAAATCACTAATTTAATTCACCAATTCAATTTTTAAGGCAAAATAATCATTATCCATATCATAATCATATTAAAACAATCATTTATACCTGAAAATGTCAAATGAGTGCATGAACAAATTATTGTAATGTGTGCAATGATCAAATTCATGTGTGTGTATACTGATATTATGCATGAGTATGAAATGCATTTTTCTAATCCCTCAATAATATTTATTATATATGGTATTCCCGAGCTCTAACCCTTAATATGGGAACGGAATGTTACAATTCTCCCCCTTGATGAATTTAGTTCTTGAAATTCTTTTCTGATTGATCAAATTGATGGGGGTATTGTTTTTCTTATAATCTCTTTCGTTTCCCATGTAACTTATCCATTTGACTGTTTTCTTCCAAGTGATTATAGTCAATGGAATCACTAAGTCTTTCAATTTCTTATTCAGATACCTTCTCTCATAACTGATTCCTCAATGTATCTCTTATTAGTCACAAATTTTACTTCCTGTGCCGACAATACATCTATCGGATCATACCAATATCTCCTAAACATACTCATGTAACACATTGTGGATCTGATATATCCTTGTTGGTAAGACTAACTTAAGTCAATGGTCCTATGCTCTCAATAACTTTATATGGACCAATACAATTCGGGCTTAGCTACCCTCTTTAACGAACTTTAGCACACCTTGCCAAGGTGTTACTTTTATAAACACTTTATCTATCTCTCTATATTCCATATCTTCGGTGTTTAGCCACGTAACTCGTTTATCTTTCTTGAATCGCTTAATTTCTACTACAGATTCGTTTCAATTATCAATAGCATCTCAAATCAATTCTAGCCTTTAACTATTCTTAGGCCCTTTTCATCTCAATATAAAGGTGGACGACTCATTATGTCATATAACACCTCATACAATTTCAAATTCAACCTCTCAATTATACAGTGTATGGTCATACTATGACTACAATGACAATGATTGTTACATTCAAATTCAATCAAAACTGTATATTGATCTTATGTTCCTAGGAACTCCAAAATATAAGCTCTACGTATATTACCAATAGTTAAAAACGTCGGCAACTCAATCATTCAGTTATACATTCAGTCACTTGCTTCTTCATTTTTGGCCGCTAGATACTGCTTCAACGTATTCCTACTAGGATGTATAGTATAGATTGCTATTTATACTTTCTCTAATAATCTTTTTGCTCAATCATCGGTATTGGGTACATATACTTTTTACTATAATTACGAAGTATCAATTTTCCTATTCAAACACAAATTCGGATTCTTTTTCACTTTATCAATAATATTCACAATTTCTTAATCCTCACCTTGAGCTTTATTAGTCCTTTCATGCAAAACTGATCTTAATTTCAATGTGGCTAATGATACTTTATTTTGCCCTAATTTCAACTCAATCATTCTAAGATCTTCATTGCACTAGATTTGGTAACCTCAATATCTAAATTTATACCATTCTGCTATTGGATTTTCTACTTAATGCATCATATTACAACATCAACTTTACTGTATAATACTTATTTGTACATCATGATCTTCAAGTAACTCTATCTATTCTCTCAGTCTTGTATTCAATTCTTTCAAACTCAATAATTATCTCAAACTTTAATGATCTGTGTGTATCTATATATATATATATCCAAAATATTTCACTGTACATATATTGTCTCTAAGTTCTCGAAGCAATTATTATTGCAGCAATTTCTAAATCATGTTTCAAATAATCAACTCATGAAACTTTAATTGTCTATATGCTTACAAAATCACGTTATTATGCTGCATTGTATTATATCCTAATCTTTGGTGTGAAATATCATTATATACTACAAAATCTCCACATCCAGATGGAATAACTAACAACGATGTTGTAATCAGTTGGTGTTTTAATTCCTCAAAATTCTTCTTACATTCACTAGTCTATTTAAATGACACATTTTTCCTTAAAAGTTTCTCGCTTCTTCATTATCTCTACTTTCTTTAGGTTTACCAATATGCCATGTTCATATACTATGTAACCCAAGATATTACTTAAGTAAGCTGAGATTCACTCTTATTGAACTTGGCATATAAATTTTTTTCCTTCATGATAAGTAAGGCTAACCTTAAGTGTCTAAATTATTCTTCTTAACCTTTCGAATGCATTCTGTATACCATCTATGATCATAGTCACTAATCGATCTAAATAAAATTATAACACTTTATTCATTAATGCCATGACTGCTATCTGGGCATTTGTTAACCCCTACAGGTGTCATGCTTAACTCGAGTGCCCATAACTAATTCTCGAAATTCTTAAGCAACTAATTTCTCAAATGAGGTAATGTTACCTAATGTTTTTCTCAGTCTCCTAATTGACTTATTTTCTTGAATGACTTTCTCCATTCATTCAATTTCCTCTAATTTCCCATTGACTTATTCTAATGTCTGTTCTTTTATACTAATTTCTCCACATATTTCAATTTATTTGCAAGTCTCAATTTTCTGAACATAACCATCAAATCTAACATGCATCTTCTGAACATATTAGTATAGAATATAGTGTGGACCTAAGTTCTCCTTACATTAGCAATAGTGTTACTTTAAATTCAAGAATCCAATCACATAGTTGGATATTTTAAATCAAACATAATGCATGCACTCTCAGTAGCATATTCGACTTCTTATACCTGAGCCTTCATTAGAAATGGAACTCCAATATTCTCTTCTAATTCATTCAATATTCATTCATTCTTAGATGTAAACCATCTAGTCTACTTGACCTAATTCGGTGAAAGTCTTCTTCGAAAAAAGATTTATTGCTACTATCATCTATACTGTTCACTTAATCTTTATCAATCAACTATATTCATCACTGCTTTCAAGTCATTCTTACTGCCTCAATAAGATCTATTTCAACTATTCATAACATCTTAATAAGATCAATTTCTATAATACTTTACATAATCAAAATGCTCTTTATAATAAAGCTCAGTGAACCAATATACATATCCATTTACTCTTATATTTTATTACTTATCATCAAGATCATTACATCTTATCTAGAGATGTATTTCTAACAATTAACCAATTAATAACTTATATTAAGGATACTTTAATCTCAATTGATTTTGGACAACACTTCTCTTTTTACACCTTATCGTGGGGACTTTGTCATGATCGTGACAGAACCAATTAATCTTAGCCATGATTGTGGGGACTATGCCACAATCATGTCCTTCTTCTTTTTGCTCGAATCCAACACACATAGCAACATCATTTATAATTTCACCTATTCTCAATTAATCACTATAAACACTTTCATGCACTACTTTGATTCGTTTTAGAATTTTAGCTATGGGAATTATGACTAATGAATATTTAATAATTCATAGATTGTTTCCTATATCATCTCCAAACATATAATACATAGGTGCCCAATAACATTTTTCACCAATGTAATCACATTATCAGACATGTACTCGTAATAACTGGTTAACTTAACCTTGAAAACTTCTATACGTGTCATTAACATTTATCTCATCTCCCAATTATCATTTATTTCATCTTACATACATACGTTTTCAATCAATTCAAAATTATAAGGGCATAACCATTATGAAATTCTAATCTTAATTCCACAGACATATTCTTACACTGAATCATAAACTCTTATCATATTAATCAAATAACCATTTCAAATCCAATTTCAACCTATCAAGATTATAAAACTTTTCGTTTTCACTGAACTATGCTTATACAACTTAAATCTTGTCATTTCTACCATATCTCTACTTTCTTCAATCTATCCATGACAATATATTCACATTTATATCACATTCAAGGATATACCATTATAGTACAATATTGATATATCACATTCAAGGATACACATTAGCATTGATTGGTTCAAACTTTACTCAAAAGACAACTCTTTTTCTCCATTCTTCAGGCCACGATTGTGGTGTCCCTGCCATGATCGTGACAGAAACATTTTAAGGCTAGCCACGATCGTACTATAAGGGCCACGATCATGCTGTGAGGGCCACGATCGTGACAGAAACTATTTTTTTCATGATCGTGCCCGGAAGATTTCCTCCTCTGTTCATCCAATTCAACACATATTTTAACACCAATTTCTCCATAATTCACTTCCTCTAACACAACATCATTCCATACTAATTCAAATACCAATTTGAGTGCATTAAACTCTCAACTTCTGATCATTTGATTTTCCATTTCAAACTTTATCTCATCATTCCTGAAATCCAGTCTCCTTCCATAATATGTCTTATTCATAAGGCATCAAACAATTCATTCACTATGTTATATCCTCATTTAACACTCTAAACATTTCACATTTAGATGCATTAGCATAAAACATCTTTTTCCTTAAAGTATAACATCAAGATCAATTGAAACTTATCACACATTTAACCAACTTTTCCTAAATCAAATTATGTTCATTTTAAGCCCCAATTAAGTCCAAAAGTATTATAGTTATATACCTCATCCTTGATTGGTTCAACTATTGCATAATCAAAACATTACCATAAAAAATCACTGCCCAAGATTATGTCATCCCTTGTCATGATCGTGACAGAAACTAATCTCCCATTTATCCAGCAATTTTCCATGTTTTTTCAAGACAGATTTTTAGGTCAATTTTGTATGACCATTTTGACTAGGAAATGAGGTATTTAGATAACACCTTCTTCTAAACAAATGTTCTCCTATGTCTTAAGTTTCTAATGACATCAAATTCATATAGTTTGGTTTAGTATTCTGAAAGTTATAACCAAAATACTATAGACTATTATTATACCACATTAGCACAAAATTCTTAACTTTAAGCCAAATTAAAAAACCATTAGAGACTGAATTGAAATTCAATTCCTTCATGGAAAATGCATCCATACTTCTCTAGTTTAATATTAATTAAAAACATCCCATTTGGATATATATAGATCAAGATATGGTCAAAATATAGATTTATGTTCAGTGAAAACACTCCATCTAACATATTCCATCATATATTTAACTTCATTTTCATCCTAGTTCAATCTCTTTTGCTTAGTCTATCATTTCGAGCTCATGTCCTCATTATTTCCTCTTTATTCCTACTTCCACTTCAGCTCACTATCAATCACAACAAAAACATATTCCACGATCGATCATTATCACCAAAACATAACATTTATACATACACTTTCATCATTAATTTTCTACACATATGTTTTACTCCATTATCACCTTCATTTTTCTAAACTGTCAATCCTCCCTTAAAACAACTCATGAATTCCATTTATACATTAAAACAAAATAAACATCTATTTATTTTAACATCAATGTGACACATTTTTTAACTCCTCTATCATGGTCATTTACCACTGAACTACCATCATATATACTTTATTCAACAAATAAAGAAGAGTAATGTTTTATACTCACTTGTTTACTTCAAGATCTTCAAAATCTTACTTAACCCTAGCTTCTTCCATACATCCCACGATCATCATCTTGCCAGGGTAGAATAGGTTGGTTTCTTATAAAAAAGAAAAGATAGCAAGAACTTTAACGTAGCTAGTGATGGAAGAAAGCAAGGTTCAACTTTGATACTTGGAGAAGAGAGTGTCGTAAGAAGGAGAGAAAGATGAAGAAAATGAAGAAGAGAAGCACTTACGAAGAGAAGAGCATTTAATAAGTGAAAGAACAAATGAGAGTTGGTCTTGCATTTGAAAAAAATCATGGGATATAAGTAGTATGGAAAGTGACACTTGTCACTTTCTCATAGTCCTCTTTTGGTCTTTTAAAAAATAGCTAGTCCATTTGTCTCCCAATTCTAATCCAATAGACTCCCAATTTTCAACGACACTTGTCATTAAATCCTAATGTCATTTATAAAATTTCTACTGCCATCTGACACTTATTTCTGCTACTATTCATCAATTATCTCGCCACTTGATATTTTTCTTAGTCAAAAATACCCTTAATTCCAAAAAATTATCAAATTTAACCGAAAATTCTAAATCACTAATTTAATTCACCAAATCAAATTTTAAGGCAAAATAATCATTATCCATATCATAATCACATTAAAATAATCATTTATACCTAAAAAATGCAAAATGAGTGCATAAACAAATTATTGTAATGTGTGCAATGATTAAATTCACGTGTGTGTATACTAATATTATGCATGAGTATGAAATGCATTTTTCTAATCTCTCAATAATATTTCTCATATATGGTATTCCCGGGCTCTAACCCTTAATATGGGAATGGGATGTTACACCCATGACATAATCTAACTCATCTTCTATTTCTTTTCTCTTAGTTTGCACAACTTTCAAAATAGAAGGTTGAAATTCCCTACCTTGGTTCGGAGTAGGTTCGCTAACCATTTTAGAGTAACTCTCTGTAGTCATTTCTTCATCTTATTCCTTGCGAGCTTTTTTATACTAGACCGGGTGATTGTCATTATCCTTTCCTTTGTGCTTTTTTTCATTTGTAATTGGCAAACTCTCTTTAGGTCTCTTTGCCACTACTTTCGCCAGTTGGTCAAATTTTTTCTCCAAGTTTTGTACGGATGTGTCTATTTGTTGATGTTTTGCCTTTGATTCCTAAATAAATTCCAATCTCAACAAATTCATCCCCGGTTCCTTAGTTGTGATGTTTGTGCCTGAAATTCAGGTGGAGGGTTATTCCTTTTATGTCCCTAATTTGCCTATGAAAAGTTAAGGTGGTTCCTCAATCTTGGATTGTATGTGTTACTATAAGGGCATTGGAGCATTCCCCAAATAATCTACATGTTCAGGTTGATCTGATTAACAATCTTGTCATGGGTGATCTATCCCGCAAGTCTCACATTGCATCAGTCTTCCCTGTAGAGCCATAGTAATGCTGTCTATCTTCTTGTTCATGGCCTCCACTTGACTTGCTAATCTAGTCACAATGTCTATTTCGTAAACTCCAGATGGCCTATTAGTGGTTCATGCTCCAGCTGAGCACCATTAGTAGTTATTTATGGCCATGTCCTTGATCAATTCTTAAGTCGATTCAGGTTTCTTATTATTCAACGTCCCTCCAATTGCTGCATCAATCGACTGCCTGTTATTTTGACTTATCCCATTAAAGAAAGTTTGGATTTGCATCCACAGAGGTAATCCATGATATGGGCATCGTCGAAACATCTATTTAAATTTCTCCCATATGTCATACAAAGATTGTCCTTCACTTTGAGAGTATAAAGAGATATCCTTCCTCTACTTCCTTGTCTTGGGAGGAGGATACTTCGGTAAAAAAATTTCCGCCACTTGATCCCATGTCATCAGTGACGAATGTGGCATCGAGTTAAGTCACTACTTTGCTTTTCCTCTCAAAGAGAAAGGAAATAGACCCAGTTTGATGGCGTCATTTTTTGCTCCATTCATTTTAAACGTATTTCAAATCTCTAAGTAGTTAAAGATGTGTGCGTTAAGGTTTTCATCTTAGAGTCCATCAAATTAGACTGACTATTACACTATTTGGAAAATGCTTAGTTTGTTCTCAAAATTGTTCACTTGTACAGTCGATCTCACTATGCTGGATTTCATGCTATTTAAGTCTGGCCTAGCATAGTCAAACATAGTTTATGGTTGGTCAACCATGTTGCATAATTCCTTGGTGTCTATATGACTTTCCAAGTCCTCTATCCAATGATCTAGTTCAAACTCCCTAAGGTTTGTCCTACGATGATTCCTGCGCACAGTTCTTTATATCTCAAGATTTATGTCAAATAAGTTCTCAGTGTTACTATAGGTTATAAACTAACCTAGAGTCTAGTCTAAACTAAGGAAATAACCAAGCTAACAAAATTAAATTAAATAGCATAAAGTAAAACAAATAAAATATAACAAATAAGAAAACAAAAGTAATGACTATATTAATAAAACTAAAGTGTTTGAAATATCACCGTCCACAGCAACGGTGCCAAAAACTTGATTGACCTATTTCGCGTTAGTCAATATTTAATACCACAAGTGCATAGTATAGTTGTAGCTAGTATCGAAAAATACGGTTTGATCATACGAATACGGTAAGTACTATTAATGAGTGTTATTCTATTATCTAGCCTACAAAATGATTACGGGTTTCTAATTTCAGAAACTAAAATTAATTAAATAAAGTAAACACGCAATACATATGAAATCCACCTATAATTTTGGATGGTCTATTTTATAAACCACTTGGATGGTATATAGGTCAGAAACCCATGATGTAGCTCTATTGAGGCTTATCGGTGAAATATTTCAATACCCTAGGAGTCACAACGAGAAAAGTGTTTTTCAATTCATGTGGTCTAACAATGCCACGTATCAAATTGAAAACTATAATGCATCATCCAATAGCTCTAATGCAAAGTTCTTCACCCAATATGCCTTCTTATCAGTTTCATTGTTTGTTTGAATTAAAACTTAATATGTCAACTTGTATTGATTTATCATGTTATTTAGATCTTATTATATTTAGTAACTTATTTTAATTGTATAGTTAGATGGACAATATTTGGATGTCTAATCAGAAATTGTCTAATGAATGTTTAGGAGTCAATAGCTTCATGCAACTTGTAAAAGATCAAATGGGTGTATAATTGTTTATTCATTGTCCATGTATAGCTTACTTAAATGTAAACATTCAAAGTCAAGATGTGGTATATAATCACTTGCTAATCCAAGGCATAGATAAATGATATGCTCCATGGTAGGGATGTCAATGGGTCGGGCCGAGATCGGCCGTGGCTTGTGGGTCAGTCCATGAGTCGGTGACCCAGCATAGGCTGGCCCGAGGCTCGAAAATCCCACGGACTGACCAACCTATCATTTATTTTTTAAAATAAAAATGTTCAAAACTACGTCGTTTTGAAAATAACAGACGGGCCATGGGCCAAACCAACCCACGGCCCATGGCCCACCCGTGACCCAGTCAATGAGGGTCAAAAGCGGAAGGGGTTGGGCCACTTTTGACATGCCTACTCCATGGATTTATCATGGCGAATGTTTAAAAGCAAGTTATAGTAGAAGTGTTAATACAGGTGTTGATGGTAATAACAATAATGATGTAGAAGATTATGATATCAATGACAATGATGACGATGGGATTGACGAGATGTCAGAGGATTATGAGAATGGTTTGCCTAACAAAATTGCTAGTCTTATAGAAGATAATTTTTAGAAGTTATTGAAAGATTCTCAAGAAGAATTATATCCAAGGTGCGCGAAATTCTCATAGCTATTTTCTGTTGTGAAGTTGTTGCATTTAAATGTCTATAATAAATGGAGTAACAAATCTTTTGATATGCTCAATGATCCATTACCTATTGGACACAAATTGCTCAAATCTTACTATGAAGCAAAGAAATTGTTAAGGGACCTTAGATTATGATATATATCAGTACATGTTTGTAGGTATGATTGTGTTATATTTTAAAAGGATAGTAAAGATCTTGAAGAATGTCCCATTTGTGATTTATTAAGCTGGAAAATGGATGATGAGAAAGGGAAAAAGATACCAAACAAAATATTAAGATAATTCCCTATTAAACCACAATTATAAAGGCTTTTATGCCAAAAAAAATAGCCATAAGTATAAGGTGGAATAAAGAGAAATGCATTGATGATAACATTATGCGTCATCCAACTGACTCTGTGGCCTGGAAAGACTTTGATGGGAAGTTTCCATGGTTTGCAGAGGATTGTCGTAATGTTCGATTTGGTTTAGACTTAGATGGATTTAATTCGTTCGATAATATGAGTACTTCTTACAACATGTGTCTGGTAATTCTTGTGGCATATAATTTACCTCCATGGAAGTGTAAGAAGGAGTCATTTTTATTATTGTCTTTACTTATTCTAGGACCAACTGCTCCTGGTAAGGATATCGATGTATACATGTAACCATTAATGTATGACTTAAACCATCTGTGGGAGGTTAGATTAGAAACTTATAATGTTATTCAAAGTGAAACATTTATAATGCATGTGGTTGTTTTATAGACTATAAATGATTTTCCAACTTATGGGAATTTGTCTAGATGGAGTACTAAAAGGTATATGGCATGTCTTGTGTGTAACCATCAAACTCATTTAATAAGACTATGAAGTAAAATATGTTATATGGGACTAGGAATGTCAAAGTTGGCCCGGCCCGCCTGGTCCGACCCAGCCTGGCCTATTTTTGGCCTGAGTTGGGAAGGCCACGATACTGTCCTAGCTTAACCATTACTTCTAAAACAATGTCGTTTTGTCAAAAATAACGTCATTTTGAAAGTTTTAATTTAAAAAACAAAGAACGGCCCAACCCAGCCCATGACATCCCTATATGGGACGTCGTCGTTACTTGGAACATAGGCATAGCTGGCGAATAAGCAAATTCTTTAATAGAAAAGTAAAACATAATGTGCTGGGTTTTAATCTTCCATAAAATGCATCAAAAATAGAAAATAATAGTAGAAATATAAAACAAAACCCAAAAAGCCAAGAACTTTCATGTGCCATTAGATGTAACTTTAACAAAACATTAACTTTAAAATTTGTACCTTACAATCTCCTTCATTCTTCATTGTCTTCACCTCTTCGGGTTGTCATAAACCACCTTAACCAAAGGAGGAACGTCTCTAATGATATCACGTGAAGATCAAATCCTGAAACATTTTAGGAAGAATGGCTAGAACACTTACAAAGTGCTAGCTTTGTGATGTATTCTGTGAGAGAGTGTTTGTAGAGAGTGAGAGAAGATGATGAACAATTCACCAAAAATTCTCTTGTTTTCACATAACACTTACACGAAAATTAATGTTTCTTACAATCTTTAGCCTTCCTCTAACTCCCAACATCAATAGAGAGTTGGTGGGAATTAAGTAGCTTTTAATCCCACTTAATTTAGCATGAAACTTCCACCCCTTCTTTAAAGGGTAATTTTGTCATCTTGCTTATTAAAGGATAATTTTGTAATCTTACCTAATAAGCAAGATTCATTTATGTCATATGATTCACAATCAAATGACCCTAAACTACCACACTTGTGTAGCTTATTCATGCATCTCTCATATCTTGGACCCCCATCCAAAACCATTTTACTCATTCTTCGCATCTTTAATGTGTGTGACCTATTAGGTTCCCGGTTATATTAGCCACTTGAATTAACACTTAATTCAAGCAAGTCATGAGTGGTATCTAGTAACACATCATAACCCCCAATTGACCGAAAAGTCAGCGGTTTGACTACAAACCCTTCCATAGAAATGTTTCTGTGCAATTCATCCTTTCACCATCTATACCCTACTTAGTTTAGAGAGTGGTTAAAGTGTCAACTCCCATTAAGCTGAGTACGTTACATCTAGCTCAAGTGATGTTAGATCTTGTCCTTAAGGCTCATTACTCAATTGGATATGTCACTGAAAACTATCTTCATGACATTTTCACTTTGACCAGAGATTACCGAGTAATAACCCTCACAAGAGGCCGTAGATATCATCTCCTTCTATTAAGAGTGGTGAATCCTTTATTGCTACTTAATTATCTTCGAATATCTCAAGTTGTACCCAATCACCACCCTATGAGAAACCTCTAAGAACAACGATGAATGGAGTCAAAGTATGGGATTAGTATGCAAGATATCCTTGAGCACTTCAAGTATAAGGATATTTGCACCATTGCAATAATAAAACTATCATTGACACTAGAATAGATTATCCATATGATTCTCTCATAGTAGGACATCTAATGTACTTGCTACTTTTAGCAAGCATCCACATGTTAACTCTAAACAACTCATACTTACAGCTTATGAGATCTACTGCTTGATCTAATCAAAGAGTATAGCATGTGCTAGTCTGTTTGGATTAATAATATCTCATCTCATTAATCCTATAACTAGGGATAATTTAGATACTAACATAATTACATATGATTGGAATCTCATTATCATGATCTCATCATGATTTCCTTTATGCTATATAATGTATCAAGGACTTCATTAATGCAATTTAAAATCACTATCAACTCATAAAGAACATGAACATCAAATTAACAAAAAAGCCTTTTTATTAATTAGAATACATGTACAGTAAGTGCTAAAGGTGATTGCCTTTAGAGCACTTCTCTAACATAATAAAGCTCCTTTGCACTTATCTGCTGATGATGTGGTTTACCAACTATCAATTTTGGGTGATATTATACTTAGCAAACACCCAAGTAATAATAAGTGAAAGCAAAGTGTTGTTAATCTTAATTAGAGTAAAAAAAGGCATATTTTTTGTTTATAATATTGGAATGAATTGTTGTTAAGGCATAATCTTGATGTGATGCATATTGAAGAAAATATTTGTGAGAAAATTTTAGGTCCTTTAATAAGAATTGATGGCAAATCGAAAGACATAATTAAATCTAGAATATATTTAGAATACATTAATATAAGAAAAGATTTGCATTTGAAAAGAAAAGATGATAAGTCACACATCACTTCACTTGCATATTACAATATGTCGAAAAAGGAGAAACAAAATTTTTGTTAATTTCTTAAATCAGTCAAGTTTCTTAATGGATATGCATCTAATATAGCTTGTTGTGTCAACTTGAAAAAGGAAAAAGTTTTGGGGTTGAAAATTTATGATTGTCATGTACTTCTATAATGATTACACCCTCTTGGAATACATCAGTATTTGTCTAAGTATGTGTGAGTAGCTTTGGGACAATTGAGTGAATTGTTTAAGCAATTATGTTGTCAGATAATAAAAATAGAAGAGATTAAAAAATGGAAAAAAAAATACATAGCTTTAATTATATGTGATTTTGAACTAGTATTTACCCCATCTTTTTTTAACGTTATGGTAAATTTGGCATCACTTACCATACGAGACAAAAATTTATAGACCAATTCAATTTTGATGGATGTTTCCTATTAAAAGGTAATTTATATTAACTTCTACTTTTTAAAAATTATTAGTTAGTAACAATTGATAATGTTTTATATTTTGTTTAAATTTTTAGACTCTCTTAAATGTTATATGCGTAATAGAGTTAGACCTAAAGGGTTTATTGCAGAGGATTATATAGAAAAAGAATTCTTGACATTTTGTTCAATGTAATTAAATGATGTGGAGACAAAATTTAGTAGAGAAGAATGTAACTTTGATTTTGATGAAGATGGTGGTTTGTTAATTTTCTTCCAAAAAGTAAGGCCACTTAAATAGGAACATATGGGGAGTTAACTAAAGACAAACTCAAATTGGAGGAAATCGATTTATATATGGAGAATGTAGATTACTTCTTAATCATTATTTCATATTTAAATATCAACCTATATTTTCTGACATCTATTTACTTTTTTAAATAGAGAGCACAAAAATGAGATTCGAAGCAAAGGGATTGTTAATGTTGAAGAAAGACATGAGATTAAGTTCCCATCATAGTTTAGGACTCGAGTAAGTTATTGATGGAATATTATGAACTTAAGGTAATTTGTAGGTTGGACTAACTTCTAATTATATTGTTGTCCTACAGATAATACAGTTACATAATCGGAAATTACAAGAGGAGACGATAGCATTATATTCTTTGGCATGTGGGCCTTATATATGTGAAAAAATATACAGGTTGCATTGTTAATAGAGTTAGATTTCGTATAAAAGATTGTGACAGTCAACTTAGAATTCAAAATTAAGGGTTTGTTATTAAGGGACAACATGATGACGAATTTATAGACTTCTACGTTGTCATCTCAAAAATAATAAAATTGGATTACATCAAGGGTAAAAGGTTGTTAATTTAAATGCAAATGCTTTAATCTTGGTGACATAAAAGCTAATAGAAATATTGCTAACATCAACATTAGTAACACTTGATATGAAAATGACCCTTTTGTCCTTACAAGTCAAATGAAGCAAGTATTCTACCTCAACGACACTGTATTAGGCAACAATTAGAAAGTTGTTCAAAAGTTTCAACACCAAAATCTCTTTGATTAGAACATTCTATCTAATTATTTTAGGGTAATTAATCATATATTAATCACTCAACTACCTCTCTATAGTTCATGTTATTTTCAATGACTACCAATTGAACCACCCTTCACTAGATTAAGTCATAAGTAGTATCAAAATATAGCAATTCCTATATAAGATACTTTAGTGATCTCAAGTCAAAGGATCACTTATACAATCATCAAGATGAGAATTTTTATAGACATATAAATAATGCTCCAAATGGATTTCTCATATGGGAACTTGTTCTCTAATAA
>JANZXR010000002.1:22037788-22069133 GCA_027575705.1 Erythroxylum echinodendron | reverse complement strand
AAAGGCATTTTTCATTAATTTGATATTCATTTATATGTGAATTGATATTGATCTTAAATCGAATTAATGAAGTCCATGATACAAAACATAGCATAAAGAAAATCATGATGAGATCATGATAATGAGATTTCTATGATGAGATCATGATAATGAGATTTCTATCATGTGCAATTATGTTAGTATCTAAATAATCCCTAGCCATAGGATTAATAACATAGGACATTATTAATCCAAATAGACTAGCACATGTTATTATCCTTGATTTGATCAAGCAGTGGATCTCACAAATTATAAGTATGAGTTGTTTTAACATGTGGATGCTGACTAAGAGTAGCGAGTATATCGGATAACCCGTTGTGAGATTATCATATGGATGATCTATTAAATTTCAATAATTAATCTCATCATAGCAATGATGCAAATATCCTTAGACTTGAGGTACTCAAGGATATCTTGGATACGAATCTTATGCTTTGACAAGGATATCTTGGATACGAATCTTATGCTTTGACATCATTCACTGTTACCTCAAGATGAGGTCACTCTTAGGGTGGTGATTGGGTGCAAATATTTGTATTTGAAGGTAATTAGGTAGTTAATAAAGGATTCACCACTCTTGATAGACGGAGATGATACCTTTGACTTCTTTTCGAGATCACTACTCAGGAGTCTCTGTCCAGAGCAATTATATGTCATGAAGAGAGTCTTCAATGACCCATAGGGTAATGAGATCTCAGGACAAGAACTTATATCACTTGGACTAGATGTGACATATTCAGTCTAGTGGGAGTTGGCACATAGCCCATACTTTGAACCAAGTGGGGTATAGTATGATGAAAGGATGAATTACATGATAATTGTCCATGGAAAGGTTTATAAGTTAGATAATTAACTATCAAAGAGTTTGTGTGTTAATCAACTTATATTCTGACAAATTGATATCATGAAACCCTTAATGATTTGATTGAATTAAGAGTTAATTAAAGCGCCTAAACAACTAGGAAACTAAGGGTCACACGTATAAAAGATCAGATGAAAAACATAGCCAAATTTAAACAAGCCACAATCGCGGCTAAAGCTAAACCCAGGCCACGATCGTGGCTCAATTGGCCACGATCGTGATATAGGACATGAATGGGTACATAAATGAGTTATTCACTTGTGTACACAAGGTTCTACCACTTTTTACACACATAAGTTAGAGCATAAGGGCTCTAGAAGTGTTTAAGAGGTGTCTTGAGTCTTGTTCTTGCAATTCATACCATTATTGCATGAATTAAAGTGCATGTAACAAGATTCTTGACCTATCTTCTATCATCTTAAGCATCTACTAGAACTCATCTATTTTGGTGCTCAAATCACCCTTATAGATTGTTTCTTCTTGTTCTTTGCATTTTTTTGGGTGATTAAGGAAGGGTTTGTTGTTTGTAACAATTCAAACAAGGAGAAGAAACAAGAAAGGAGGAGAAACTTAAAGTAAAAAACTTTTACATTTATGTTCTTTGCATATCCATACATGCATTTTAGATTCTGTAGTTTTCGGGTTGTTATGGTGTCGAAATCATAATTCAGACACTTCCAATGCATTCATATACATGTGATGCATGCAACCATGGCTAACCTAATAGTAAGCAAGTTTATACATGTAATAGAAGATGTATTGAACATGTGCAAAGTATTTGCTAGGTTGTGACTAACATGCATGTTGATTTGGAATAATTCGTTTAAATTGTAGAATTTTTTTAATTTTCTTCTGCAGAAATGTTTATAAGATGTTATATTATGTTTCTATAAAGGAAATTCCAATTGAATTCATTAGATATTTTATTTCGAATTAATATCCAGACTGTTCATATGTTGATTTTTGGGAATTTCTAGAAAACTGAATGCATGTGTTGATTTTGAAATTTTCGCATTAATTCTAGAAATTTTCTGTTTTTTCATAGAAATGTTTATAAGGTGTTATGTTATGTTTTTGTAAAAGGAAATGCAATTGAATGTCATTTTCTATTTTTTTACGAATTTAGTTTCAACCTGATGTTTGTATGAAGTTCTGGAAATTCTGGAAATGTGATGAACATGCATGCATGTAAATTCTATATGAGGATGTTTATATGATACAACCTGAGGGCTTCGCATCCAGAGATGGGAGAAAGGTATGCAAGCATCAGAAATCAATTTATAGATTGAAGCAAGCATCTAAGAGTTAGAGCATTCGATTTGAGAAGACAATCAAAGAGTTTGGTTTTTCTCAAAATCCTAATGAACCTTGTGTGTACAAGAAGGTTAGTGGGAGTGCTATCATATTCCTTATGTTATATGTGGATGACATATTACTAATAGGAAATGATATATCAAGTTTGCAATCAGTTAAAGTTTGGTTATTCCAGAATGTTTCCATGAAAGACTTTGGAGAAATAACTTATATGTTGGGAATAAAGACCTATAGAGATAGATCAAGGAAGTTGCTAGGTCTTTCACAATCAAGATACATAGATAAAGTGCTAAATAGGATTAGTATGGATCAGTCCAAGAGAGGGTTTCTTCCAATGACTCATGGGATAAAACTCTCGAAATCTATGTGTCCTAAGACTCAAGATGAGAGGATTTGCATGAGTATGATCCCATATGCTTCGATAGTAAGATCAATCATGTATGCTATATTATGTACAAGATCTGATATATTGTATGTTCTAAATGTTACGAGCAGATATCAACCAAATCCTGATGAGGGTCACTGGGTGGCTGTCAAGAATATCCTAAAGTACTTGAGAAGAACTAAGCATGTATTTTTGATATATAGAAATGGAGATCTTGTAACGAGCAAGCATACATATACCAGTTTTCAATTTGACCAGGATGACTCCAAATCCCAGTCAGGTTATATTTTCATAATGAATGGTAGAGCAATCAATTGGAAAAGTTCCAAATAAGAGACGATAGCAAATTTGATGACCGAGTCAGAGTACATTGCAGTTGCGGAAGCGACAAAAAAAGCTATTTTGATCGATAAATTCATTATGGAACTTGGAGTGGTTCCTAATATAGTAAACCTAATATTGTTGTACTATGAAAACAATGGGGCTATTGCTCAAGCTAAGGAACAGAGGTCTCATCATAGGTCCAAGCGCGTACTAAAGAGATATCACCTAATCAAGGAGATAATTGATAGAGGTAATGTGAAGATAGAGAGAGTACCCACAGATTAGAATATCACTAATCCTTTGACTAAGTCACTTCCTGAAGCAAAATTTGATTCTTGTGTACTCACCTATTTTATTGATACAAAGGCGATTGGCTTTAGTGCAAGTGGGTGATTGTTAGAGTAGAGCTCTAAAGACAATCACCTTTAGCACTTTTGTATAAACTTTATTTTGATTAATAAGACAAAAGGAATTTTTCATTAATTTGATATTCATTTGTATATGATTTGATATTGATCTTAAATCGAATTAATGAAGTCTATGATACAAAACATAGCATAAAGGAAATCATGATGAGATCATGATAATGATATTCCTATCATGTGCAATTATGTTAGTATCTAAATAATTCCTAGTTATAGGATTAATAAGATAGGACATTATTAATCTAGACAGACTAGCACATGTTATACTCCTTAATTTGATCAAGCAATGGATCTCACAAATTTTAAGCATGAGTTATTTAGAGTTAAAATGTGGATGCTTACTAAGAGAAGTAAGTATATCAAATGAACTACTATAAGATTATTGTATGGATGATCTATCGAATGTCAATGATTAATCTCATCATAGCAATGGTGCAAATATTCTTAGACTTGAGGTATTCAAGGATATCTTGGATATGAATCTTATGCTTTAACATCATTCCTTATTACCTTAAGATGAGGTCACTCTTAAGGTGATGATTGGGTACAACTATTTGTATTCGAAGGTAATTGGGTAATTAATAAAGGATTCACCACTCCTGATAGAAGGAGATGATACCTATGACCTCTTATTAGGTTCATTACTCATAAGTCTCTGGCCAGAGCAATTATGTGTCATTAAGAGAGTTTTTAATGACATATAGAGTAATGAGATCCCAGGACAAGAACTAACATCACTTGGAATAGATGTGACATAGTCAATCTAGTGAGAGTTGATACATAGCCCATGCTCCGAACCAAGTCGGGTATAGTATAGTGAAAGGACAAATTGCATGGTAATTGTCTATAGAAAGGTTTATAAGTTGGATAATTAACTATCGAAGAGTTCACGTGTTAATCTACTTATATTTTGGAAAATTGGCATCATGAAATCCTTCATGATTTGATTGAATTAAGAGTTAATTCAAGTGCCTAAAATAACTAGGAACCTAAGGTTACACACATAAAAGATTGGATGAAAAACATAGTGTGTATGGCCAAATTTAAACAGGCCTTGATCGTGGTCGAAGGTGGCCTAGGCCACAATCATGGCTCAATTGGCTATAATCGTGATAGAAGGCACGAATGGGTATGTAAGTGAGTTCTTAACTTATGTACATAAGGTTTTACGACTTCTTACTGACACAAGTGAGACCATAAGGGCTCTAGAAGTGTTCTAGAGTGGGAAAGAGATGTCTTGAGTCTTGTTCTTGCAATTCATGCAATTCTTGTATGAATCAAATTGCATGCAACAAGATTTTTGACCTATCTTCTATCAACTTGAGCATCTACTAAAACTCATACAGTTTGATGCTCAGATTACCCTTATACATTGTTGCTTCATCTTCTTTGCATGTTCTTGGGTGATTAAGTAAGGGTTTAGTGTTAACAACTTAAACAATGAGAAGAAATAAGAAAGGAGGAGAAATATAAGGGAAAAAAAGTTTTATATTTTATGTTCTTTATATATCCAGGCATACATGTTAGATTCTGTGGTTTTTGAGTTATCATGGTGTCGGAATCTTGATTCAGATTCTTCTGCTACATTCGCATGCATATGATGCATACAACCATAGCTAACCCAACACTTTCAGTTTTTAGAAATGCTTTAGTATGTTATTTTGGTTATGTTCTATGTAGCATTGACATATCCTCCAAGGGGGTATGTGGGTGTTACAGTCCAACACTTCATTACCCTCCACTTCAAACTTTCCAATTCTAACCTCCTCTATTCCTAAACCTTTATTAATAATTCCAGTAATTCCATCTCCAAAGAATGTTCCCAGATCTTGGAAGCAAGTTGTAGGGGATGAATCCCCCTCAACATTGTTTTATTCACCTCCTAAGGATATTGATGGAAGGCTAGTGGTTTGCCCCAACATTGAAGTCCTCAAGGAGGGAGCTTGGGTTTGGGAATCAGCTATGGTTGATTTCTTCTTTGGAAAAAGGCCATCTTTCCCTCTAGTCTCCCAGTCGGCAAACAAACTATAGAAGTCAAGAGGCTTGACAGATGTTCTTCTATCTGAAGAGAAATTGATCCTCTTCACCTTTAGCTCCACCATAGATACACAAAAAATTATGGAGGAAAGACCTTGGCACATTAGAAGCCGCCTAATTTTCCTACAAACTTGGTAGCCACACTTGAACCTTGAAACTTTTAAAGTCTAGAGTATCCCACTCTGAATTAACTTCCATATTATCCCAATACATATTATCCCACTTGAATATTGGACAACTTAAGGGCTTGGAGCTTTAGCCAGCTACATTGGAAGGTTGCTATGCATGGACGAACACACAACTAAAAAGAAGTGAGTCAGATTTGCATAAATGTGAACATTTCCTAGGAACTCCCTAAATAAATTCCATTTATGAGTTTAGGAGAGGAAGATAAGTTATGGGAAGATATAATAAAATTTCATACTAATGGAAACCACCTTTCACTAACCTAACAAAATCTGAAAAGTCATGGGAAAGTTGTTTAAAACAGGACCCTACCAAGAACTTATAGAGTTACCTGAAGCAGAAACTCTGGAAAACCACCTTTTCTTGAGAACCAAATCTACTATGTTTCAAAAGGATGATGTTGTTATATCGCCTGAAAATAAGGAAAGACAAAACAGTGAGGCAATGTAAAGTTCTCTATTAGCTCACATACAAAAAGACAAGGAACACAGTTTAACAAGTAATACAGAGCAGCAAGATTCACAAGCACTGAATATAACACATGGCATTCAAACTTAATTAGACAATGACTAGATCTTCCTAACCATAATTTAGATACCATGTTAAATGCATGAAGCATGAAGATCAATGTGACCAACCTCTACTTTGTAGATGATCTACCTTTATTTTGTAGGGCCTAGATGGACTCCATACAGATTTATTTGGTAGAACTTATCAAATTCAGAAACTTCTCTGGACTACAATTTAACCCAACAAAGAGCCATTTTCTCCTATCCAAAAAAGCTACTACTTTGGGCCCTCACATCTCTTAATCAACTGGAATGTTTTTGAAAGGGAAACCTCTTTTGTATCTTGGATTACTAATTTTGCTAAAAGACTCTCATATATGGAATGTGTCCCACTACTGGAGAAAATATAGAGAAGAGTCGGTCTGTAGATTAACAAGTCTTTATCATTAGTAGGGAAGGTTTAACTTATAAATTCGGTGTAAAACTCCCTCCATATTTACTGGAGCTTTCACATCTTTCTCTCTCAAGGTATCATCAAAACCGTTGATAGAATCCTCAAGAACTTCTCATGGAACCACCTAAATGGTGTCAAAGGTTTAGCTAAAGTGAAATGAGCTTATATTTGTTTTCCTAAAGATAAAGGAGGGTTAAACATAACTCCTATCAAAACTTCAAATCAACCCCTAATTGTGAAAAGACTATGATGCATCCCTATAGATAAGAACTCTCTTTAGGTGAAAAGACTATAATGGATCCTCATACTCTCATTTTCTTAACCAAATACTGAAATTAAGGGACGAAGTCTAATAAGGGATCTTTTGTAAATTTGGGAATGGCAATTTGACTTATGTCTGGTATGACAATTGAACTAGTTTGGGACATCTCATACATCACTATGGCAATATGGGTAGTTCTTAAACTACCTTACTCAAACTTAAACTCAACTCAACAATCACAAAGGGCACCTAAAACTTTCCTTAAAACTTAAGACATCTTTGACCATCATATCTTCCCCAACCTAAATCTTTGGACACTTTCCGCTCACATATTCAACCCATCCTTAAACTCACAAACAAGTCTACGAGAGATCTTCTAAGATGTAGGAAACAAAAAATGGAATGACACAGAGTTGTTTAGGGCTAGGTACTAACCCCAAAGGTTTCTTTCATACTATGGTTAGCAATCCTAAATAGGTTGTATACTGCTGATAGAATTCACCATCTGCAAATGGACAGAACATGTCCATTGTGAAAGATCTATGTGAAAATAAGAGATCATCTTTTCTCAATATGCCCTTATAGTAGTTATGTATGATAATCTATAGCCAACAAATGCCTATGGCTAAATTCAGAGAACATTGTCATAGAGGTGATCCAAAAATTCACAAACCATATAATTCCTCTAGACCCAAATAGACAAATCTAAGTTCTATCCCTAGGACTTTGATTATATGGATTATAGAAGAAAAGAAAACTTAGATGGTTTGGTGGAACCAACATGCCCAAAGAGGTCCTTGCATCTGAGATCTTCTATGAAATCAAAGAACTCATTCTATTTCGTAACCTCAATCAGACATGCAACACAACCATTTTAGATTCACTGAATGTTTAACTAGAATCTATGCTCAGAAGCTAATCACATGTATGAAAGAGAAGTAGAAGACACACAGTACAGTTAAAGCAGCAATGAAGAAATTAAAATACCTAACTGGTTGATCCAGCGTCGAAACCAACAGACTTCTACGAGACCCTCTCCATCTGACAAATTCCCTGGAGGAGACAAGAACGCCTCTTGAAGATGAAGAATCCATCTGTTGCCTTAATTCAAAAGCTTCACGATACTCTGTTTGAGAGGAGAAGTTTTCTTTACCATACGCAAAAGTTAAAACAAAGCCATGCATTCCATTTAAAAAAATTTATAGACATCCATTCTTTATACAAAATATACTTTCGAAAACATGTTCAAAGATATGCAATAGTTCTCAAAAATATGTACAAGGAAAAATAAAAATGCCTACACAACAACACTTGACGAAGTTTACTACTCACGAGGTGAAGACCCTGCTACTAAAGCCCCTGAGTGTGTACCTCGGAGGTTTTATTTAAAAACAGAAAATAAAGGGTGATCTGAACGAGCTCAATGAGTATTTTTGGTTTCCAATAAAAACATTTATACAAATATTAACCTCCATAAAAGAAAACCATTTCTTTTCTTTTCAAGTAATAACCAATGTTCTTACAAAACACATTCTTTTCTTTTCATAAGATCAATGCATAAATAAAACAAAACATATATATTTTTCTGAGATCAAGTTTCACTTTTCTTGTAAAGTATATAGCGAGGGTAACCAATATTTGCATGAACTTTCTTTTTAAACATAGACTATCACTAATTTTCTTTACCATATGGTACCCTTAGGTTTAAGACCACAAAGCTAGTTCTGCATCGCTTACCCATGCCTGGTTAACCTCTATATACCGATTGTTATGAAGTTAGTTCTATATCACTTACCCATAACGACATTAGCACTACATATAAATCAGTGGTTACGGAGCTAGATCTTTATCGCTTACCCTAATAGTACTAGCACATTATATACTCCACACATGCAGACAATGATTCACAGGACATACTGACAGATACAACACCACCCATGTTAGTGACATACGCCCCCTAAACACCGCCATGCGCGTTAGGATGTACTCTAATCTATATAATAGTATGTACAAAGACCTAACGACGTACCATAGGCTAAATCACAATTAATATATGTGTACCCCTTGTTTCAATACCAATTAAAAACAGATTCAAAATCCGTTTCTATGCCAATTTAAAGCACATGCAACGTTTAATTCAATTCCAATTCAAAGCATGTGTACATCTTATTAGTTTCCAAGTGCATCCAAAGCACAATTCAATGCTAAATCAAAGCATATGTAAACCTTATGAAGATTAACTTTTAAATTCAAGTAGTAGCCCCAATGGAATTTTTCATAAACAGGGTTTACGTAGTAAGGTAAAAACCATCTTAACAAATCAATTTAAATACACACTCACTATTTGTTATTTATTGTAAACTACCATCACGTGTCTGGTGCTTTTCCTTTATTGGTCTTGATTCTATAGTGATGAGAAAATTTTATTGTCTTACTCAGCTATAAGGGAGATCTTGAAGGGTTCCTAAAACCAAGCAAGTAAATCTATAACTTACCACCTTGTTTTACAAATTTTATGAAAAAGGGCTTAGCCAAAATCTTAGCATTTAGTAATATTAAAATTCTAATTTCCTTTTATTCAGCCATTAAACTACATCCATAATTTATACATGCTATCTTCTTTCCATTTAAATAACACATATAATATATACATTCTGTTTTCCTTACATTGAACCATTGAACTATGTACAACATACATGCTGCCCTTAAATAGCCATTAAGCCACATATAAAGCATCTACATGCTGCCAATTAACACCCATTTAACAACATACATAAGATATGGATATAAATGTTGTTTTCCTCTCAATTTACCATGTTGTTTTTCTCTTCATTTAACCATGCCTCCACTTGTTCCTTAATTTTAACATATCAAACATTCAAATTAGGTTTGAAGTCTTCTATACATTTGTTCCCATATGTCTCTAATTTTCATATCATCAAAATTCATTCCATTTCAACTTCTAAATTATGAAAGATGTACTAAACATGACAAGTTGCTTCAACACAGGGACAATATTAGGTTACCATAATCAATCTTAATTTTCAATATCATTCAACTAGAATTAAGTTTAAGTCTCTTCTAGATATTTTTACTACTATGTATTAGGTTTCATTTACAGTTAGAATCACCCAATTTGGAGTTCTTTAAACTAAGTTATGGCAAAAAAACTAAGACTATTCAAGGAAACTGAGAATCCTAATACACAATTTCACTAAACATAGTTAGGATCACTTTTTTTCAATCTTTTGGAAAATTGCAAGCTTTATTCAAATCATCTTCCAAACCATGGAAAATTAGTTACACCCTTCTTCTTTTAAGCTTGGCCAAAACCCACTTTTAGCTCCCTCCTTTTCTTTTTTTGTTTTTCAATCACAGATAACTCATTTTCACTCTCATGATTATGACAAAGAGAATAAAGCAACTGTCTTAAGTTTACTTCTTTAACACATTACACATGTCATCTTCCATCATGAATCATCAATCCACTATTCAACTTGTAAAATGATTAATTTGCCCCTAATCATAATGCAAAAAGACCTAATTGCCCATTAATAAATTTAATTCACTGACTAATCGAATTACAATCAAAAAATATTCCACAACGGGTTTATCATTAAATTGACCATGACATACTCTTATTAGGGTCAATACGTATTGACTGGATGCTTTAAAAAAAATATTTGAATAGGGTTAAAAACATCAATATCCATTATTTTCCGAAAAGAGCATTTCAAGTCCTAAACTTCCTGAATTCCTGAAATCCATCCAATCGGAATTATTTTCAATCCTTTTCAGTTCCATTAGACTATAATACTTATTATAAATATTTTTAATTCTTTTCTAGGTCAGATCCCCCAAAATCACTATTCACACAAAAATACTATTCAGTGAACATAAAAATTTACCTTCATTGAAAGGAAAGGTTTGGGTTTTACAGTGAATTTCTTAAATACATCAAGAAATAGCAAATTATTGATCTAGTTTACTGCTTTTCAAATGTGACATGTAACTTTGAGAGGTGTTTATTGAAAAGCCTGTGCTTGATTTGCCTTCTTACCTTTAACATTTTCATTGTTGAACATTTTTGTTAAAGAATACATCTTTTCTTTAGTCTTGATAGACTTTTCAACCTTCACAAATGTCTTTATTTCTTTAACACTTATGAAAGTAATTTCTTTTCCATACTTATTTCCATCTCCTTTTGGATTCACCTCAAAAGTACTAGGAAATTTTCTTAATGATTTTTGGAAATTATATTAGCCATTCGAATAATTTATACTTCATGCATGTAATTTTTTTCCAGTTGATTCTAAGAATTAGTCTTATTCTAATTAAAAAATTAACTGTGAAAAGTTGACAATTTATCAATCACATTTTTAGGTTCACCTTTTTCTTTTCTAATAGGTTGTTATGTTCAGACTATAACACATTTTAATTGTTTCTTCAAAATAAGTTTAGGCGACTATGACATATACTAAGCTTGCTCCATTTATATCTATAAATTTGTCATTTATAACTTTAATGTTATTAAAAAATTCAAAAACTAGAGAAGATGTTTAGATAACGTTAACTATTAGATAGCTATTTTGCTGTCATTTAGCAAGATAAGCAATAAAACTTATGATATTAGTGATAACATCTGTCTCATATATCCTTATTACCTTTTTTGACGTGTTTCTTTCACTAAACTATTAATTGTTATTTTACATATCTTTTAGCAATTTATATGCTTCTTCTTCAGTTTTCCTTATTAGAGCTCCTTATGCAATTGCATCAAAGTTCTTCTAATGCCACTCAATCAATTGTAAAATTATAAATTATCTTCAACTTAGGAAAACTATGATGAGGACCCCATCTCAACAACTGCTATTATGTCTTTTGTGCTTTATGTAAAATCTTACCTTTATATTAAGAAAAGTTATTAATCTCAATGCACACTAAATCTAGAGGTAAAAAATTTTACTAGTTATTTTATTTATCTTTGAAAAATACAGGAAAAAAGGTAAAGGCGAAGGGCTTCATCATTAACTCACTATATATGAACGTGTCACAATCTTAAGAAAATTTGTGTTGATATTTATTAAATAGTCCAATTAAATTCAATTTCTTAAATCATCTGCAACATTATTAGTTTCAATTCAAAATTATTCTCCTGAATGGTAAGATTCCTCATCATTGATTAAATATTGGCCAATGACAAGCCATAATTTTGCAAAGCCTTTGGTTAATTGACAGCTTTTGGATTGTTTAAAGTTTGGTTACTCAGTGGTATGTCATTCTTATTTCTTGATATTAGAACCACCTATAGGTTCTTATGATTGAATGATAGCTTCTCTCTTGTCTTTCCATTTTTTTGATACCCAGTTTATATATGAGATAAGAGGAACTATATTATTGCATTTAAACTATTATAAGAATCTAAACTAAAAGCATCAAACAAGAAAAGGAGAATAAATAAAATAAAATAAAAAGTAAAAATATAGTTATTTGGTACCGTATTAATAAATAATACAAGCCTTCACAATAGTTTCAAAAACTTGTTATGAATTTTTTAATGTAAGTGTATGTTATCAAGTATAAGTAATACATTCATAAAAAAGAGTATTGTCCTATGAGGATTGTTTCTATTAATTACTAAAATTAATCTGACTCTTTATTTAAATAACAAATAGTTGTAATTGAGTAATAAAAGATGTAATTTAAAATAATAAAAAACAAAGAATATAGAATGATTCATAATCATTATTAAATAGTTGCAGGACTTTTAATTTCACTAAGAATAATCTCATTTGAGTCACCTAATTTAGACAATTAAGACCTATTTTCTATATTTCTAGTGAATTTCTCTAATTTTATTACTAATATTTTTTAAACATCAATATCATATTCCAACAAGAAAGTTAGAGACATCTAAGTGAAAACTATAAACCCGTGGAATTCATTAAGCATAAGAACTTGATAGTGTTGTGCACAATTTCATAAGCATGTCTATTTTATGACAAACATATGATATTTCAATCCATGTATAATTTAATTATTATTTCTTTGTCTCAAGTTGAATCAAATCATGCTTTGTTAACCATATAATCATGACCATTAATTTTAGAATAAAATATTCGATATAGAATGAATTAATACTAAGAAAATTCAAGTACTTATAACGTAGTTATATTATAGCCCAATAATTTAAAAAAACCATAGCATGACAAAATTAAATAGCATAAACATGTTATGATTCATGATTTAAAAAGGAAAAAGTACTAGGAATTAAGTAAAAATAATCCCAATTTTCATCTCCACGTTCTTCCAATTTTTGTATGCGTTCTCTTCTTCTCTAAAACTATAATAAAAAACATTTTTTAAAAAATATCCCAAATAATATAAAAATAAACCTCCCCTTTAAAAAGCCCTAAAATCTTCTATCTATATCTCCTTTTAAAATTATGTCACTTCAAGTCCAAAGTTTCTTTATATATTTAATTTCACTAGCATAAAAAAAGTAGTTTTAGGGGGTTCAAAGGCACTATTAAAATTAAGTATGTAGTGAACTCTCATTCATATTAGCATCAAAGTTCTAATATTTCTATAATTTTATTGGCATTAAGAACAAAAGAGCTTCTTCTAAGTGTAAGGGTGCTTATACTTTTGCCAATCAGTACTTGAAAAAGGCTCCACGAAAGTTGTTATGACTTGTATTTTCTAATTATTTCCATTCCTTGATCCTTTATTTTGCTCTAAAAATATATCATATCTAACAAAATGATGCTAACTAGAAACATGCATAAAAACACAAAAAGTTACCTAATTTAATGTATTAAATTAGTGGATATAAACTCACTCATCATCTCCCTATTCCTAATAAAGCCAAAGACAAGTAAACGAGTGTATATTCAAGCAATATGATATGTTCATATTTTGAAGCTATAAAATCATACCAACTAGTTTTCAAATATGAATTTTTTCTAAAGTTAGAAAATTTTTTCTAACAAATTCTAAAAGTTTGATTTCAATTTTTACATTAGATAGGTTAGACTTTAAATTTCACTTTATAAATTATATATTCGACCTTTTCTTTAACGATAAAATACTTTGGTATTTCTATGATGGTTTATATAGAGTTGATTTTGATCCTACTTAAGAATGCAATAAGCATTATAAAATTAGTGTTATATAGATTGCATTAAGTAAGAAAACAGACAAGTCTACTAAATGTGTCACTAAAAGTGCGAAGGCTCTTGAGATCATATACAATTAATTTCTTTAGACCATTTTCTACCCCTTATTTGAGTGCTTAAAAGTATTTTTCATTAATGACCACTCCAGGTTTATTTTTCTTTATCTTTTGCATACTAAGTCAAAGACATTAAATGCCTGTATGGTTTTGAAAGAATCATTAGAGAAATAAAAGTAAAGATTGATTAAGATTATAAGATATGATATGGGCAGACAATATTATGGTAAATTAATGTAAATGGGACAACATAAGTGTTTAGTTACTATATCTATTTATAAAGGATGCTTTATTCAACAATATATGATGTTAGACATAGCATAATAGAATGGCATAGTAGAAAGAAGAAATTATAACCTTATAGATATTTTCACAATCATCATTAGTAATTCATATCTCCCATTAAGTTTATAGAGAAGAATTAAAAGTTATAGTTTATATCTGAATTATGCTTCCATTAAAATTTTTATCCTAAAGCTCTTTTAAGATGTGAAATTAATGAAAACCAAGTTTAAGACACTTACACATATGAGATTTTTCCCATTGCATTAAGGATTTATACAAAAGGCTTATATTACCTACCTAAGCCTTCCATCTACTTTATGAAAGTGAAGGATAATAAGTTACTATAATAATTGATGGTACTGCTTGTGCAATTATCACGTACAATCATAAAAAAATTAGACTACGATAATCAATAATTATTATATTAAATATGCAAATAACCTCAAAGGATTGAGATTCCATTATCCTCAAATATACCAATAATAGTTAAAGCTAGAAATGGAATGTTTCTTGTGCATTTTGAGTTTATTAGGAGTACTCCATATCTAGTTGAATTAGATGAGGCATCAAGGTCTTACGATATATAATAGATGCATATTTGACTATAACTTTACACCCATATTTGATGTATTTTGCTTCATATTTTATACTTTTATCATATATTTGGCACTTAGTTCCTTCCAAGCATGTTTATAGAGCATAATTGCCTTCACAAACTTAACGGAGAAGAATTCAGACAAAAACACGACATAAATCGAAGAGTTTATGCACAAAAAGGATACATGGCCATGCATGTAACTATGAACATCTCTTATACTGTGCATATTTTTTATTTCTAAAGAATTTGGTCATGCATGATTTGATGTAAAACCATACATTAGACTGTGCATCATCCAAACCCCTAGAACTTAAAATAAAAGATGATTTCGGACAAAAACATTCTTAAACTCTCAAAGGCAACTTAAGAGGTGATTTTGACCCAAAAGAGTGGGATACACGAAGAGTTCATTGTAAGATCCATCATAATACAAGATTAACCTCTATATCACAATAATACTCGATAGAAGGCAACCAGGGAGATTTAAATTTTTTATCTCATTGTTTTCAATTTTTTTCCTTCTTTGTATGTTTTATTTCATATTCTGGTGTCTAACTAAATATCTTATTAGTATTTAGGATAGATGAACCTTATGTTAGTACTTTGATATGATTTGATTATTTTATTAATGCGCTTGATTAATTGATATATTATGATAAAAGTACATGTTTTAGTTATGTTTTAATAGATCCATAATATTATATCATAAGCTAATTTCATCATAGAGATTGAAAAATAGTGTTTATGAATAGATCTACAGTAACTGAAAGGAGCTGATTGCAACACCAGCTATTAACATACCATAGGAGTCTCCACAGTCTAATAAATCAGTAAGAAAATTGCATGATAATAAATCAATCTATTAAGGGAATAGGGGGATTCGAAACCTAGATACTAATTTTCTTATATCAATAATTTACTAAGTGTTTGCTTTAATTATCTTATTAAATCCTACTGCTTGTTTATTTTATTTATTTAAGTTTTAGTTTCTTTAGTACAAAAATCACAATCAATTCATAAACTAGATAATAGATTAACGATAATTACTTGTAATCACTATCCTCATAGGATCGACTTATATTTGTCGGTACTAGCTATAGCTATACCATGCACTTACATTAATTTATAAGTGACACACTTAGATAAAGTGAATCAAGTTTTTAGGGTCATTGTCGAGGACGGTGATATTGGGAAAATCATAGTTTTATAAATCTATTCATTACTTTACTTTCTTTTACTCTATTTTATTTTAGCTTTTGCTTTACGTTATTTAGTTTGTTTAGTTTGGTAGTTTATTTTCTTAGTTTTAGACTTAGAATCCAGGTCAGTTTATATCTAAGAACCTACTAGACATAGACCCTGAGATTGAAAGAATTGGGCTAAGGAATCTTTATAAACAAATCTGTGATATTTTGAGCTAGATCGTTGAATAGAAGATTTGGAAGGACACATGGACACTAAGGAATCTTACAATATAGCGAACCAATCATAGACAATGTTTAACTACGCTAGGCCAGACTTAATTGGCGTAGAATCTAACATAGTGAAACAGAATATTTAGGCGAACAATTTTAAGATCTACGATACCTTTAAAATAAATTAAGCAAATGATGACGCCATCAGACTACTTTTATTCCCATTCTCCTTAAAAGGAAAGGCTAAACAGTGGCTAAACTTGATACCATGTTCATCACTTACCACCTGAGATCAAGTGGCGGAAAAATTCTTCCTAAAGTACTTTCCTCTTAAAAAGACTACAAAGCTGAGAAATGAAATCTTGTCATAATCCCAAACTAAAGGTGAGTCACTATATGACAACTAGGAGAGATTCAAAGAGATGCTCCGATGATGCCCACACTTATGGATCCAAATCCAAACCTTTTATAATGGTCTAAGTCAAATTATGAGGCAGTTAATCGATGCAGCAGTTAGATAGATGCTAAACAATAAAATACCTGAAGTGGCCTAAGAGTTGATGGAGGATATGGACATGAACAACTATCATTGGTGTTCAACTAGAGCACAAACCAAAAGGCCAGTAGGAGTATAAAAGGTGGATGTGGTGATACAATTGGTGATACAAGTGGAGGCCCTGAGCAAGAAGATAGACAAAATCACTATGGTTCCACAAGGAAGGGTGATACAGTGTGAAGAATGTGGGTTAGATCACCAAGGACAAGAGTGTCAATCAGCTTAACTAAGCACGTGGATTATTTTAGGAACACTTTAAAACATTAAAATAACCCGTGGAATAATACACATAATCATGTTTGAAGGAACCACTCCAATTTCTCATGGGTAACCAAGGACAACAACGAAACATGCCTCCAACTGGATTCTAGCAGCAAGCATCATAACCAAGGAAACCTGATATGGATAAGCTAATTATGGATTTTATTTAAGAATCTAGGACGAAACATTTGGAAACAGATGCATCCATACAAAACTTGAAAATTAAAATGTACCAAATGGCCAAGTCAATGGCGGAGAGACCTAAAGGGATTTTATCGAGCACAACTGAAACAAATCCTAAGGAGAGGATAATGGAAATCACCTGGACCACTAAAATGAAGACAATAAGAAGAAGAAAAGAAAATGGCTATTGAGAGTTACTTAAAGATTAAATGTAGTTTTCATCTGAAGAGTCAAAGAGTATTAATCTACATTTCCATATCTTATTAGAGCACAGAGAAAGACATCAGAAGTAGAGTTGAATAAGATCCTTGATCTCTTAGAACAATTGAAGACAGAACTTTCACTTATTGAATCATTGAAAGAGAGATTAGTAAACAAGGAATCAAAATATTTAGAGATGAAAATGTTGAGTGAGGAGAACTCCGACAAGTAGATTAAACTACTAAAGAAACAAGCTGACCTATAAAATTTTTATATTCCCTATACTATCGGTAGTTTAAAGGTGGATAAGGTTGTGGCCGATTTAGGGACTGATATAAATATGATGCCTTACACCTTATTTCAAAAAATAGGAATATGAGAACTTGAATCGGCTGGGATATGCATTCAAATGGCTAAAAGATTATTAAGAATCCCTATGGGAATCATTGAAGATGTACCTGTTAAAGTCGATAAGTTCAAGTTCCCTATTGATTTTATCATTCTGGACACAGAGGAAGATTCAAAAATACCCTTAGTCCTCAATTGACCATTCTTACCCTTTGTTAAGTTACTCATAGATGTTGATGGAGGCATGTTAACTTGAGAATAAAGCATCAAAAGGTTACTTTTGGGATCCTTAATGTCAATAATAATTCATTTGAATTTCTAGATGGTTTAAAGGTTGACGAGTCTTGTCATGATTTTCTACAGGACTCCAAATGCTAGGATCCACTGTGGAAGTCACAAATTCAAGTGAATAAACCAAAACGAAAAGGTGGTGGAAAGTGTAGAAAGGTAGCTCATCTAAAGGTTATACTGCTACAATCATATGATTCATTCGAGCCAGAAAAGTATGTTGACCTACCAATCGTCAAAAAAGCATAGCATGGGAGAAAACCTATAAATTCGATATTACTTTGTTTTAATTTTCATTTCAAATTAGGTTTTAATTTTATTTTAGAGTGTTTTTTTATCATAACAAAATTAAGCACCTTGAGAAACATTGTGCATAATTGTGACTTTAGGGGTAGTGTCTTATATGTTATAATGCCAATGTGCAAAGATCTTCATGTTTAAGGGTTAAATTTTAAAGTTACACATTGTCTGAACACACAACTATTGTTTTGCATGTTTTAATGCACGCCCAAGCACCAAAAAGTGCAAAATCTTGAAACATTATGATTAAGTTGAGTGCATAGTTTAATTGAAGTGTTTGCTATTAGTAAAGTTTATTTACATTTAATTTTTATCTCATTAGGTGAATCCTAAATTCAAAAAAATTTGTTGGATTCATAAAGTAAATTTTCTTAATTTTTAATTATAATTGATATGATAATGCGTGAAAGGAAGTATTTATGCTTTTGGATATAATTTTCGTTATTCATATCAATAATAATTTGGATTGAGAACTTTCACTATCTACAATTGTTTGTTGTTTATTATGTGATAAAGGATATATGGGCTAAGTGAAAAAATTATACATGTATTTATCCTTAAGCAAGACCCATTTACATATATTAAGTTTGATTAAGGAGTTATTATTTGATAATAATTAGTTAAATATTTTAATTTCAATTTAAATTTAAATGAAAGAATATCTTTAATGGTAAAATATGCTAAGAATATATAATCAGTGAGTTATTAGTTACCTTAACGTTTATATAAATGCTTTTACAGTAGACTTGTGCTATAAATTTTGAAGTAAAGATCATAATACTACATCTTCCCAAAAAAATTAAAAGTGCTATCAATTTTGAGGCAACGATTAGAAGACACCCTATCCAAAAATTTATAAGTTCTCTATAGGTTTCTAAGAAACAAGTTTCCTCCTAATTTTAGATTTTTGTTCTAATAAGCACGAATATAGACAAGCTTTTAAAAAACTGAAGATGAAAAATTGTATTAAAGCTCACAAAATAGGAAAGTTACAAAGAAAGGCCTTGTAACCTTGGATACAATCTCTAAACAAGATTGCTATATTCAACTGAAAAAAAACTAATAAATATGCTATAATCCCAGATGGTGCATCATCTTCATACTAAAGTAATAATTAGTATAAACTTATTTGCACAATGAAAGAATTATGTTCCGTCTAATAGTTTCTATCTCGATTGCATCTCCATGTTGGCCTTTCCTCCAATTTTACGGCAGAGCAAGGTTTCTTTTATCCTGTTTTGACCATTAATTGTTCAGGAAAGCTAGCATGTATATCAGCACTTTCCCAAATTTTCTATCGTTTCTCCCCCTCGACACTGCATAGATAGAGCAGTTGAAGGCTAATATGAAAACTTCCAAGTCTCCTTAGTGTTATATCTCAGTTTGCTTGCCCAAAGTCTAATCTGCCCTTTGATTCTATCCTAAATTTTCAGTCTCTCCTTTGGTGCCAACCACAAGATGAAGGGAAATTTGGAAGTGTTTTGTCCTTCTCACTCTCCACCGATGTTCCTTAAATAAGTGTACGCATGATTTGTTTTTGAACTTCTGTAATTTATTCCTACGCCATAGAATGTATTATGATCTGTCGGCATTAAAGATATAACTTGAGAGATTATCTTTAATAAATGAGAATCCTCTCAAATCATATTGCCAGTAATTAACTTGTATAATCTCCTTTACTCTAAAATCCTCAATCAACACCGGTCCAAGAATTTGTGTCTCAAGGATCCCATCCAAGCCCCCAAGCCACTCCATAACAGTTTTATCTGTGCGTGAAGTTTTATTTATTGTTATTGACGTAATCGTTTACATTCTACCGTCAGTTTCACGATAGAGTTAGTTCCTACATAGCAGTCAACCCGTCCAGTTAAAAGGGAATTCAAGCCACGCCATAGAAAAGAAGAAAGAAACACCTTTAGAGTTATAAACCATTGAACCAAGAATAGTATGCCTTACCTTCTCTCTGATGTCCTGCAATATGGCAATTATCACTGCCATTGCCATCAAAAACCGCTACTCACGTCTCACTCTTATAATTATCTCCGTTTCCTTTTATCCTCACACCTGGCCAAACACTCTTTCTTGTAATGATGGAAAGTCATTATACCCCTCAAATTGGCTTCATTTCTTAAATTAGCTAATTGAGTCTCCTGGTCCTAGAAAATGAGAAACGCCAAGCAAACATTGGGATTCACATGGTTCGCATGATTTGGACATGCAGGTAAATGAGGTGTATAACTGCTCAGTAAATAGAATAGTTGCAACCACATTTTCAATATTAATTGTATGTACTGCAAAGGGTTGTTATCTGTATAATACAACCTGCGCAGAGTTTTAATCCACATGTAATTCACGAAGTCCAGGTCGGTCTGGCACAGGTTCAGAAATATATTTAGCAATAAACATTTGAAACATCAAATTGGAGGCCTTGGGACACGGATCACCTTATTTATCCTGATCCCATTCTCCGAAAAAGGAAGCGAAGCCTTCAGAAACACACGCAACCTCACAGATTCCTGAGGAGTCAGTCCATTGTGTCTTGACTGGAAGGTCAAAATTCCTCGAGAAGTATATCGGATAGAGAGGGTGGGTGGTGGGTGGTACTGGCAAATAAATACCTGACGCGAGAAAGCCGAAGCTCCTTAACACTAACTTGTGCATTGTATTGCACTAGATTTGGGCCTTGTTCACTCCCGTGACAGCCCGTAACGACAAATACTAATGCATCATTTCTCCCATGTATATATAATATATGTTCAACTACTGCACAAGATCTCAGAGGCTGCATAAAATTTGGTATACGATTCTAAATTAACAGTAATGAAATACGGGAGACGTTTCGGGATTTATTGTACAATTGGACTCTACTTTGGATGTCTATGAATAGATAGGGCCCTTTGACTAGGAAGTGCACTCAAAGGCGATTGGACAGAAACGTGGGGACATTCACGTGGATTGGTCCTTATCTTTTTATGGAATGAGTTAAAGTTCTTGAAAAATCATCAAAGTTACCTAGACATATAGGAACATCAAGATGTGTAGTCCCACTCGAAAGTGAGCTAGTTTCAGTGCATCACTAATAACTTGCCTTTTACTTTTTTTTTTTTTTGGTTTCTTTGAATGACTAAACACTGTAAATCTGATCTTTCAAAACCTCAACCCCACACATTTACCATATTTATTCTTATATTTTCTTGGATATTATTAACATAGGTTGGATTTACAATTAGCCTACGATTTCCATGTTTCTTTAGAACAGGAGAAATGGGCAACCAGCAACTATTAAAGAATCCCTTAATGGGAAATCTCAAGGTTAGCAAAACTGAAATTCAACAGATGTCGTTACTCCGTCTATTGTAGAATTGCTAGAATTGGGGCACTCATCGAGGAAGAAAATGAAAAGTATATGGGCATACTACATATATTCGCGTCTTTCCATAGAGGAAAAAATATATATCGATTAAATATAGTTAGTATGAGTGGTTCAATACTTTTATCCCTTAATTAGAGGTCTCGAGTTTAAGTCTTAATAATGGAGAAACTTGTTTGGCCAATACTTTACTTTTTACGGACTGACCCGTTGCAAGCGGGCATTAATCTAGATGTGGATGACTTAAAGGCATCTTCTCATAATTGGGACCTTCTTAAGACACTTTGAGGGGGAAAAAAAGAGAAAAAAAACATATATCACTGGTGAGAAAATGCACATCCAATTTTTTGCTCCTTTATCAAATTAGTGATGGAATTGATTGACGGTCTTCTTTCTCTTCTTATGTGGATTTTGTCTCACAATCTCAACAAATATAGAAAAGGTCTGATATCTTTCTCAAAAATATTGTACGTCGTTGGCTCAGATAGCAATAAGTTTTTCGATCCCATGATTAAAAAAAAAAACTAATGATTTGCACGGCATGCACACAATGTAAACGACCATCTGTAGGACCTATATATTGTCAGTTAACCAACTTATGTTGCTAGCTAGCTAGGGTGTGTGGCTCTAAGAGGAGAGGAATTAAAGATTGGAAAAAGAAGGATTTTACTTTTGGAAGATAGGGAGCACTTGGGAATTCGGTTTTGTCTAACCATTTAGGAGACATGCA
The DNA here is from genome assembly GCA_027575705.1 of Erythroxylum echinodendron. Taxonomy (NCBI): domain Eukaryota; kingdom Viridiplantae; phylum Streptophyta; class Magnoliopsida; order Malpighiales; family Erythroxylaceae; genus Erythroxylum; species Erythroxylum echinodendron. The sequence continues at coordinate 22,046,567 of JANZXR010000002.1, read as the reverse complement.
CAACAAAATGCAACAACTACAAATTATTAATTCGACATATAGTTATCAAAGTTTATTTATCTATACCAGATATGAGTTTTACTAAATACCAACAGCTTAATATGGATTAGATATTTGGTCTTCGTCTTCAATCTTATAGAGGTCATTTCGTTACATTATTATTTTATTTTATTTTATTTTTTCATTTCATGTTTCTAAGTTCTATTGTTATCAAAAAATTAAATTTATTTAACTGATAATATTAAATTAATTATTCTTTTTTGCTAACACTAATAAATAAACTTTAGAGGAAATTAATTTTATGTTAAGTTATCATGCGATGTTTAATATTAACAATTTCATCAAATTTTTATTGAAATTTAAACAAAATTAGAAAAATATAATCAAAATTATTTCAAAAAATTAAGTTTTTATTTAATAAATTCATTAAATAATTTTTTTAAATAAACACATTATTTTTAAAAATAATTCAATTCTTATAAATATTTAAAAATAAAATGTTCATTATTGATTAATTAAATTTTAGTGGTGATAACTTCTAATTATTATATAGTATAAATAATTAAATAATATTTATCTACTAGTACTAAAATTAAATTGTTACAGAAAATGAAAATGAAAATAAAAATATTTATTATTTATAAATTATAAAACAGAAATAATTAAAAAGCAACTAAAGAATTTTTTTATCTTGACACTCCATTTGAATAAGTAACTCATAAATTTTAGTTTTACATTAAATATAAATCGTCAACTATTAAAAATTTGCATAAATACTTTTATTGTTTCGTTTTTTTTTAAATAAAAGTGTAGAATGTTAGGACGGGAAGCCCGCAGGACAAACTATTAGTTATAAAATGATACTTATGTAATATAATCTATTTTTTTATTTCCATGAATCATAAAGCCATCTACGATTAATAAAAGTCTAAAAATAAGGCTAAACACCCAAAAATCTTCCCCTCTAACTAAAATACAGGAAAAACACGTTATTCTCTATCATCTACTTGAGATATATACTGACAAACTTAATACAAAGCTCATACTAGTTTCTGGAACCAATTTGGTCAGCATATTACCACCATTCAAATTTATATGAACCTTCCTCAATATTAATTGTTGCTCTTCTATTATAGTCCTTGATTAATAATATCTGAAGTCTATGTGCTTTGTATGAGAATGATACATGGTATTTTTGCTCAAGTCAATTACACTTTCACCATCACAAAATAATACATAGTCTTCTTGCTTCACATCCAACTCTTGATGGAATCTTTTCAGCTAGAGCATCTCCTTCCAAACTTCCAATGTAGCTGCATATTTTTCTTTAATTGTAAATAAAGACACACACATTTTTAGAACAAACTTATATAGAAAACCTGAAGTAGATTTTCTTCCATCAAGATCCCCAGCCATATATGCATTCGTAAAACCATCTAGAGTTAGCTCACTATTACCAAAACACAATCTCCACTTCAATGAGCCTCTCAAGTATCTTATAATCCATTTCACTACTTCCTAGTGAACATTCCCTATATTTGACAAGAATCTATTTACCATCCCAATAACTTGAGCAATATTTGGCCTTATTCATACGATTGCATACATCAAAGACCTTACTATAAATGAGCTTGGAATAGAGAATATACCATATTTTTCCTTTTCTGTTGAGTGAAATGCGCACGTACATAGCTTGAAGTGTTGCTAGTTGCATGCTAACTAAATTGGAATGCTGTATATTATGGAGCTTGTTTTAAGCCATAAAGACTTTTCTTCAACTTGTAGACCAACTTTTCCGTACCTTTAATTTTGAAACATTCTAGCTGCTTCATGTATATCTTCTCTTCCAAATTTTCATGCAAGAAGGCTATTTTAACATCTAGCTATTGGAGTTTAATATCTAAATAGGCAATTAAACTCAAAACTGTTCGGATTAGGGTCATATTGATTACAGGTGAAAATACTTCATCAAAGTCAATATCCTTCTTTTGACCGAATCCTTTCACTACCAACCTTGCCTTGTACTTTACCAGCTTGTTTCCATCTCTCTTTATTTTGAACACCCATTTATTCTTTAATGCCTTTTTGCCTTTTGTTAGTTTTACAAACTTGTATGTATTTTTCTTCTTTAAAGAATCCATCTCTTCCTTTATAACTACAAGAAATCTTTATCTTCACAAGATGTAACCTCTTGCACATCCTCAAGCTCCTCTTTATCAGTAAGTAATAAGGATTTAGAACTTTGATACGTTGTAGAAGGCTTTTTCTCCCTTGTCGACCTTAGAAGCTATACTTCATCAGCTGTTGGATCCAATTGCTTCCCTTGCTCATTATCTTCAATGGATTCATTTATGGTACTATTTGGATGTGGTTCGTGTAGCTCATCATTATCCTATTGTATTTGATTACTAGCAATGTGTTTTTGGTCACACACTTCATCTTCTTCATTTGTAGACTGCTTAATAGTTAAAGGAATTGGTGAAGAGCTAACTATTTCATTTGATGATTCGTAGTGTGATGATTTATCTCCACTCAGAAGATCATCACCTCTCTTGTGCTCCTGAAACACTACATCCTTGCTCTTGACCACTTTTTACTTCTCTAGGTGATAAATTTTGAAGCCAAACCGATCACCTCTATATCCAATAAAGATGTAAGGTATCAACTTTGAGTCAAGCTTCTTTCGCTGATTCTTAGGTACGTATCTGAATAACTTATATCTAAAAACTCTCAAATGATGATATGTGGGATCTTGTCAGTCTACGCTCTCTCGAGAATCTCAAAATCTAATAAAACTTATAGAACTCAATTAATTAGGTAAACTATAGTTCTGACTACTTCTCCCTAAAATGTCTTTTAGCAACATAAATATCCTGAGCATGCAATTAACCTTCTCCACTATGGTTTTGTTTATCCTCTCAACAACCTCATTGTGCTGTGGAGTCCCTGGTTTGATTTTCTTATATCTAATGCTATGCAATGTACAACATTCTTCAAACAACTTGGAAGTATACTCTCCTCCATTGTTTATTCGCAGGCACTTTAGCTTCCTCTCTGCTTCCTTTCTATCATAACATGAAATTTCTAAAAAGGTTCAAACACTTGACTCATAGAGTTAAACATGTACTAAATTCTTTCTCGAAGCACCATCAATGAATGTAAGAAAATATATGTTACCTCCTAGTGACTCATGCTCAATAAGATCACAAACATCTAAATGCACCAACGCTAATAACTCCTACTTCCTTACAAATCTTCTTTTGGGAGGGACTATATGCTACTTTTGAGCGAAGCAATGATCGCAAAGAGTAAGTGGTTGTGAGTTCTTAATTGGGATAAAGGATTTTCCAACCAGCAATTTTAGTCACTTCTCACTCATGTGTACCAATCATCAATTTCACAGATTCGATCAAGATTCCTCTTCAACTGTGTGTACTTCTCTGCCACTATACACATTTAAGTGTATCTTGTAAAGTGAGCAATATAACTATACTCGGGCAATAATCATGGCACCTTTAAACAGTTTCCACTTCTTATCCCCAAAATTTGCCGAAATCCTTCTTGATCCAACATATTGGATGATAATAGATTTAGTCTTAGATCAAGGATATGTTATACATCTCTTAAGGTCCATAAGCATTTGACGTTTCTCTGAACTCAGATATCACTCATACCTTCCACCTTGGAAAAAATTTGGTTTCTCACCTTTGCAATCCCAAAATCTCCACTGTTATAGCTAGAGAAGTGTTCCATATTTGGAACAAAATGATAAGATGCTCCTGTATTAGTTAGCAATGCAAAACCAAAATTACTGACATGGAAGCATTCATTAGTTGCATAAAATAGGGCACCTCATGATCTGTACTTAAAGCAGTTTCAGTTATACTCTTAATGTCACCATTATTCTGATGATCTTCCTTTTTTGATCCCTTTTCCACTTATAGAATAATCTCTTATGTGTCCTAGTTTATCGCAATAGTGGCATGTCTTCACATCTTTGTCACTTCTAGACTTTGAATGGTTCTTAGACTTGCCAAGACCTTTAGGACCCCTACTCTTATTCCTTCCCCTGCTTTTTGTCATAAAAGCCTGCATGTTGTCGAATCCAATCTCCTCTCTTCCGATTTCTTCATTAAACATACCCTTTTTTATTACATTCAAAAAGAACACACCTTCAAGAGTTGAACTATTAATCATAACCACTAGTGTTTCACAGTTATTTGGTAGAAAACTCAACAGAAATAGAGATTGAATCTCATCATCAAGAATGATCTTCATTGTACTAAGCTTGTTGATTATATCCTAGAATCACTTAGATGGTCTGACACTGATTTCCCAGCTTTTATCTTCAAGTCTACAAGCCTCTTAATTAGAGAGCCAAGCCTTATTATCAGTAATCTTCCTTTCATACAGACCTTCTAACTTCTTCCATAGCTCAAAAAGATTCATTTCTTTAAACACATGGTAAATATGCTAATATCATTCTATCATATAATAGTGTCCAAAGTTTTTCACTTCATCTTTTCCCATTCTTTGTCTGACATATTTCAGTTTTTAATGAAATATCATCTTCACACCTTTTTCCAAATCAATAGGATTAAAGAGATCTTTGCAATACCGAGCTCCTACATCATAAGCTTCTATATTGAGTAACTTGATGATGTTAACTTAACTATAGAGATGTTTCCACCTTCTATGACGATGGCTTTGGTAACACTTATTAGGAGACAAACAAGTCAACTCTCTACAAGATTAATCAAATATTAATGACAAAAAAAACTCTTCAAGTTGGAGCAGGAAAATAGTATGAGAATAAGAAACTTTAAATGATGAAACAAACACCAATATTTACGTGGAAACCCCTCCAATATAGAGTGAAAAAATCATGGGACAAATAAAAAAATAAATCCACTAAACCCAATAAGTATTTACAGAAAAGTTGATCTCTCACCCCATAACATCAATTTGTCTCACAAAGTTTCAGGGTCAAAACTAAAGTTGATGTTACAATCAACAATCACACAATCCAATCCCCAAAACAATCAAACACTCTTTGCCCTCTCTCAGTTTTTCTCAGTTTTAGACATTGTAGTTGCACTCTTTACAAAAACCTATGTCTTTTTTCTCTTCTATATTATAAAATAATTTAGTTTTTTTGCAACTTACACGGTCATTTACACGACCATGTAAGTAACCATCTATCTTTATAACACCTCCTCATTTGCCAACATACATGGTTACAGAGAGTTACAAGGTCTCCACATATGGTCATGTATCACACGAGCGTGTACATGACTGTATATGTCTTCGCCTCTTCACACTTTCTTCACACAATTAAAGAGACTTACAGATTGATCTACAAGGTCGTGTAAGTCAAAACACGGATGTGAAGCACTCTATATGGTCGTGTATCTCTCTAGAAAAGATTTTACCATCTTGTCTTTACTTGTTCGTCATTCCTACTAACCATAAAACTGTCTATAATCACTGAAAGTCTTAAAAAAAGGCTGGAAACCCAACATGGCTCGTAAATTCAGGGTATTAAAGCATCTGGCTATACCATGCATCTATGAATTATCTTTTGACTAATGCTAACAAGTCTACGAAAGATGTAGTCATCAAATATGTCAGAAAATAACTCTTAGTAATCTCTTTTAAGGATTAGAGAAAGTTATTGACTTCTGAAATTTCAATTACAAAATTAAAGTATATGAGTGATTCAATTCTATAAATATACGAACATCCTTGTACTAAAAAACCTTAAGTGTTTTATAGAGAATTTCAAATTGAATAAATATTTCAACTAAATTTTATAAGAAAGAAGATACATTGTATAATTTGTATGTGGCAAGTAAGAAAATCAAATAAAGTATTTTAAGTTAGCATTTGAAATGGACTTATTTGAACAAATAAAGTGTAGATATCGCAATAAAAATAAAGGAAGTATATATGTATCTATAATTATGTGCGAAAAGATTTTTTGAACTTTTTTTCTTAAATTGTTGTTTGTAGAATGTTGAGAGATTTAAACTTCACTAATATTTATGTCCAATTGTAATAGTGTGATTCTTAAAGTAAAAAGTCTATAACCTTAATTTAATATGTCTATCTAATTCCTATTTTAATTTAATGAATTTATTTATTTGACAACAATTATTTTTTTATATATCACTTACAAATCTAATGAGAAAAAATGTGAATTTTGCATCATGTTTATAAGGTTGAACCATATAAATCTTTTGGCTTGCTTATTTTCCTTTTTATTTTATATCTCTTTGTATTGATTTTCAATAAATTGAAATTTCTTTCTAATTAAGTTATTTTGTTTAATGTCTTTTAATCAATTGATTGGTTGTAATTCTTACGACACAATTATTTAAAGTCATTCTTTATTTTATTTTAATTAATTGATAAATAAGATAAATTTTATGGGACAAATGTATATTACAAATAAAATTATGAGGAGAGTATAATTATTAAGATTTATATTATTATGTACTATCCCTAAATTGTTTTTAATCATTATTTTAATGAGTATAGGCATTGATAAATGTAAAAAGCTAATATACATCATTTTTCTTCCTTATTAAGAAAGTAGTTAATCTCATAAACAAATATAGAGATACTTAAACAAATGTGTAGTTGTTTGTTAAAAAAGAAATTTACTAAATTAACTCAATAAGAATTCCATTTAAAATATTACTTGTATATCTATGAAAATTTTTATTATGATGACTATATAAATAATCATTTGACTTGAAATCTTCAAAGTATCTCATATAGCGATTATTATATTTTGATACTACTTGTGACCTATCTTTGTCAAAGGTAGTTCAATCAGTAATCTATAGATATAACATGAATTATATGGAGGTATATGAGTGAGCAATATATGATTCATCATCCTAAAGTGATTAGAAAGAATATTTTGTTGGTCTCGATTAGTATTGGTTTAGAAATTATTGGTCAAGGTGAAATGAAATTTAAAAATAATTTCAAATGTCACTAATAAAATCAATTACTAATGGTAGATAACTAATATGAATGAACCTAAATAGAGTGTCTAATTAGAATATTGTATGATGAAATGATAAAATTATGTGAAAAAACAAATACATATAGATTTGTCCAAATCACTTTGACATTCCTAATATTGAAGTTGATGCATTATTAAACACCAATCTTGATCTATAGATACAAATTATTTAATTAAAAAATAAAGATAAGTTAAAGGTGTTTAATTTATATAATTATAAATATGAATTAAGTTCATAATTTAATCCATTGTCAACATATTTAGGAGCCCGATGAGTTGTATATGAAGAATAGTTAATAAGAGAAAAAGGTAATTTAGTTCAGTTAGATCTTTTTAGTCAATATTGAAATTTAGGGGTAAATTAAATATCAAAATTACGACCATATAAGATCAAACCTGACAATTCTAATTAAATATTAATATTGACCAAAAAGATCCAACTTGATTAAATTACCTTTTTCATTATTTGCATATGCTACTTATTAAGATCCTAAATATATTGATTTAAAATTATAATTATATTGTAATTACATTGCTAAAAGGTTAAAACCTATTATAAATATGCATAGACTCTATAACAAATCACTATGGTTGTTAATTTTTAAATTTACAGCCCAGTCAATTGATTACTCTATAGATATAAGATTATATTATTAAACCTCTGTAATGTATATCTCCAAACTTTTGAGGAGTAATTACAAATGAATAATAAATGCTTTTTGATTTTTAATTGTGAATCATATAGGATATTGGTTTACCCCAATCCAGCTTATTTTATTTAAGGTGAGTAGCCTACCTTTAAGGGCCAACCAAATGAAGAATGAATATTTACGAACATGGTTTTTCTACCAAACTAGGTTACAACATCTAACTTCATGCGAGTTATAAGTGAACAAGGTTGCACAAGAGGCAGTTGAAAACCTCTTAGAAGAGTCTTTGGACCATAAGATTATGTCTAGTTTGTTCTGGTTTGGGAAATAATTAGGAATACTAGGTAGTAAATTTTCTACTCCTCTTGAGGGATAAGTCCACTGATTATCCTTGATCACTGAGCTTACTTTTGCATTAATGAGCAGTAGGTACTGGATGGAGTTATGGGAGAGGTGGAGCAAAAAAGACTATAAATCTGACTAGTTATCAAATCAAAAGTTGGTTTGCTCTCTATTAACTGTTATGTGTTTCATCTCTATCTTTACTACTTCCCTTAGGCATAGGGTGAACTTGGTGATTGAAGAAGACTTATAAAAAGATTTCATTGACCAGAAATTTTCTCCGTTGATGTAATCCATTTCACCCATAAAATTTCTGTCATCAAATAATCTCCAAATTCTCTTTTCCATTGGAGATTTATTTGACACTCTTATGAGTTTATTCCTAATCCTACTTGAACTTTAGTAAGGCAGATGTCCTTACACTTGACTTTAGGAATTCCTTTACTTATTCCTTCATCACGCCACAAGAAATTCCTAAATATTCTTTCAACATCCTTGATAATTTTAACAAGGAGGGCTACATGTGAGCTCCAATAGATACGCATACCATTCATACTTGTTTTGATTATTTAAGTTCTTCGCCGTCATAGGATAATTTCTTTGACATCCAACTACAAGTTCTACTTAAGATTGCATCAAATAGTGGTTTAAAATCTTTATAGGATAACCCAAATGCTAATATTGGCAACCTTAAGTGCTTAAAAGTACTCTAAATGACTAGAGCCTTGAAATCTATTCAAGAAATTGCTTT
>JANZXR010000002.1:22020582-22037688 GCA_027575705.1 Erythroxylum echinodendron | reverse complement strand
GCTAATATTGGCAACCTTAAGTGCTTAAAAGTACTCTAAATGACTAGAGCCTTGAAATCTATTCAAGAAATTGCTTTAGTGGCAAGGTTTTTATAGATATGTAAATCTGACTCTAACTCTGGTTGACTATCAGCCCTAACATCCTTGCAAATTCATCCAAACATTCTATCAACTGCTGAATTGATCCTTTATCAGCACCTCACATAAGATTAAAAGGTTATTAGTAAATGACAAGTTGAAGAGTTTGATTTTTCTACATTTACATAATGGTAACTGAAAGTCTTCTTTTATGATATTTGGTAAGAAATCATCCTAGCAATAACCTCTATAGCCAGAGCAAACAAACATGGGGATAATGGGTCTCTTTGTCTGACCCCTTTTGTTCCCTTTAAGCACATCGGTGGCTTCTCTATTTATCAAAACACCAAAAGATGAAGTTGACATACATTGGTAAATCCAAATTAGTGAATTTAGGGAAAAACCTAAAGACATGGAGAGTGTGTAGCATGAATATCCAGTTGAGTGTATCAAAAGTTTTAGTAAAGTCCATCTTCATGAAGAATTGTTGGAGTGTTAGTCTTTATAGATTTCTTGAGCCAACAAGAAGAAGTTATCTTCCATATTTCTACGTGCATGTAAAACATTGATTAGTACTTTCATTAGGGTTTAACTTTTAAAAGATTAGAATAACAGATTGGTCTGAAACATTGGAAGGAAGAATTGGGAACTTCAGGGATTAAGCAAAGGAACCTTATATTATGCCTATTGTAAAATAAATATTTAAAATTGAATCATGTAAATTTACTTATTTTTATGCTTTGTTTTTCTATTTTTTATTTAAACACCCAGTTTGAGCTAATGCGACTTATTATTCGTAAGGTTTATACCAGCATCTGTCCTTTTCAACCTTGTATTAGTCTCTTTTCACAAATAAAAAGAAATAGACACAATAATAAAAAGCAAAAACTCCCATCTAGCACTATCGGTTGGATCATTTAAGTTGTCTTTAACATTCGTACCAGTTGTATAAATCTCATTTATTTATTACCATGTGTACAGAGCTAGGCTTCACCCAGGTCAATGTTGTAAGTTTTGGGGGTCATGGAGGTCCAAAATTTTCCCCGGAGGTGAATCCTAACTATTAGTTCAGAATAAGTCAGGAGGGATAAAGATGTAATCGAGACATTCATTCACAGTTTAATACTCGGTAGTTTGATATGAAAGTTGAAATTTCCTCCGTTCAACTGACCAAAGTGCAATCCAAGAAAGCACTAGAACTACTAAAGAAACTACTGGCAACTTGAATAAATGTAATTGTAGTCCCATCTCATATACAAAGAGTTTGGTTAAGCTAACAGCACTCTGATGGGACTAAAATGGAGATTCTTCGCATTTTCATTGAAAAACACAGGGTCCCATATCCCACTTAAGATCAGGGAAATAATGAAAAAGCTTAGGACAAATTGTCATTCAAAAGATCTTCACAATAAAGTCACGTGGGCCATGGCGTAACGTGCTTCTCTCTAGGGTCCAAAATGGATGGTGTGGTGAGCGAGATCGACCTTAATATTTCAATTTTAATCGAAAGTTCACATGAAAACAGTGAAAACCCATTTCACTAGCTAAAAACCAAGTTCAATTCGTTTATCATCGGGTTCTAACGAGCTCCTATGTTTGCAGAAAATTGATCCAAGGTTTGCCCATGAGGAATACATATACACTGAAATCTAACTACACTCAACGCTGTTCCTATTCTATAGTATGAGTAGACAGATATGAATGTAAATGTCGATATCACTTACCAATTCCAGCTTTCCTACATCAACAAAGAAATAATTGCAGTCTAAGACGTGTTTTAGATTACCACACAATTTGGTATAATAGAATTGTGAAATTTTTATACAGGAAGTCATACAGGTCTTTAAAAGATAATTGAAGTTTTATTTATCAAATTCCTTCCGAATAATCCTACTTAAAAAATATATATATATATATCATAACTTCATAATTACATATGTTATGCAATTATTAAGATCCCATCAGAAATCACCTGCCAAAGTATCATGCTAAGGTTGGATATTGCTTGTACCTACTCTAGTTATTATAAACGAATGAGAGAAAAAATTTAGTTCTAATTAACGCAAAAGAGGTTCAATATTTCCTATATGAAAATTTTACAATAGTATAACTAAACGTATAATCTAGTCTCATTTTTATTAATGCACAAATTGCAGCCTCATCAGGGAGGTAAGAATCATTAATGAAAGGTTGTAGAACAACAGTCTGCAAATGCTAGAATCATTCTCAGGTCCTTGGATTTTGTCTCCGTCTGAAGCAATAAAGAAAATGGGCTGTAGCTAGATCTTGTCATTATGTATGCCATTGCATTATTTCTCCTCAAAGAAGTCGCCCATAGTTTCTTGGGAAAAAAAAAAACCTTGTCCATTTTTTATATTTTGGGGTAAACTTAAGTGGGCCTCCTTGTATTGATAAATAATGTTTCTATTTCTGTCCTTGGACACATTGTATCGAAGAAAATGTATGGTTAAAACGTACACTGTACTGGGTACTATCATATATGAAGGTAAATGGAGGTAAAAATATGTCTACAGTATCTGTATGTCTTGTTCCTGGACTTGGTTCCCTAGAAAACTTCTCAACTTGACAACACAGGAGAACATAAAGGATTTGAATGAGAAAGAAGTGAAAAAGACAAAGTGATGAAACATGAGAAAGGCAGATACATAGTCACATAAAGAGAGCTTATTTTGGGCATCACTTGCTTAGGACGTTTTTACTTTGGAATCAGACTCATAATTAGTCAAGTTGTTTACACTGTTACTGATTCTGCCCTTGTCCAAAAATGGAACATTTCTTCTCCTAAAATATTTTCATTTCCACAGCTTTATAAACTGATTCGATATCATGTTCAATTGTTTCCTGTGCTAATTTTATGGTATACGGATTCTTTGTGGTCATTTTTTTTTTTTTTAGAGTTAGCTCACGAAATATTTTAAAAAGGTCTCAATTATAGGAAGTTAACTTTAAATTATTTATACTTAGACTAATTCCCGCTTATACTCAGTCTGTAAAGAGTAAAATATTAAACAAACAAAATTTTCCATTACTAAAACTTGAATTTGAGACCTTTAAGTAAGAGAATAGGGTGTTGAATTACTTAATATAAATATGCTTAGCTTCCGTGTGGTCTTCATTAAAATCAAATTCTGCTGCAAACTGACGAACGATGTGACAGTTTGAAGAAGTAAGTTTTAATCCTCTCCTTGAAAAACCTTTTTCTCGAAAGCAGCATTCACGACTAGATGAGAATAGAAAGAAGAAATTATTATGTCAAAAAATTCAACTTTAATTCATATGGAATCTACAATCTATTAAAGGGATGTTTGCTAAGCCACGTCCTTGTTCAAAATTTAAAATTCAGTAGACGTTTGAGATGAAAGGATGTCATCACTTAAGCTTTTTAATGTATTAAATAATTATTTAATAGAAAAAGAGTATTACAAACACCTTCCTCCACGATATTCATATTTAATGGACTGCTTGCCCTTTTTCATGAACAAAGAAGAAAAAGTAAGTGAGAGCCGATTAATAATTTGAGAATTAAAACGTAATTAAACTTCTAAATTGAAGTTTTCCTTTCCAACAACCAAAACTATTCATATATTGAATGTTGATAAATGATTTACCTTTGAGTTTATTTTTTACCATAATTGAGAAAATACACTACTTTAAGTATGAGTAATTTATATGAACACATCACCTTACTATAAAAATGGTAGTCAGCTCTCAAGTGATCCATGTCTATTCTCTTGGAACATAGACCTATTATTTTTCTCTTTTTTTTCTTTGGATTTGGAATTTCTTTGGCTGAAATGCATATAGTTTGTGTTGATTATTGCTATGCCAATTCTCCTTCGAGTGAAAAGCTCAAGGATAGCTCTCTTGATGGAACTGCCACAATAGTAAGATGCAAGTAATCGAACGTCCTCGAAAAGAAACACAACGATTTATCAGCATATGGACCCATATCTCACAAGGATGTCTCTCAATTTTGAATCAACCTCTCTTCTTTTTCAGTGTCTTGTATTTTCAGACCTTGACAATAAATTTGTACAATCACTATAAAGGAATTATTCTTTTATTTTGATTTTTTTATAGACGGCAAAACTCTATTTAATTTTTCTTACACCAATTTGTTGCATTGAATTTAGAAGAATGAATAAATTAACTTTATACACCAGTGTCGACACCAATATCATCTAAATATGTGAAAACTTGCGATCTTCACTTTCTCGGCTTAAGACCCCTGTTAACTTTATGGATTACTTTCCCAAATCGCGATAAACTAACAGATCGACCCATTGATGGTAGCCACTATTTTCTGCAAGACTTTTGTGGTATGAATTTTCATAAGTTCTTGTAATTTGATATTTAACGAGACGAATTCAAACCATAAGTCAGTACTTTGGGATACGATCTAAAAATATTATTAGCATATATTATAATGATTTTAGCAGAAAATTGACTTATTAGGATACTGAAAAGAAAACTAATATTCCTTTATTGGTAGATCAATGTGGCTAGATATCAGTTCACAGAGTATAAGAATAAACACGTCCAACCTACTGCCAAGGGGTCTTTAAAATTTAATTGTTTAACTTAACAGATGCCGTTTCTGAGCACATTCTCTAGTTATATTTAAGTGGCTAATTAAGCTTAAGTAGCCAAAATTCTATTTGATTGGTTCCATAGCAAATATGAAATAACAAGCATACAAGTAGGCAGGAGCGTCTGTTTTGCTCGAAAACATTAAGAAAGCGAGTCTAGTGTAACTTACTGGATGAATCATGTACCCATATCTACTATAGCATAAAATTAAAACCCTTTACCTTCTAAGGCCAAAAATAGCTTTCTAATTTGAATACTGTTGACCAAATAGTCTCCAAGGATTCAACAATTAAAGCAAGCATTCCTAGTACCTACTGTTGCGCGGGCAAAGATCTTTTCCTGGATTTCCTGATGGCCAAAGAAACAAAACTCTCGTGGTCATTTAGAATTTTCCTTGTGCCTGCATGATCATGAATTATTGTCGCCTGACAAAGAATTAGCTCAAAATTGCAAAGCAATCGCTCGTTGTTTGTTATTATTCCTCTGGTTTTTATGCCTACTTGAGTAAAACTTTGAAAAGAGGAAGAAAAACAACTACATTAAATAAGAAAAGTACTACCAACCAAATAAATAAATAAATAAGTCAGATCCCCAACTGACTTTATTTAGGGATTTATACTTACATATATATTCTTAAAATCTGGTGATGAACAGATGACTTGCTAGGGTTATAATTTTTCACACGAAACATGTGATTATCAACAATGCACTCTTCTAAAATAAAATTTAGCAACTTAATTAGTCTTACAAGCTCTATAAAAATTCTGGCAATATCAATTGATTATATGTTATTTTCACTCTTAGAACACAAATCTGCTTATATATTTACATAACTTCATTGATGTAATTAAGCCTTACAACTAATAGTCGTAGATTTCATATTAACGCAATGAAATGATCATAATTCAAATGAAAATAATGATAACGATCGTATTGATGATGCAAAGAGATGAAAAATATCAAATTTCAATTCAAAATGCAGTTTTGTATATTGATTAAATGTGATTGTAGGAACGAAATAAGAAATTGTAATAAAGGAAGAACAAAAGCAACTTGATAAGGGCCCCATTCCATGTCTCCTCCGTAGACCCACCATAGATGTGATTTTCAACTTTCTCCCCTCTGCACTACTTCACCGTTCTTCTTTCATCTCTCTCTCTTATTTCTCTAGCTAGCTAGCTAGATAGTCCCCACTTTTTCGAATTTTTGCCAAAAATACCCAAGAATTTTCTTTCTGCAAACACCTTAATCACCATGTCAGGAGACAAGCTTAAAGATTTTGCTGAAGGGTCATCACGATCGGTTGGTGAACAACAGCAACCTCCTCCTCATCAACCTGTTGCTCCGTTGAGTCGTTACGAGTCGCAGAAACGGCGAGACTGGAACACTTTTGGGCAGTACTTGAAGAACCAGAGACCCCCAGTTCCACTTTCTCAGTGTAACTGCAACCATGTTCTTGATTTTCTCCGGTACCTCGATCAGTTCGGAAAGACTAAGGTTCATCTAAATGGGTGTGTCTTTTTTGGGCAACCAGATCCTCCGGCTCCTTGTACCTGTCCTTTGAGACAAGCATGGGGAAGTCTCGATGCCCTAATTGGACGTCTGCGAGCTGCTTACGAGGAACATGGAGGATTACCTGAGACCAATCCTTTTGGGAACGGAGCTATTCGGGTTTATTTGCGTGAAGTGAGGGACTGTCAAGCTAAAGCAAGGGGGATTCCATACAAAAAGAAAAAGAAGAAGAAGAATTCAATCAAACAAGCTATGAGAGAAGATACCAATCCTTCGATGCAGTCATCAGCTTAATTGATCAACTTGTCCTGGTTTTTCCAGACTATATGGTAATTCCTTTGGTCTATATTCAAGCAGATGATTTCTTTAATGACGTAGTATATGGTATTATTCAGTTTAAAATTTTCTTTTACCCCTCAGCTAACAATAATTAATCAGACCCTTGTCTAATCAATGCTTGAAACTAGGGGCATATATGTTTGATTGACAAGTTAGATATGTATTGTCTATTATGCAGTACGTAAACAGGTGTGGGAGACGTATATAAAGTGAGACAAAAATTAGAGGACTTATATATCTTGATTGTTAGTGGCAGGAGGTTTGGTTTCTTCAGTCTAAAACCCTAAGACCGCTGTCTAAAACCCTAATCTTTGTATCACTTCTAAGGCTGAGAAGCGTGGAGAGAAGAAATTATGACTGGTTAAATGATTTCACATCCGTCTCGGATTTTAGCCTCACTCTCTAATTAGAAGAGATGTTTATGACAAAATAGTGGGAGAATGGCCATTCCTCTCTCTCTCTCTCTCTCTATATATATATGTATATACATGTTGCAAAAAGAACATGTGATGTCTGAATTATAATATGCAGCACTTCTTTACGTTCCCCTATATTTTCTCTTTTATGATCCTCTGTGATTTTCTGGTCCCCATGAATGGTCTCGAGTGATGTGTCAATCTTTGCATGCATGTAATTTTCTACACATTGACGTGGGATTTAACATGCACAATCATGTAACATCGTCCCTATTTAAAATGCTCTTCTCTATTTCTTTGCTTACTTGGATCTGAAACCTATCTATGGTAGCCTGCTCTTCCTTCCATTTCTTCCATATGCAATAGGTCTCTTTGATAGGTTTTGAAAGTGACGAACAAATTTATAAAAGCTTAAAAGCACCCAGGAAGTTCCCCCTGTGACTATTTAATTGTCCAGTGAAGTTGTCCACTCAGCGGACTTTCATTTCTTTTAGCTCAGACAGCAAGGTATATATCTCTAGAACATTATTTTAAGTTCCTGTAATGCATATCATACTTCCTTTCACATGATTTCGGATCTTTTTAAGGTCTGTCGATATAATTCTTACCTTGATTAGCTGTTAGGTTTCCACTAAAAGTTGTACCGCAAAAAGTTATATCAGTTTTGGAAAACTATGCCAAATTAAAAGGACAAAAATGCATTGTGTAGCATCAAGTTTAATCATGTTGTTTACGATCTTCTTGATCTTTTAGCACCTAAAATCGGTAAATAGTCAAGTATATTAACTTATATAAAGAATGACTGCCTTTATAAGAACACGATAATACATGACATATATCCTACTTCATATAATATCCATGTGCAGATTCAACAATTTTTCAGTGAGTTTAAGCAAAAAATTTCGATGTCACGATTAGAAGAGATTACTTTTCACTGTCATCTTATGGATTTAAGGTTAATATTGAATGATTTTGTGAGGGTTTGCTTGCTCGAATGTAGCAAATTGTCTGCCAATCAAATCCTCTGTTTCACTTATTTTTTTCTAACTCTGTTCTATTAAATCTCATCCATATATATTTATATATAGTTAATGTAAATGTGAAGATGAGATTTAATAGAATATGATAAGAATACCATAATTGATACAAAAAATCTGATCTGATTATTTGAGGACTAGACTACAAGTCTACTAGCTTTTAGCTCCTAGCCTACAACAAAATGATAGAGAATAGGGAATAATTCATTAATGCAGTAAGCTAATGATTTGTTTTCAATATACCCAACAAAGATTAATGTTAGAAAACAAAAAAAAATGGTTTAGACTTAATCGCATCCACTACTTTTTCTATTCCATATCAATCTGCAAATTATATATTGTACTAATTGTTCTGTGCTCTATATCTTAAAACAAATCAAGATTTATTTGTGAAGTTAATCCAGAAATAAAATAAAATGTTTTATCAAATTCTAAACACAACAACAATTCAATCCTTTTAGCTTATTATGATAACACTTTAGTTAGGTATATCAAGGTCAGATCAACAGATTATGCTACAATGGTTACATCTTTTTAGCATAGATTGTACTTCGTTGAATGAGGTATATCTAGGTCAAAATCAACAGATTGTGCTACAATGCTTACATCATATGTAAGTACAATCTACGTAGAATTCCACACTCCATGACTTGTTACTAATAGATTAATATTTCTAGTAACTAAATTTGATGAATTGTGCGTAAGTGAAACTCAGATGAAAGAAACATATGTTATTATAATATTTAACCAACAAACTAATCTTTATACTAACTAAAATTGACGAGTTCGGGTGTCCGTGAAACTAAGTCCAAAGAAACACATGTTATTAACTTATCATGTAACTAGTTTGGAGTTTCTAAGAAGGAGATGCATTTATCATTTCATAAATTTTATCAAAGATAACAATCTTGATCTGATAATATACTTTTACGCAAAGTTATATTGATGTTTATTTACAATCTTGGCGGCTGTCTCACACAATCTAAGTAGTTATGATTAGCGGTAAATACTTATATATTAATATACTAAATTAATAAAAAGGATAGTATTTTAAACATCATTTAACACTGAATTTCAAAAATCTAGCAATAATAAGTACAAAAATTGAATAAATATTATTAGAGATATGTAGGTATGAGAGCCACTCGTAGTGTTAAATATTTGAAACATTTTAAACAAAATTTTGCTCCAACTATGTAGATTTATAGACATTGTAAAAGTTCAAATATAAAATTATTAGTTGGGTAACATTTATTTCATAAGGCTAAAATGAAATGCATAATAATAAATATACAAAGTCTATCTGACATTAAGAAATTGATTCTCTTTTACTTTGATTAATATTCATTATGGAGCATCCTTACATTTGTAGTTGATATGATTTGCTTGTTTAAATAAGCAAGTTGGTACTTTATGGTTTACGAAAAGTAACTTTATTGTAAATATTATAAATAGAAGTGAAGGAAAATGTTTATGAGAAGAATTAAGAAGAAATCAAATTAATAGCTATAATCTAAAAATAAAATAAATATTATAATAAACCAAAAGAAGGGAGGTATATCTATATTGCAGTCTTACAATTGCAAACCTCCAGATTACAATTAGCGCTTACAATCTATTACAATTGCAGTCATATGCGTATTGACTATAATTATTGTAATAATTCTAAGTGCCGCTGATAGTCTATCATTTAAGCTTTTGGATTAAATATATCAAGGTCAAAATCAATAGCTCTCTTTACTATAATGTAATTTTTTTAATATAAATTGTGCTTAGTTGTGATTAAAGTGCATGCTTTGTTGAATTCCAATCAATAGATTAAATAAATTTGATGAATTGTGTGCATGTGAATCTAAGATGAAAGAAATCACATGTTACTAACTTATTATGTTACCAATTTAAGAGTGAATCAAGGAGATGTATTTATTACGTGATAAATTTTAGTAGACATGGTAATCTTAATTCAATAACATATAACTAAACATAGTCTTATTGATCTTTATTTATTTCCATTCTTAAAAAGTCTCACAAAAGTTAAGTAGCTGTAATTAGAGACAAATATATATATTTTTTATTTCTGATATCGAAATGAATAAAGAAGAATAACATTTAAAATATCATTTTTTCACTCAATATTAAGATCAAGTAGTAGTAGATGTACCGATTGAATAGAACTAGAGATAAGTGGGTGTGTGAGTCACTTGTATTACTAAATATTTGTCATTTCTAAGAAAAATTGCTC
Organism: Erythroxylum echinodendron; assembly: GCA_027575705.1. NCBI lineage: Eukaryota > Viridiplantae > Streptophyta > Magnoliopsida > Malpighiales > Erythroxylaceae > Erythroxylum > Erythroxylum echinodendron. Next base: position 22,027,453 of record JANZXR010000002.1, on the reverse strand, counting down.
TAGTTGTGTGTATTGGTGAGTATAATAACGTTTGACTATAGGGTTTTTAGTTGGTAAGATTGAATTGATAAGGCCAAAACGAAAATTTCTAACATTAGGAAACTAATTCTTATTGACTTCCGTTACTATTTGTGATGTAGCGTAGTTACCTTATAGTTGATATCCTTGCTTTTCTACTAAAAAAGTTGTTATTTTGTGGTTTTATGGACTGTAATTTTCAATGCAAATGTTATTCATAGAAGTAAAGGGAAATGTTTGTATGAAAAAAGAAGAAATCAAATCCAATTAGCTATAATAAAGAAAACTAGTAGTATAATGCCTTTTATAGAAGCACAATATTTAATTTATATATAAAAACATATATTTCAAATGATTGAATATGGATTAAGAATTCAAATAACTAATTGCAACTATAATAACAGTGGTTATGATCATTACAATTATTTAATATAGTAAACATTAACATATGATGTGGCATAAAAAAACACGAATAGACACAAGTTTGCATGAAAAATAAAGAGAATAAAAAATGAAAGAAGAATAAATATTTAGATCTTGGTGAATAATTAAATATACTATAGTTCCATTAGTAATTTCTAGTTTCAATACAAAATTCCTAACCGAACATGTTTGTTGCATATCTTCCCTTAGGTGGAATTGTATCACTAATATATTGATGAAAAGTTAAGCAAAAATGTGTATAATATGGTTGAATATAATATTCTGTGTATGAATACTTTAATATAAAAAATATTTTTTGTAATTTATATCGGTAGATGTGATGTAGTTATTCAATAGTTAGCAAAGTTGAGTACATCTCGTGTCCACGAATTATGCAGTTTGATACAAATGTAAATGCTGCATTTAATGTTTTTACTTTTTGACAGAAGTCGTGGTTAAAGTATCAAGATACACGACCTTATATCTTCCATAGCCATAAAGCCGGTCTAGCTTGATGTCAAAATTGCCGCTAGTAAATATTAGGCTTCACTACACGTCCCTAGTTACTCAAAGATACAGATAAAATTCAATTTAATAAAAGTTAGTTTGGTTCTTTTTGTTTTTACACAATACAAGAAGCTCTAGTACTATGATGAAAGGAATTGCAGTTTTCTACCTTAATATACCTGTTCTTTGAAGATTTCAAGTAGATTTTTCTATGAGACAAAGATACAACTAAAAAAACAGTGCATTTACAACTCAGGGATCTTATTTTAGTGCAATGCTTACCGAATTGATGAAATGAAAGTTGTTTCTCATCGCACTAATGTTTGGCTTTTTTATATACTATTCATCCCAGTACATAGGTCCATTAAAATGAACAAGGTCCTTGTTCTACTTATATGTTCACCTAGAGGTATTTACGTCAGTTGTTGACATATTTCGTGAACTTTACACAAGCAGACGAAATTTTGTGTCTTGCTTTGGAATGACTAGCTTCATAGAAACCATAAATTTATTGTCTTTACAAGTTGGGAATGACTAATAAAATTTTGTGTTAGCGACGCCCTTAGTTTATGCTCTTCACTTGATGTGAAAATTGATGTTAAACATTTTACTGTTAGGATTTTCAATGATAAGACTTGCTTGTGCTTTTGCACTTGTTCATCTTCCGGAGCAAGATTAATACTTTGTCATAGACCACTGTTTTTGAGTGTCATTGCAGTCTTTGTGCTGCGGGGCACTTTTGTTTCCTGCAATCGCCTACCTGTTGCATCGTTTTTTTCTGAAGTTTTTTTCTACTTGCAAGCCTTCACCAAGCTTGTGTGGTATTTTTGCTAACAAATTTTGCATAAAACAAAAAAGATGGACCCTCATAGGTACGTATATCCAATCGTACTACCATTTTATAACATTATCCTATCATAGTTTGATTACATTCAAGGGCCGCAAGGTAAAGCAAAGAAGAGCATCGTAGACCATCCTACTCCTACTCAAATCAGTTTACGATCAGAAAGTTCAGTTTTAGGCCATAGAGGAAACGAAAGAGAAAAGAAAAGAGTGCCTGTCATATTTCTATTAGAAATCATCCAAGATAGGTCCAAGTAGGCTTTGAAAGATGCTGAACAAGAGTTTTCAGTGAATGCTTTTTTTTTCTGAGGTTGTTTGGGATTGCGTGCATACTTATTCAAGGCAACAAACAATGCATGGTATATATGTTTCCTGAAACAAATGAAACAGAGATATTCGAACAACGTGCTGTTACATATGCATATACGCCATTCTTAAACTGATTCATTTTAGTTCTGTTCGGACAAATGACCTTAATCCAAAATCTCTTTTGCATTCATGTCTTGACGATCTACGTAACATTGTTCGTTTCTATCAAAAGGAGCCCAGGAGTAGTGTAGACTTGGGGTTGTAGCCATTTCCTTCTAAGTTTTATTAATTAACTACGTAGTGAGGCAGAAAATATATCATAGCCCTATTATTCTCCCGTGACAGCAATTGCATATGAATTAGTTAATGCCACCTCGAATTCCTTCCTTTCTTTTTGTGTGTGTTTGTGTGGAAGTATTGATCCCCTGAGGGTAAGAGCTTTGGGAGAAAACTCGTTTTGTTAATAAGTTTGTATTGACAGGGTATCTTACGTACTTAATGCAATGGATAACGTTTTTTATCCTTGACTGAGTCATATATTGCAGAATCACACATCTGAACGGAAAGACTAGGTGACCTGCGCTTCTGTCCGGTGACTCAACGACTCAGTCGGTACTTCAAACGTTGGGCTTTTGTGATCATTTCTTGCAATTGCAAAGCTGCTAATATGTGTAATCATAGTATCGCGAGTTAGTCTTTATGTGCTAGCTTTATTTTATTTAGGAGTTATAACTTAATTTGTAATACTCGCATTGCATCCCAGCTAGGCCTGGGAATGTTTGGTAAAGCTCTACATCCTGGCTTCCATATATGATGATCAGACGTAACGCTAAGCTTTTGCCATAATTCGTCTTATGATTTGCTGTTAAGTCTTTTTATAATATGTAATTATAATAAGAACCTAATTACATGAACATCATTTGGTGATCAATAATAATCTTCATTAAGATGAGAGACACTACATATCCCTGGATCAAGCACAACATAGGTAATGTGTTGGATCCCGATTTTTTTAGTATTTTTATTTTTATTTTTATTTTATTAAATTATCAAGCATGAAAATAAATTAGAATTTATGAATTAGAAATTTTTGGAGTTTAGTATGGTATATTATGAATTTTATATGGTGGCATGAATTAAAAAGAAAGAATTAAAATAAAGTGGAGGAGTTAGTAAGAATTTCATTGAATAAGGAATGGTAAATTAGTAAAACAAAAAGGTTGCCTTAAATTAATAAGACAAAAGAGGAGGAGTTGTGTGTGTTAAGGAAAGAAAAGAGAAGAAAATCGTAGAAGAGCCTAGAAAGAGAGAAGGAGACACCGAAACAGGGAGAAAGAAGAAGGAAAGGACAAGGAGAAATAAGAAGAGAGAAGAGTATTCAGCTGAAAATTTGTAGGTACCCTGGATCAAGCACAACATAGGTAATGTGTTGGATCCCGATTTTTAGTATTTTTATTTTTATTTTTATTTTATTAAATTATCAAGTATGAAAATAAATTAGAATTTATGAATTAGAAATTTTTGGAGTTTAGTATGGTATATTATGAATTTTATATGATGGCATGAACTAAAAAGAAAGAATTAAAATAAAGTGGAGGAGTTAGTAGGAATTTCATTGAATAAGGAATGGTAAATTGGTAAAACAAAACGGTTGTCTTAAATTAATAAGACAAAAGAGGAGGAGGAGTCGTGTGTGTTAAGGAAAGAAAAGAAGGAAAAAATCATAGAAGAGCCTAGAAGGAGAGAAGGAGACACCAAAACAAGGAGAAAGAAGAAGGAAAGAACAAGGAGAAAGAAGAAGGAAAGGACAAGGAGAAATAAGAAGAGAGAAGAGTGTTCAACTGAAAATTTGTAAGTATTTCCTAACTTTTCTTCTTGCTTTAGTGGAAGGAGAAAATAGAGAAGATAGATTATGCGATGAAAAATGAAGAGAGAAAAGAAGAGGAGTAAGAAAACTATGTTCTTAGTTTTCTTTTGTGAACTTAAGTATATTTTAGTTCCTTGAGTTGGAGGAAGGAAGAGTAGATCAAGCTTAAGCTTATTCGTGGATAGCTAGGTTTGAGGAAAGCTTCATGTGTGTGTTGATTAAATGAAATATATTTGCTCTTAAGGAATCAAGAATATCGACGTCAAGAGCAAAGAGAAGAGCAGACTTGATCTTGGGAGTATCAAATAAATAGGTGCATAATATGTTTATAGTTTTAGTGATGATGAGCTGAAATAATTGAGTGTATATATGTTAAATATGGTTGTTTTGAACCATTGTGGATGTGGAAAAATGTGTTGTGATTTATGAACTTGTTGGAAAAATATATTTGTTGGGACAAGAAAGGTAAATGGAAACTTTTAGGACTTGAGTTGGTACAAGCTACAGTCGACAAGATTAAATTGGTGAAGCAGAGACTCAAAGCGGCTTAAGATAGGATGAAGAGTTATACAGATTCACATAGGAAGGATATGAAATATGAAGTGGGAGATAAAGTATTTCTTCGAGCTTCAACATGGAAAGGAGTTTTAAGATCTGGTAAAAAGGGTAAACTCAGTCCAAGATAGTAGGTCCTTATGAAATTATTGAGAAGGTTGGGCCTCTCGCCTATAAATTAGCTTTGCTGTAAGAGTTATCCAAATTTTATAATGTCTTCCATGTATCAATGATAAGGAGATATAGATCGGATCCATCACACATAGTCCAACCTTCAAAAGTTCAATTAAGGGAAGATTTAACTTATGAAGAACAACCAGCGGCAATCCTAGATTCAAAAGAAAAGGTCCTACAAAATAAGACTATAAAGCTGGTAAAAGTTTTATGGAAGAATCATGCAAGAGAGGAAGCAACATGGGAATCTTTGGAAGCTATGAAGGAGAAGTACCCACACCTATTTGTAGACTTATGTAAGAATTTCAAGGATGAAATTTTTTTAGGAGGGGAGAAATGTCGGATCCTGATTTTTTTAGGATTTTTATTTTTTATTTTTTATTTTATTAAATTATCAAGCATAAAAATAAATTAAAATTTATGAATTAGAAATTTTTGCAGTTTAGTATGGCATATTATGAAATAAGATTGAGGAGTTAGTAGGAATTTCACTGAATAAGGAAGGGTAAATTGGTAAAACTAAAAGGTTGTCTTAAATTAATAAGACAAAAGAGGACGAGTCGTGTGTGTTAAGGAAAGAAAAGAAGGAAAAAATTGTAGAAGAGCCTAGAAGGAGAGAAGGAGACACCGAAACAAGGAGAAAGAACAAGGAAAGAACAAGGAGAAAGAAGAAGAGAGAAGAGTGTTTAGCTGAAAATTTGTAGGTATTTCCTAACTTTTCTTCTTGCTTTAGTGGAAATAGAGAAGATAGATTATGCGATGAAAAATGAAGAGAGAAAAGAAGAGGAGTAAGAAAACTATGTTCTTAGATTTCTTTTGTGAACTTAAGTATATTTTAGTTCCTTGAGTTAGAGAAAGTAAGAATAAATCAAGCTTAAGCTTATTCGTGGATAGCTAGATTTGAGGAAAGCTTCGTGTGAGTGTTGATTAAATGAAATATGTTTGTTCTTAGGGAATCAAGAATATCGACGTCAAGAGCAAGGAGAAGAATAAGCTTGATCTTGGGAGTATCAAATAAATAGGTGGGTAATATGTTTAGGGTTTTAGCGATGATGAGCTGAAATAATTGAGTGTATGTATGTTAAATATGGTTGTTTTGAGCCATTGTGGATGTGGGAAAAATGTGTTGTGATTTATGAACTTGTTATGCTTGAAAGATTTTACTGCTTTGTGTTAATGAAAAACAAAAAAAGAAGAAGCATGAACTATGACTAAGTTATCAAATATATATATGCATTTGAATCTATTTATGTAGGAAAGAGAGGAACCTGTTTCGTTAGTCACATGCACGATGAGCTATAGCTTTCTCCGAGCTGCCCACTTGAGACCACGAGATCCTAAGAAATCGGACTCGTTTCGTTTCATCGAGAAACCTTTGATTTCTCTGTTTCGTGCTATGGAACTATCGAGCCATTATGTTGTGCATTGCATTTTGATATGTCAAGTCATGATGGAATTTGAGTGTTATGCTTTAATGATAAATTACATCTAATATGTTCAATGTGATGATGTGTTGAATTATGAGATGTGAGTTGGAATTGTGAACGCTGAAATTTCATTGCTAGATTAAGACAAGGCAAGTATGCCTATATGAGTATTCGTATATGTTTGTATGTGGTTCATTAGCACTGGCTATAAACATATTAGCCACTAAGCTTTCCGTCTCACCCTATAAATTTTCTACTCCTCAGGTGAAGAATTAGCAGATCATTATTGAGCCTTGCAAAGTTTTGGCACATTTCTAGAATTCTAGATTTTCTATAACTAAGGCTTGGTTTGGGGGAGTGGTGGCGGTTGATAACCTGCTGAAATCAACCTACTGAAATGATAAGTATTTATTTTCAATAAGTACTTATGTGTTTGAGAGATTGCTGTTTTGGTAACTACTGAAACGTGAAAATAGATGTTTGGTAAGTGCTGTTGCGATTGCTGAAAAGAGATAAAATGACTAAAAAGCCCATTGATTCAATAAACTATTAATTGTTGTATAAATATTTAAAAATATATTATTAGTCATATAAATTTAAAATTATAAATAATAAAATATTAAATTAAAATAAAAAATATAAATTAAATAAATTTAGTAAATAAATATTTTAAAAATACATTATTAGTCATACAAATTCAAATTATAAATATTAAATTATTAAATTAAAATAAGAAAATATAAATAAA
>JANZXR010000002.1:22000272-22012734 GCA_027575705.1 Erythroxylum echinodendron | reverse complement strand
TTCCTTAGTATAACAATTCATCACTGCCCTATGAGCAGTGAGCCAGTCCATACCTAAAATGAGGTCTATCTCTTTCAATTGCAATATAATCAGATCAGCTTCTAATTCTGCCTGATCAATCTTAATTATACATTTCTTACATATCTCACCAATCACTATTGTGCTACCTACAGGAGTATTCACTGCTAAACCACATTTCAATGTCTCACGTTCACAATGCAATTTAGATGCCAGATGCAGGGTGATGAATGAATGTATAGATCCTTGATCTACCAGTGCATATGCCTCAAAATTAAAAACATTCAACACACCTGCTACCGCATCTGGAGAGTTCTATGCCTCTTGTCTGGTGATGGCGTAAACCTTAGCTTGAGGTTACGGTTGGTTACTTCGCACCTCAGTTCCGGCACTGGGCCCTGATGACTAAGTTCTACCTTCACCTCTTCCTCTCTGTGCAGATATGCCAGCTCTACTTTGCTGAACTGTATTCTCAGTTCTGGTCCTTCCTCTAATTCTTTCCAACATCTCAGGGCAATCTTTAATCTGATGTTTATATGAGCCACATCGAAAACATGCTCCCGATATTCGCCAACACTCACCCCCATGCTTTTTACCACAATGCTCACATTCAAGCAATTGATGTGACTGAATGACAGGCATTTGTCTTCTGCCTTCCCCAGACTGAACAACTCTACCTCTCCCTCGAGATTCAGATTGTCTCAACCTAGACTAGAATCGAGATGATCTGTTCTGTCTATTTCTAAAATTTCTGCCAAAATCAGCCTAAGACTCATCTTGCCTCTTACCTCTAACCTCTGTTTGTTTCCAGCCTGACTATCTTTCAACAATTGCTCAATTCTAATCGAGGCTGCTCGAAGTTCTGTAAAACTATTCAATTTAGAAATTTTGAGTCTCATTCTGATCTCCATATTCAACCTATCCTCAAATTGTCTACATTTTTCTTCTTCAGTTGGGATCAGTACAGTCGCATACCCCATTAGCTCATTAAATTTTATCTCATACTCAGCCACTGTGAGTCTGCCTTACTTCAGGTCTAAAAATTCTTTCATCTTCCGATCCATATAAATCTTCGGCATGTAATTCTTTCGGAACACTCTCAGGAAATCCTCTTAGGTCAAACTACAAGGTCTGGTGGTACTACCGGAACGGTTTTCCACCACTGATATAAGGACCTTGTAGAAGTGAGACAGCATAGTCAAAATTTTCATCTACTTCACAGTCTATCTGGTCAAACACTCTTTCAGTTCGTTCAACCCACTCTTCTGTTTCAATCGGGTCTGTACTTCCGTAGAAGTCTATGGCTCCCTGCTTTCTCAGCTTATCATATCTTCTTTCTCGCCTCACGGGAATTCTCGGAGGTATCTGAGTAAACTCAGGTACAGGAGACTCTAAATTGACTCCTACCGACTCCTTGTCAGCTGACTCTACATCATGATCTCCTATAGAAGATGACCTATAACAACAAAAATTATTATCACTATCGGAATATCTCTCTATTTAGCATATCTCAACTCATATTCGCCCCTAAAGATGCCAAACCCTGCTCTGATACCAAAAATGCAACATCCCACTATCATAGGGTACATACCCAAACTTTTGGGAACATAACCTACGATAATGGCATGTTGAAGCAATAACAAATCTAACTTATACATGGCATCATCTAACATACTCGAAAATTGTTATAATTCTTTCTTAAAAACATTCTTCCATTCATTTATAAAGTTTACATTGTTTCTATCAACAATTATTTACAAACCCTAATACAGGTTCTAACAAAACTACAAAATAGCAAAAACTATATTCCTTTGGGAGTCGGCTGACAGACCTCTGATCCATTTCTCTACCCACAAAAACTTTAGAGCCTGACTGAAACTTAAGTCTCCTCTCTCGTACCTGAAAAGATACGGTGCAATTTTTGATTTACGAACTCAATGAGTGAATCATCATTGATGAATTCACCGGATTATATAAATACAACACATATTTCACAGTTATTCATTCAAACAGATGAGCATTTATTTAGAAATTAGCATAATAGAAGATCATTCATTTTAACTTACAAATCGTTCAAACATTACGCATGTATCTGCATGGGACATACATGAGACTCATATTCGTTCTTATTGTTATGACTGAGTGCCTTTCACAAACATATACAAATTTTTGGCCCATAAGGCTCAATCAGAACGAATTCACGGAGCATAGCTCGACGTGTAGAACATACAGATCACGGAGCAAAGCTCTATGTGGAAGCGCTTCTAACTGGCATCTCAAGTCACAACGCCCTTATCTAAAAATGCATTTTATGAAATGCATCAAAAACTGAATATGTCATATACTCAATCTTTTACAAATGCGCAGACGAAGTTTTCACGGTCATCGGACCTAAGTCCGACATTCAACTATTATTGAGGAACGATGTCTTTCGAAATTCATAACAAATCAGGGCACTTCCAATACATAATCACATAACATACTCCTCGGACCTCAGGTCCGGAATTCAAAAACAGCACACAAATAACTCAATCATATTGGAAGTTAACAAATCAAAGTTCACACAATCAAATCAATCATAGGAATATATCTAGGTTGACTCACAGTACACTCCCAGAAGCTATTGCCTGGATGGTCCGGCAATGTCTGACTGTTGTTCGATGTGCTCCTTTAAAACAGACAGAACACATTCACAATTATCACCTTTTGTAAAAACGTACCAAAAATATCAAAGTATAGAAAGTATGCACGATGCATGTTCAATGGCAATTCTAGGGCTTCTTTATAACTTCTCTCTCTCTCTTATCAAAACTTATGGAAAACCATTAACATCACGATTCAATTCTTATTAGCCTCTTTCTACGGTACTCTTTCAGGTCTCACGTAAACTTAGGGAGGTGCAGTGGATATAAGTTTAGTTACAGAAGATGTATCTTTACAGATGATGCATCTTTATAAGATGATGTAAAGAAGAAGATGACATCACCCAGACGAAGTTAACATCATCACAGAAGAAGTTTTCCTATTAGCATAACTTTTCCTACAGATATCAGATTCAATTGTTCTTTATATGATTCGAACGAAGACATCAAGATATACAAATTCCATGAGACCTCAAAGGCCAATTTTATTTTCTAAAGGGTTAAAATATACAATGAACAGTAACACAAAGGAAGTTTATGAACAGTAACACAGAGGAATTTCATGAATAGTAACACAGAGGAAGTTCATGAACAGTAATACATAGGAAGTTTCGGCCACTTAGGTAGAAAGTAGACGAATGTAAGAAGCAAAAGAAGCAATACCCAGACGAAGCAATACAGAGGAAGATGACGTCACCCAGAAGAAGTTGACGTCATCATAGAAGAAGTAATACAGAAGAAGTTTGTTCATAGAGGAATAAAACACAGACGAAGCTGGTTCATAGAGGACTGCATCTTGACAGACGATGCGTCCTCACAGAAGAAGATAACTTACAGAAAAAGATAGCTTACAGAAGAGAATGACTCATAGAGGATGCATCTTTACAGACGATGCATCCTTACAGAGGAAGATGACGTCACCCAGAGGAAGCTGACGTCATCACAGAGGATACGTCTTTACAGACGATACAGAAAACAGAAGAAGCAGAACATATCATCTTTCATGCCTATACGAATTCTATACATCATTTTCATTGCTATTATACCTCCAAGCATGAAAACATCATCTATACTACTCCCTTTTTAACTCCAGAGCACCAAACAACTCAAAAAGCCAAAACTCATATAAATACCAAAATCGCAGACTACTAGGTATGTTATTTCTGCATTTTCTTTCCTTCTGCATTTACTTTTCAATTTACCCAATATTTAGAAACTTCATATCTATTCTCTACTCTGTGAACCTTCTCATGTATATATATCCAACATGCACATACTCATTTATACAGTGAAAACAATATTACAATCACTTACTTGCTTAATAAGTACTCTAAAACTGAAATGGAAGTTAACACCACAAAAATCTGCTAAATTGCTATTCGGTGATGAAGATAAGGGAAGAGAAACACAATGTGGAGTGTTTCAGTGAAGAGTGAAAACTATGGTAGATTCTTCCTAACTTAAACAATATAATACGTGGGTCCATTCCATGTCCCTCACGTGTGCTATTTATCTCCGGTGACTCACCAATTGTCATAATCACAAACTGTAGTGGATTCTTCCTAACTTAAACAATATAATACGTGGATCCATTCCATGTCCCTCACGTGTGCTATTTATCTCTACTGATTTACCATTTTTCATAATCACAATTAGCCATATGTAATTCCATTAACCCAAAAATGCCAATGAAAACATGTACAATCGTATGAATGTGCCAAAACAATATGTAAGTCACAAATAACTTATGTCTAATGTGCATTTATCTTAAGTCATATAAATGTCTCATAAATAACTGTTCTAGCCGTATAGGTAACAGGATGTTACAGGGGGTCAATTCTAAGTTAGAATGTTAGAGAGAGACGTTAGAGTCGAAAGGTTTTAGACTGAGTAGGTCAAAGACGGAGTACTTGGAATGCAACTTTTCAAGAAGCCAGATGGTCCATGAGGCGGCAGTAACAATTGGAACTGATGTCATACCACAAAAACAGATCTTTAAATACTTCTGGTCTATCATCCAGAGAGATGGTAATATTGATGACAATATAGTCAATCGTATCAGATTTGGGTGGATCAAATGGCGAAGCTTATCAGGGGATTTATGTGATAAAAAAATCCCTTTAAAGCTTAAAAGGAAGTTTTACAGAATGGTGATTAGACCAACCATGTTATATTGGGTAGAGTGTTGGCCCGTCAGAAGTCACCATACAATACAATTGTTGGTAGCCGAGATGCCTATGCTTCGGTAAATGTGTGACATTACTAGGTGAGATAAAGTCTGCAATCGTGTGGTGCGAGAAAGACTACAAGTGACCAGTATTGCCAACAAGCTGAGAGAGACTAGGCTTCGATGGTTTGGGCATGTGAGCAGAAGGCACTGAGATGCTCCGGTAAGACGATATGAGCAAATTATTCTTAGTGGCTACAAGAGGAGAAAAGGCAGGTCATACAAGACCTAGAGGGAAGTAGTTAAGAAAGATATGTCAGAGTTAGCCCTTACAGTGGAACTAGTCAGATATCGAAAATTTTGGCGGGATAAGATAAAGGTAAGGGAAACCCTTTAAAGTACGACAAGGTAGTTAAGTTAGTGAATTACGAGAGTTTATGTCATGCTCGCACACTCTATTCACTACGTAGGAAGTCTAATTTTTCTTTCTAGTTTTTTTTCAGGTGTCCGAAAATGATCGGACCTGGTAAGATTGTCATACACACAAGGTAGCAGTGCCAAAACTCCTAGCCCACATAGCGACGAGCAGAGCTGATCTGTTACAGCCTATCAGGTATTTAGTAGAGTTGGGTTCCATATCAGGTATGTCTTTTGTCCCTATTTCCTTTCCTATTTTTCGTTATTTATTTATTTATTATTATTTATTATCATTATTTTATTATTAGTATTTTGTATTTTTATCTTTGTTATTTGTATTATTTGTAGTTATTTTATTTGGTTTTGTTTTATTCTATTTCTTTATGTACTTATTTACTTTTATTTACCTTCCCTTTTAACATATCAGTTTTCATTTGCATCATTTTTTATTGTCACATCTGCGTGTGGGTCTACTGGAAACAGCCTCTCTACTATGTAGGGGTAAGGTTACGTACTATCAGACCCTGCTTCATTACGGGATTTCAAACTGGGTGATGATGATGAGGATTAGCTTGTATAAGAATGGGACTTAGGCATATGAAAATTGTAGTTCAAATAATGTGACAAGAAATAGTAGGTTAGGTCTTTGGCCCGATCGATGAAAAAACTTAACAATCTGCTAATTCTTCACTATAAATTAATAAGGTCTCAAACATTTCAATTTGCTTATAAAATAAAAGCATAAATAAAAATAAAATAAATAGTTGTTATTAGTTTGTCTATCTTTATAAAGACACCTATATATAAATGTAAAATAATAAGATAGAAAAGGATTACCGTCTCTAAGTGAAGAGGGGTCGCCTGAATTATTGAAGTTCGGCAATTTTCTTAGTCTTTAGTGTCCCACTCTCTATATAAAGATAAATCTTTTCAACTTTAAAACCTATTCTTTTTTTTTAAAGTTTGGCAATTTTTGGATGCAATTCTAAGTGCTTTAAATACGATTGTTTCTTTTTTCTCAATAATGTCTTTTCTTTCATTGAGTTGGGCTTTAGGTTTATGCGTTTTCTCATTAGATTAGTGATACAAGATCTTCATTAGGTTGTTGATGTATGTTTTGCAAAAAAGAATGGCAGAATAGTTTTATGACAGAATAGTTTTTAGTGGTAATACTTTAAGAGAAGTATTACTTTCCACTTAAATGTATAAGAGCTTAAACAGAGATTACTTTTTCTCTTGAATGTATACAATCTTTGGTTAGCATATGTACTTCTATTCTATCTTGGGGGGAAAGAATATAGAGTATGGGTGTCAGACTAAAAGGAAAAGGTTGTGATGTCTCTGAAGGGTAGTTAGGATGCTACAGAGGTAGATTACTTCCTAAATGCACTGACAGTTAGTTACCTCTTAAAAGTAATAACATGTTTTCATCAGCATAATAGACGGTATCAATTTCCCTCATAGATCTTTGAGGAAATTTAAAGGATCATTTAAGAGGTAAAGACTCTACACACGCAATAGTGTCTCATGTATAGGCCTTTAAATGACATGTAAAACTAAAGTTGTTATACACCAAGTTTGTAAGAAGTATTGACTTTTGAGATATCTTTTGATGGGAGGCCTTAAGATGCATAAAGGTCTTGTAACCATAACCATTTCTCCTAATTTAATTTGGGCCATTACTGCATCCTATATAAACCACTCCTTGGAATATATTTTGCACTGAAGACTTAATAAGACAAACCTACAACCTGAAAGTATACAACTTTGATACATATTTCATTATTACAGTAAGTATACATTGTATCTGTCACGAACACTGCTAAATGACTCAATAAGTATGATATTCTAGAGAAAAGTTTGAGAGAGATAAAAAATGATAGCTGTAGTATTAGTATTAAGCCACGAAATCAGTAACACAGGTGTCAAGCGTCAGTTATAAGTAAAAGGAAATGTGCAACTTCGGAGAAGGAAATCAGAATAAGGGAATTCAGGAAGAAAAAAAAAGACATAAGAGGGAATTTTCTTTTTACAATCTTCTTGCCCTTTTTCCTTCACAACCCAACTCATGTACCTCCGTTTTCTCTTACCTTCAGTGGTTTCTTTCTGATCCTAGTGCTACGCCTCAGCATTACCTCTGGATTTAACTTTGAGTGTACCTCCTCATGGCCTTTTTCTGCCATCTCTAGTTGTACCTCCTCATGTGTGTTTTCTGCCATCTGTCCACTCATAACAACCTCATCATTGGGCTGCAATTCCACACCATCCCTTGCCAACTCAGCACTCGTAACTACCTCATCAAGTGCTTGCTCCTCTACAGTCGTGACATTACCCTCCCCATCGAAATTGACCTTGTCCTCAAGGTCAAAGCCAGGATAGTGTTGCTTTAGGTATGATTTCAGTTCCCAAGTAGGTGCTACGCCGAAATCCCGCTGAATGAGATATTGTTGCTCCTTTCGACCTGCACAAATCAGAAATCTTTCCTTTAAAATTGTCAAGGGTGAAATAATTGGCCCTTCTTCCACTATTGTCAAGGTAAGGGCATGTAAGTGTCTTTGGGAAAGCCTTCACATTTCTTAAGATAAGAAACATGAAATACAGAATGAATTTTAGCTTCCTCTGGTAGTTTGAGTTTATAAGCAGCCATTCCAAATTTCTCCAAGATCTCAAAAAGGCCAAAGTATCGCAGGGACAGCTTTTGGTTCTTGCGTAGCTTAACTGAATGTTGTCGATAAGGCTGAAGTTTGACAAAAACCAAGTCACCAACTTGAAAATGCACTTTTGTTCTCTTTTTATCAGCAAATTTCTTCATTCTCAATTACACATTCTCTAAATTGTATTTCAAAACATCTAAGAAGCATCCCTTTCCTTCAGTTGTTCAAACAAATGAACTGGAACTTCTAAGGGAAGAAAACCTCGAGTAATGGAGGGGGGATCTCGGCCAAGTACAACTTTGAATGGGGTCATACCAATTGATGATTGGAAAGTTGTATTATACCAATACTCTGCCCAAGGAAGATAATTCACCCATAACTGAGGTGTATCAAACACAAAACACCTCAAATACATTTCCAAGCAACGGTTGAGGGCTTCACTCTGACCATCCATTTGTGGGTGGTATGCTGAGCTCATCTTCAGAGTAGTCTGCTGTAATTTGAATAGGTGCTGCCAAAAGGCACTAATGAAAACCTTGTCTCTATCCGAAACGATTGATTTTAGAATGCCATGTAATTTCATCACTGTTTGTACAAAGGCTTCAGCCACTTAAGGAGCATTATAATTAGCCTTAAGGGGTGCAAAATGACCAGATTTAGTTAGTCGGTCAACCACCACCATAATTATTGTATAGCCCTTAGAACTCAGTAATCCTGTAATGAAATCCATAGCGACGTCCTCCCACACTTTTTGAGGTATTAGGAGTGGATTTAATAATCCACTAGGATGCAGATGAGATACCTTAGCCATTTGACAAACTTGGCACTATCTAATGTATGTTTTCACGTGGGTTCTCATGCTCTTCTAAAAAAATTGAGTTACCACCCTAGCCAATGTACGAATAAGACCAGCATGGCCTCCTTGGGGGGATGAATGGAACTCCTCTAGCAATTGTCGAATTACAACAGTAGCTGTATGAGGAATTACTACTTCTTATGCTAATAAAGTAGACCATCCTTCAGATCATATTCTGGGTACAGTGCTGGATTCTGCTCAATACGGGATATTAAATCCTATAGCTCCTCTGAATGCTTCACAACTTCCTTGATTTCCACCATTATATCTGCTTGATTGGTTGTGACAGCCATGTAATAACACCTAGCAAGAGCATCAGCAGCTTGATTAGTGCTGCCCAAATAGAATAGTTGAACCCTAGTAATTTTGGTAACCATGCTTCTTTTTCAGGAGTTTGTATGGTCTGTTCTGACAGATATTTTAAACTTTTCTGGTCAGTCCTGATTATGAAATAGTGGCCTATTAAGTAGTGTCTGAATTTAGCCACAGCTTCGGTGATGGCATATAACTCCCTCATACAAGTTGATTGAGCTTGCATACGTGGAGATAGTTTCTTAGAAAAATAAGCAATTAGATGCTCTTCTTAAGACAACACAGCACTTATCCCTCCCCCAGATGCATCGGTTTCTATCACAAATGGCTTAGAAAAATTGGGCATAACCAAAACGGGAGCATTCACCAGAGCTGCCTTGAGTTTCTCAAATGCCTTTTGTGCTTCTTCATCCCATTTGAAGTTATTTTTCTGCAGTAATGCTATGAGAGGGTAAGCAATGGAAGCATATTGTTTAATGAACCTACGGTAATACCCTATTAAGCTAAAAAACCCCCTAAGTTGTGATACATTAACAGGTACGGGCCAGTTAAGAACCCCTGTCACTTTATGTTGATCCACCTCTACTCCCTGGGCTGAAACAACATGCCCCAAGTAATGCATTTTGGTTTGCCCAAAAGAACATTTTGATAGCTTAGCATATAGTTGGTTTTCCACCAACCTAACCAAAACCAACTCTAAATGTTGTAAGTGGAGATTCCAATCAGTGTTGTACACCAATATATCGTCAAAGAATACCAAAACAAACTGACGCAAATAGGCTTTGAAAACATCATTCATTAAAGACTGAAAAGTAGCAGGGGTGTTTGTAAACCCAAAAGGCATGACCAACCACTCATAATGTCCTTGTGGTGTTCTGAAAGCAGTCTTGACAATATCTTCCTCTTTAACCAAAATTTGGTGATAACCTGATCTAAGATCTAGCTTGGAAAAATAACACGCACCTTTAAGTTCATCAAGCACCACTCATAATTCCTTTTTGCAGCATCTCATTTACCATTTTTTCTATCTGTTTTTTTTGACAAAATGGATATCTATATGGCTTAACCTTCACTGGAGGTATTCTAGGTCGAAGAGTAATAGCATGATCATGAGATCTAGGCGGTGGCAAGCCTCTGGGAACTTGAAACACTCCTTTATATGTCATCAATAATTCTTGTAATTCAAGTGGCATGTCTTTAGGTAATTCCAAAATTGGTTCTACAACCTTAGTTTTTCCAAAGCATTCCATAGTGTAACACTCTTCTATTGCATCTGTGTCACACAGTCTTAGCAACTGATAGAAGTGAGCCACCTCGGGTAACCTGTTATGCTCCCCCTTAAGAGTGTCCCATGTCCCATTTTGAAATTTTTTTAATGTAGATGTACTATAATCAGATATATGCTCTCCTAATGTGGCAAGCCAGTCAGCCCCTAAAATAATATCATAACGAGTTGCATCCAAAACCAAAGCAGAAATGGTGATTCGAGTGTTGTCAATAATTAGAGGGATGTCTCGGAACATAGTATTTCCCTTTAAAATTTGACCACCTCCGACTAAAACCTTAAACCCATGAATTTTTTCCTCGCCCATATTCAAATGTTTGACAATTCAGGGTTTTATAAAATTATCATCACTTCCTCCATCCAAAAAAACTGATACATCAATTCCGAATATAGATCCATGAAAGAGAATCGTACACTTACCAGGTGCACCTTGCAGAGCTTGAAGAGATAAATGGAGTAATTCAAGAGTTTCTTCCTACTCTTCATATGTATCAAACTCTGGACTTGGGTCTCCCTCTTCATTGTTTCCAGCATCTGGACTACACTCCATGATCAAGTATTGTCGATTGGTGCACTGATGATTCAGCGTGAACTTTTCATCATAGGTATAACAAAGGCCTTTCTCCCATTTCAGCTGTACCTCAGTCGGAGTTAAATGCTTGACTGGTGTTAAAGGTTTATTCAGGGACTTTGGCAACAAAGGAGGTAATGGTTCCTTTTCTGTTGATGGCATAGAGACCGAGAAAATGGTGGAAACTTGGGGACCTCCCATTGTTTTCGCCAGTGGAGCAGTCAGCGTAGAGATATATCCCCCACCCAAACTCTTCGTTGTGTTCCCTAAGTGATAGTTGCGATTCCGCAAGAAACCCCAGTTAGGTGTGTTCTTTTCATCGAGCACTCTAGCCAGAGCTGCGGCCTTTGATAACGTTACTGGTTCCTTTGAAATCACTTCTCGTTGGATCTCATCCTTCAAGCCACTAATGAAGCAATCTTGAAGCGCCTCTGCAGCCACACCCTCCTCCCTGTTTGCGAGAACCATGAAACGAGTATGGTATTTCCTACACCGACCCAGTTTGAATGAGCTTGAAAAGTTGGGCTCTCGGATTCTCATATTCAGTTGGCCCAAAGTGTAGCTTAACTGCCTTAGACAGAGCAGTCCATTACGTGATCTGGCTCGTCTTCTTCATCAGCTAAAACCAATCCACGACGTCGCCTTCCATATTCACAGATGCTATCACCACTTTCTCAGCTTCGGAAGTATTGTAATAAGCAAAATACTGTTCAGCTCTAAAATTCCAGTTTAAAGGATCGATGCCGTTGAACGTTGGAAAATCGATTTTAGCAAGCCTTGTGTGACCATAAGTGTTCGTGCCGAAGTTCGAGGACCCACATGCTACCTCAAGCCTCCAAGCTGCAAACTCATCTGAGAGACTCGTCATTTCCTTAGCAATCTCTTCCACGCTACTTTCGATCTTTTCTATTCTCTCATCATCATCATCATCATCATCATCACCCAGTCTGAAATTCCGCAATGAAGCAGGGTCTGGGGAGGTCCGATAGTACGCAGCCTTACCCCTATACAATAAAGAGGCTATTTTTGGTGGACCCACATGCAAATGAGACAATATATGAATGATGCAGGTGATAGAGAAAAGGTAAAATTAGCACGAAAAAAATCTATGTAACTAGAATTTCAATAAATACACAAATAAATAGGGTTAAAAGATTTAAAAAACGTAAAAAGTTAGCAAATATGGCAAGAAGATTTTAGAAAATAAATAGAAAAATAAAATGTGATAACATAACTAGATACCTAATAAATAAATAAATAAGTAGGTTAAAGTAATAATAACAAAGTAAAATAAAATTATATGTAACACCCCACTCCCACCGAACCTGAACCCGATATCGACAGTGATACCCGAATCCGTGCCCCGCGAGGGTGGCGTGTCACATCACTTTATTAAACAAAATTCGGTATAAATCTTTTTTGTAAACTCTTCTAAACTTATCACTCATGTGTGCCCACTTTTTTTTTCAAAACATTTTGTCTATCTATAACGAAAGCGAAACATATCACAACACAATGAAATTCACAAGAACTTTTATTA
>JANZXR010000002.1:21988510-22000172 GCA_027575705.1 Erythroxylum echinodendron | reverse complement strand
TTTCCATAATTCTCTAAAAATTAGAAAATCACTATGAACCTCTCCGATTCAATTTATCACTCACAAAGCCTATTTTTTAAGAAGTCACACTTATTCAAACTTATACCGGAAAAATGTCATGAATGTATGTATAGATATTTTCATGTGCACATATCGCTGTTCACAAATGCATGAGCATGAGATGTGTTGTCCTAATTTCTCTGATTTACTACACTTGGACCTGTTTCTCTGGTCCGACCCGTTCTACGGAACCGGGATGTTACATTATAGCACTTACAAAAAAGCTACCAAACTTTATTTAAGATATGCAAGTTTAAAAGACAAAATTAGTAAGAAAAAAATAGGATAGACATACCTAATATGCTGCCAAAATTTTGCTCATACCTGATATGTTGCACAACTTTTTTCACCACTTCTTGACATGCTGAAAAAAGTAAAATAGGCATACCTGACATGCTACAAAAGCAACCCTTTCTCTAGCATCTCCACAAAAAGTTGACAAGCAACCTTCCACTTCTGTTTGTGACACAACTCATGAATCAAAACTGTGTAAGAATCCAAATCTGGACCTGAACCATTCACTTTTCAGATCATCCCATATCTTAAGAACAATATCCATTCGATTAAACTTCATAACCATCCCCAAGACAATGATGTAAGTTTGCACACTCAACAAACACAAACCATCCTCTTTGATCTTCCTATACAACTTCGATGCACTCTCTGCATCTTTTCTGCCTCTGTACTCCTTGAAGATGCAGTTCTAAGTTGCATAACTGGGACTAACACCATTCCTCTCCATCTCACCAAGCAACTCCTCTGCATCATCAATCTTACCACAAGAACAGAGACACTTCACCACTGAAGTATATGTTGCTACTGTGGGGCAAATCCCATTCTCCTTCATAAAGTTCAACTTTTCTAGTTTCAACTGAGGCATATGTGCAAGACTATACACGTGAAGCACGATAGAATAACTTGTAACATCAGGTTCGATCCCTCTTTGGCGCATTTCGTCGAGCACCTTCTCTGCAAACCTTATAGTCGTCTCAAGCCTCACATTTGGGTGCAGCTTCGCTCTCCTCCATACCCTGTTTAACAAAATATTGTACGTAACAACATTGGGTTCCATCCCTTTCTTGCTCATTTCCTTCAAGAACTTTTCTCTCTAGGGGTTGTCGGTAAAGTGCAGATCGGAGAGGCCGTCAAGAGAGAGAGAGCGTGTGTGCTTCAAAGTAGAGAGTTTTTTTTTTTCAAAACCAATAAATGAAATGATAAATAGCTAGCTCAGTGGGAAGCTCTACTGGGAACAACAGACTAATGAATCAATCTAAAAACTACAAATGGACCTAAAACGGTCATATGCAAATAGCAAAACCCAAACTTTCCAATTGAAAAACAAATCAAAATGATATCTTTAGCCAAGAACCAAACATAAATGTCAAACCAAGATTCCAAACAACAAAACGCTTTTCTCTTCCACGCCAAAATGAAAAAGAAACAGTCTTGCATAAACCATCATGCTCAAAGCCTTAAATATAGATATAGGAATGATTATAAACATCAAAGCTAATCCATAACTAGATCTCCCCACGAAAACCAACACTAGAAATCTGGAAAAACAAAACAAAACAAAAAAAAAACAAAAGAGGAAAGAGAAACAAACGAGAGGAACCTGCAAGTTTATTGGGTGAGTGAAAACTGGAAAGAGATTGAAGAGCTTGAGAACGCAGATTACTTACTTTAGACGCAACAGAACAGAATGGCCAACCAAGGGAGATTATTTATTCATAATACGGTTAAAGGTGCCCCATCCCCTTCTATGAAATTCACGTCGTTGTCCTCTTGCCTCTCGCCATGTCTCCTTACACCGTTATCCTCACATTACAGCTACTCTATCTCACGCGTTTCCATAACCTAAACGTAACCCAAATCTGTTTATCCTAGAGATCACCGGGTAAGCCAAATCTACGACCCACCGGGCAAGGAGTGACCCAGATCTGAAACTGGGTAGTGCGAGCGCTAGGCCACCCATCGGAGCGCTATTCTTATTTTTTATTATATTTATCCCCATTTTATTACCATATTTTTTATATTTATCCCCATTTTATTACCATATCTATTCTCTCAGACGATGCAAAATCTCGCTGCTATCCTAACACATGTAGCTTATTAATCTCCATTTGAAATTCTTTTCTCAACTTACCGTCCGCCATGATAGGGTCCTCTCAATGAAAGCACCAATTTGTCACAAACACCAGCAAATGATTCAACAAGTATGGTATTCTAGAGAAAAGTTTGAGAGAGAGAAAAAAAAATGACAGCTGCAGTATTAGTATTAAGCCATGAAATCAGTAACACAGGTGTCAAGCGTTGGTTACGAGTAAAAGGAAATGTGGAACTTCAGAGAAGGAAATCAGAAGAAGGGAATTTAGGAAGAAAAAAAAAGACATACTGAGGGAATTTTCTTCTTACAATCTTCTTGCCCTTTTTCCTTCACAACCCAGCTCATATACCTTCGTTTTCTCTTACCTTCAGTGGTTTCTTTCGAATCCTAGTGCTACGCCTCAGCATTACCTATGGATGTAACTCTGAGTGTACCTCCTCATGGCCGTTTTCTGCCATCTCTGGTTGTACCTCCTTATGAGCGTTTTCTGCCATCTTCCACTCATAACAACCTCATCATTGGGATGCCTTTCCACATAACCCCTTGCCAACTCAGCACTCGTAACTACCTCATCAAGTGCTTGCTCCTCTACAGTCGTGACCGTATCACATTCTAGTGATGACTTGAATAACGAGTTTACTAGCTTCTTTACGTCCTTAAGGACCGACTTTAAATCTTTTTTCCAATCAGGCTGAACCATACCAATTTTAAAGATTTATAGTCAAATTTTAACATCCTTCACTACATTCGAGTCAAGAGACCACGAGTATCAGACAAGGCTTACTTTCCCATCCTTAGAGAGATTAAGTTTACTTTAATTATTAAAAAAAAATGAAATGATAATCCCCTTCCACAATTTTATTCACAATATTATCTGATGACATAAGCTTATGTTTGAGTCAAACTACAACCCCTACATAGATTATTATCAACTGTTTCATGGTGGCATCTCACTTATGTAGCGTTACCTATTTAACAATGTTGTTTAGGCATATGCACCAACTTAGACTTGTTAAAAAAAATATAAAAGTTGGTTCATTCTTAACTTTAGGCTTAAGACAGGCTACTTGTATCTCCCAAAGGTACTAAAAATTGTAAAAGTAACTTTGTGTTCTTGAGTTTGGAAGATGGTAGCCGTTGGAACTTCAGGTTTACATGGAATGTGGCGAATCCCCACTTTAATAAGAGACATAAGCAAATGTTCTCTTGACTAAGGAGCTCCCATTACTCACCAAGGATGAAATATTAGAGGAAGAATTTCTCTTAACAACTAACATTTTCGATGAAGAAATGCATATGATTTTGTTTCCCTAGATATGGTTCTATTCTAAATCTCTAACTATTTACTTTGGTTTTTCAATAATTGCAGGCTTGTATACCAAGTTGATCTCATTGTGATCCTTTAGGGACTTCTTAATCTACGACATGCTCTTATTTAGATCTCCTTCAACTATCATGTTTATAACTCTAGCCCTAGATGATCTGAGAGGTATTGCCTATGTTACATATCTAATGAACATGTTCTCACTCTTTTGTGCTTCCTCCTATTCTCTTATGCAGGCTTGTGACACAAAAATTAGTTATGTTATCCATTTTAAAACAAACTACTCAGGTTTCTCTTCAAGTCTTTACAATATCTTATGTTGTGCTCGTAATCTCTGTGAAATCAATAGTATCTGTCAATAGTCTTATTCTCAAGTCCATATGAAAGAGGTTTAGAAGGGCTAATGAGGCCCCTCTCTCAGACCTAGTTTAATATATTGTTTAACAATGCGTTCAGTTGGGTTAGATCCATATTCCTCTTTCAATGACACTATTTTTGTTTGTTGTATCTTCACCTCTTTTCAACGATTTGTTACATGAATGCTTTATCACTTAAACTTTTCGATTATTAGACCTGTTTGATTTTTTCTAACTACGTAGATCTATCTGGGATCTTTTGACCTCCTCCAAGTCTATATATCTTTAGGCTATTTATTATATATTTTTTCAGTCTATGTGCTTTTTCTAATAACAATGACCTCCAAGTGGATTAATGCCTATGCAGCCACTTCTGGTATGTATCACTACTATCATGAGATTTAGAATTGGATATGAGTTGCTTACATATTAAAATTCCAATTATACAACTTTATAGGCTCTTTTTGTGACTTTGGACTATTTCAAGAGTGTTGTAGATTACCTAGGCCTACATTTTTTGCTTGCTAAGTGCGATTTAAAACATGTACTGACCCATCAAATCTTGCTGAAGACCTGCGAGGCAAAGTTTTATGCCAATTTCTTACATTTTAGTTCATATAAGGTATTTTGTAAGTCTCTAGTCTCCTTGTAGTACATCATATGACCAATAGGGTTTGTTAACCCATTGTACATCTATAGAATTGGGAGTTTAAACTTCAATTACAGTAGTTCACTCATGTTAGCTGAATAAGTTATCGAAGCTCTCAAAATTAATTTCCGATTCACTAAACTTTTGTAGTAATCGTAGAACCAGGTTAAATCTTAAGAGAACTAAAAACTTGTTTCTTAATTTCAATTAATAAAATAAAATGGAGATTTATGATTGATTAGCTAATTATCTAAAATTAACAAGCAATCAAAATTAATTAAGTATAAAAGTGAGAATTTCAATTTTCGTAACTCTGATTTAAAGAAAGGATCTCATCCAATTGTAAGTTTGATGATTGGTCTAAAAATAATAAAATTTCCCAACCCAGGTAGTTAGTTTGCAGCCAATTAGGAGAGTCATAATAAGTCTCAGTTTTTCCTAAATTAATTGATTCAGACCTAGCATTCAAATCAAAATTGTTATTAATTGATTGGGTATAATATTATTTCATATCAATTAAATGATAGTAGTAAACATTAAATAA
The DNA here is from genome assembly GCA_027575705.1 of Erythroxylum echinodendron. NCBI lineage: Eukaryota > Viridiplantae > Streptophyta > Magnoliopsida > Malpighiales > Erythroxylaceae > Erythroxylum > Erythroxylum echinodendron. The sequence goes on along the minus strand of JANZXR010000002.1, from coordinate 21,995,132 downwards.
AAGACTAAACCATAAATTGAATGAGATAATTAAAATTATTCAATGTAGTTTTCTTTTCTCATAAGTTAAATATGAAAATACATAAATACCTACTTGCTACTTGTTTAACCATTCATGATAATTACAGGTCACTAAACTCATGGATAGCAATAGAATAATCAACATTGAATTAGTTTATCAAATTAAGCAATATTAATTATTCATTAAATATAGGAATAAGAAACAAGAAATATTTGAATTGAAATAAAAATCTACGTTTAGAACAAAAACTATTAAGGTTACAATTGGAGTTTTGATTCCCTTTGAATAATAAAATCTATAGCCACTTTAGATTTACCATTAAAATGGAAGAAAGAAGATAGAAGGGAATTATGGAGAGAGTGTTTGTAACATTCTCCTCTTCTTTTCCTATGTAAATAACATTTTCCTTTTGTTTTCCTATGCAAAAACTAACTTCTTTCAATATTCTAGAGATGATCCTTTTAACAAATCAAAATCCCTACATATTAAGGCTAGGAATAAATCTCGTAATTAAATTGAACTTCTTAGAGTGAATTTGGCTCTAAGCGTGATCTCGTGTCATCCATTGCAGTAATATGTCATGCTTGACTTTATCTTTCCAAAATTTGCTGCTTTCATAAATAATGCTCCAATTAGACATTTTACGTCAAATTTGGTCCAATCTCCACTTATTACCTCATAAAATAAAATAAAATTTAATTTTATCAATTAAAAACCAAAAATAAACTCAAAACTAAAGAAACCAGTCCAATTAATATAATGTAATTACATATTATCAAATTTCTCCATACCTTACTCATGATTTTCCTCAAGCATAAACAATTCTATACATCAATCATCCTCTTAATAGCCTCTCATCATATTTCATATTATCCGTAAATATCCCAAAATTTAATATAAATTACAGGTTTAAGATAAAATTGCAATTAAGAGAACAAGCACTCATAGGATACATTTTTAGAATGAAAACATAACATCTTATTAATTCTATCAAAAATAAAATGAAATAAGACTTGACACCCTCTATCGGATTTCACTTAATATGTTTAAAGTGTTTAGGGTTCATTAAGCTCTTAAATCAAAACATAATAGGTTATTTCTATAAGCTTACTCATGAATTATAAGGGTTGTAATATAGCTTAGGTACGGTATGGTAAAAAGAAATTTTTAGGATAAACAAATTGAAGGAAATTATACAAACTTATCTACATAAGTTTTAACTCAAATCAGTCCAAATTTTATTTGATTCAAATATCATCCTTTTAATCACCTCATCATTTTTCTCATTTTCTTTTATTTTCTTTTTTCTTCTTTCATTTTTTCGGAGAAAAAGAAACATCAAATAGGAGTTTTTTTCACTTTACTTCTCCTTTATTCTATAAAAATTGAGCAATCAAAATATTACAACTTAAATGATCAACTAATTTATTTTTCATAGAAACAATTAAAATTTTATGCAAATAAGTTTTATATAATTCCTTCAATTTAAGACTCAAAATTATTAAGGTAATGAAGGATAAGATGGATAAAATTGTCTTATAATAAGGTTAATATGCAAGAAAAGAAAGGATAAGGCTCTAATTGGTTCTTTAGTAGTACAAAGTAAGGTGTGCTTTTATGGGTTAAAAATGGATATACTCAAGTGCCCCTATCTTCTTCATGCATAAATTCGCATAAATGTGGTCTCAAAATTTCTACAAAAGTAAGTTATAGTATAAACAAGCCATGTTTCATAACACAATGAAAAATGTATGAGCACAAATGTAATGAATTGCTTTTAGGCTCAAAAGCATACACAAGTATCAAAATGCATCACCTCTTGTATATTTTCATTCAATAAAACTTATGAAATACTTTAATAAAATTTATAGAAAAACACTAATCATGCTCATCTTTCTCATATATTAAAATTCAATTCAAAAAATGTATCCTTACTACAATAAACATGAGTTTTGGCTATTTTTTTGCTACAATTTGAAATTTGTAGCTAAAAGTTACTATTTGGGTACAAAATTTCAAAATTGTACCGTATTAAAGCAGTACCTCTAACATTAAAAACTTTGCAAGTTTTTAAAAACTATTAGCTACATTTAGAATAGGATACATTTGATATTCCTAGTTAATAAGATTGCGTTACATTTTTTAACTATGAACTTATTTTCATAGTAAAAACTTTTTAGCTACGAAATATTTTTCATAACTAATAAACTTTAGCGACATTTTTTAATTGTGAAATTTGTTTTGTAATAAAATTGTAGCTTATTGAAGTTGTACCTTTAATATTAAAAATTTTGCGAGTTTTTTAAAACTATTAACTACATTTAGAATAAGCTACATTTGATTTTTGTAGCTAATAATATTTGGTAACGTTTTTTTAACTATTAACTTATTTTTGTAGCAAAAACTTTTTAGCTACGAATTATTTTCACAGCTAATAAGCTTTAGCGATGTTTTTTAATTGTGGACTTTGTTTTGTAACAAAAGGCTAAAAAAATGTTTTTAGCTACAAAAAATATTTCATAGAAAAAACACAAATTTGTTCCAAATCCCATAGCTATTAGCTATATTTCAAACTATGAAATAAATTTCATAGGCAAAACATTTTAGCTACAAAAATATTTTTATAGTGAAAAAGAAGAATACAAAATAATGAATAGACTAATAACCTAAAGCACTTGTCTCCTCTAGTTTTTTTTTTTCTTATGTCTTTGTGTTCCAACTGCTCCAATGTCTTTGCCTTCTGTCTTGGTGGTATTCCTATTATGTTTTTGTGTTCTGGGTACTGACTTCTATCTTCATGCTCCAACATCTTATTCTTCTGTCTTTTTATGTTTTTCCCTAAAAAGACATCTGGTTGTCTATTCAGAAGGGTTTTTCTTCTCTCATCGAAATCTAATTATCAAGTAATTGTTTTCTTCTTTGATCACTTGCATTTGTTTTCTTCTCTCACTATATACATTTAATTTATTCTGGAGAGTTCTTTCCTTTTTGTGTTCTAGAATTTCAGTTAATGAGTGGTTAATATATGTTTAGGATGAGTCAATTCATTTATATAGAGTTTTCTTATGCTCTTTGGTGAACTTGATATTTATGGAGCTTATCAGTTGAGTTTGAAAGTCCATTCTTCACTACTAAATTTTTTAAATTAAATTTTGCCAAAATTCTTGCTTATTGTTATTCCAACATTGAAGGTTCTCCAAATTTAAGAGGTATATACAATGGGATCATCTTCTGGTAGGTGAGAATTAGAAAGGCCTTAGAAATTTAGCTTTAGATGCACTTATGAGAGGACCATTTTAGACTCTCAGATACCTTAGTAACTTTAAGCCTTGTCTTAAAACCATTTATTTTCAGCTTAATAATCAACAATAACCTAAACTAGTTAGTTGTTGGTTATCAGTTGCACTGAACATTTATTACTGTATCACTTCAACAAAGTAGCATTTTGGCTACATTTCTTTTGATGATGATTCGAAAATCATAGCTAAAAGTCACCCTTGTGGCTACTTTTTTCCAAAATCTTAGCTAAAAGTTAAACTTTTGGCTACATTTTTCCAAAATTGTAGCTTATTGTATTAAAAATGTTGATGCTTAAGTTTTTCATTGTCTTTGGCTGTGAAAAAGACTAAACTCTAAATTAAATAATCAAGATAGCTACAACTATTCAATTTAGTTTTCTAGTTTATCATAAGTTAAATATGGAAATTCATAAATAACCTATTTGTTATTTGTACCAATCCTTCATGACAATTACCAATCATTGAATTCCTAAATAGCGATAGAATAATCAATATTAAATTAAATTGTCAGATTAATTGAATATTAATCATTCATGAAATATGATAACTCAAAATAAGAAAAACTTGAATTAAAACATGAATAAAAGTTTGAAGCACAAAACCTCACAAAATTACAATCAGAGTCTTAATTGAATCCCCTCGAATCAGAAAGATTGAGTTTAGCTACACATGGCTTTCGCTCGCATAACAAAAATAGAAGAAATACAGAGAATTGTGAAAATGTAAGAGGAGAGAACCTCTTTCTGTTGTGAGGAACATCCTTTTTATAGGGTTTTCTAATCTAATCCTAATCTAACTTTAACTTGTAAAGATGTCTAGCTAAAGAAAATTCAAATTCAAACTCCTATATGATAGGGATAAAAAGAAGTTTCCTAGTTAAACTCCAACTCTTTAAGTGATTATCCTTATCCACTGCAACAATCTCTTATCCAAAGTTTGTGATTATCATCAATAGAGTAACAATTTAATGAAATCTCCATGTTCATCTAATAAAACAAAGCAAACATTAATTTTCGTATTTAAGCAATAAAATAAATCTAAAACAAAATAAGATACTATCAAATAATAGAGTAAGATAAGATCTTATAAAATTCCCTCACACCGAAATTTTGCTTGTCCTCAAGCATACGCCAATTTGATACATTAATCATCTTCACAACAAGCTCTCATCTCCTTTCATGTTATCCAAAAATATCCAAAATCTAATTCACATTTAAGGGTTAAGATAAAATAACAATCAAGAGAATTAGCACTCATAGGACACATTGTTAAAACATAAAATCTCATCAATTCCATCAAAATCAAATGAATAAGAATTGACACCCTCACAAGGATTTCACACTATAAGGTCAAAGTGTTTATTCATTAAGCTCTCAAATGAAAACATAGCGAGTTATTTCCGTAAGCTTGCTCAAGAATCATATCTCCACCATTAAACAATAATTAACCTAATGTATAAATCAAAAGGACTTTATAATGGTTGTAACAAGGCTTAGGTAAGGTATGACAAAAGGAACTTTTTGGCTAAAATAAATTGAAGGGAATCATACAAACTTATCCACCTAATTTTCAACTTAAATCAAATTTCACTTGATTCAAATGACATCTCTTTCAATCACTTTGTCTTTTCTTTTCTTTTCTTTTCCTTTTTAAAGTAAAAATATCAAATAGGATATTTTGTTTGTTTTTGGTTTTTTAATACTTCTCCTCCATTCTATAAAAAATTAAAACAATGCAACTTGAATCATTTCATTTACTTTTCACGCGATTAGTCAAAATCCTATGCAAATAAACTAATACAATTCCTTCAATTTAGGGGTTCAAAATTATTAAGGATATCAACAATAAAAAGGGTAAATTTGGATTGTAGCAAGGTTATTATAAAAGAAAGAAAGGTTAAGGCTCAAATTGGTTTTCTAAGGATAAAATGTGAGGTAGGTTTGCTTAGGTCAAAAAAGGTTATCCTAAATGCCCTCATCATCTTTATACATAAATTCATAAAAAATGTAGTCTCAACACGTATTCAAAAGCAAGTTCTATCATAGACAACCATGTTTGATAACACACAACACAAAGATATATATGAGCACATATATGATAAATGCTTTTAGGCTCAAAACTCACATAGATGTCAAAAATTGCATCAAGTCTTGCACACTTTTCATTCAACAAAATTGATGAGATACTTAAAATAATTTAATGAAAACACTAATTATGCTTATCTCTCTCATGCATTATATCTTAGAACAAAAAAGTATCCTAACTTAAGAATTATTAATGAACAATAATAATTAATATATGAATTAACATATCATAAGTCCAAGTACAAATCACAAAGTTTATCAAAATAAAAACACTTGCTCCCCACACCTAAATCATACATTGTCCCTAATGTATGGATAAGATTCTCATAACTTAATATAAAGATAATCAAAGAAAATAAATCACTACAAGAAAATAGCGAATTAGCGTTGGAATATTACCGACGACAAATTACCGACGGAAAGTCCATAATCCGTCGGCGAATAGAAAATTTTACCGACGGACAATATCTCCGTCGGCAATATTGTAGGAAAAAATTTATCACAAAATCTCCGACAGAAAATAGTGACGGAAAAGGTCTCAGCGAAGGGAAAAATGCGGGAATCGTTTCTGCAATTTAATTGCTTCGCCATTTACCGACGGTATGACCGTTCGTCAGTAACTAGATTCAATTTATCGACGACAACGACGTCTGTCGGTACATGTTCGATTAATCTACCGACGATTAATCTTTTTCTGTCGGTACAGACACCGACGGAATGGTAATATTCCGTCGGTTAATTTTTGATGGACAAAAATTGCCGACGGTTGGAAGTTACCGTCGGAAAAATGGAAGCGTATACCAACGGATGTCCATCTTACCGTCGGCAATTATAATAAAATATCGTGCTTTTACCGATGGATCAGCTTCTGACCGTCGGTAAATGTAAAATTTGCCGACGGTGAGGAAGGTCCGTCGGTATGCTTGTCTACTTATACCGACGAAAAACGATCGTACTGTCGGTAATTATCGGCAAGAAAACCTATTTTGTCGACAGAATTTGGTGGCCGTCGCTAGTTGAGTTTCATCCCGAATGTTAATGCCGCTCTTTTACCGAAGGATAGATATTTACCGTCAGCAACTGTCGGCGATTCCCGCTCTTGTACCGACGGAATGGCCTTGTCCGTCGGTAACTGTCAGTAGCCGCACGTTTTGGAAACCTATATTACCGACAGAATTTATCGTTCCGTTGGTAATCCAGCGCCTATAAAACCCTCCC